>JAHHUM010002898.1:567365-770645 GCA_036173005.1 Crenichthys baileyi
GTCACAAAATGCCTCAAAATGCGCAGCAAAAATTTGACGAAAACTAAAAAGAGAGATCATATTTCTCCTATTTTACTTCCCCTCATTGGTCCCTTTTAAAACCCAAAATAAAAATTTAAAATTCTCTTCCTCACTATAAAGCCCTTAATGATTTAGCCCCCATATACATCAGAGATCTGATTGTCCATATTTTCCCAAAACAGGGGAACTTCATCTCAACTGGGTTTATTGGGGTTCTAGAGTCCTAGAAGTAGAAGGGGGGAGTCTTTATTTACATCCTCTCCTGGGGAACCAGCTCCCAGTTTTGGGTCCGTGAGGCGGACCCCCTTTTACTTTTTAAGCTAGGCTTAAAACTTTCCTTTTTTAAAAAGCTTATATTTAGAGGGCTTATTATGGGGAGGGAGCCTTCCTCCCCCCCTTTTGGATGGAGTGGGGGGAGTCGGTTTTAGCCAAAAACGGCTCAGTATGGTTGAGGTGCAAACACACCCCCCATTTCTGCTACCTGATGACCTTAGTTCCCCCCCCCCGGCGGCCCTGCACCGTTCCGGACCATTTGTCGGTGCCTTGAAACGACAATTTTGTAAATAAGCCCCTTTTAACAAAATATTAAAACTGAAACTTTCTGGTAGTTATGCGCTATAGGCTTAGGCTGCTGGAGGACATAATGACCATTTTCACCTCTTCGCTACTTTCTCACCTACTCTCCAACTTTGCTTTATTTGCGTTATTTTAGTTTTTAACATTTGTTCTCTTATTTTCTTTTCCCTAGAAGCTACACCTGGCCTGGCTCGTTTTAAAACTGTGACATTTGGGAGGGCATTGTCCGAGTTCTGCTGGCAATAATTTAAATGCTCACCTTCTACAATGATCCACAGGGCCCCCTGTCTTTCAGTTTTAACCCTTTCTCTCTCCTAGATATAGCAATTGACTGAGCTTTTACTGTAACTAATTATATGTGCTCCCTTTCAGACTCTATCCTTGAAAACTGGCTCAAAGTTTATCAGTTCTTTCTTTCTAGATGAAACGACTAAAGGAGCTACATCCATTAATATTTACTTTTCCTTCCCATAGAAAGTACTCCTGGATCAGTGCTTCTTTGTTCTCTTTGTGTCTCTGCTCTGTTCTCTCAAACCCCCAGTCGGTCGTGGCAGATGGCCGCTCACACTGAGCCTGGTTCTGCTGGAGATTTCTTCCTGTTAAAAGGGAGTTTTTCCTCTCCACTGTCGCTACATGCATGCAAAGTATGAGGGATTGCTGCAATGTCAACGCCAGTGACTGTCCACTGTCTCTACATGCTCATCCAGGAGGAGTGAATGCTACAAGTGTCTGACTCGATGCAATCTGCTGGGTTTCCTTAGACAGAAAAACTTTTTATCCAATTTGAACAAATAACTGAAACTAACTGCACTGTTCAGTGGTTAGGATTAATTGGAATGTATGTACCTGACTTTTGTGAAGTGCTTTGAGACAACATGTGTTGTGAATTGGGGTTTTATAAATAAACTGAATTGAATTGAATTTTATCTGATGCAGTGCAAAATAAGTTGCTAGGGTTAAGTTATTAAGGGTGTGACATTTTACTAATGTCAGGCGAGGGAGTGTTCTGGCTTCTTAAGAGACATTATTGTTGTGTTTACTACCATAATGTTTGCTAGTGTATTTTATTTTTATTGTATGCTAAGATTAAATTTGTAAACCTGGGAACAGCAACTCATAACATTAGCAATTTCTGTTTAGCAACCCTTTCTGTAGTTTGCCCGCAGCCCCGTTCCCAGAAGGAGCACAACCTGTAGGTTAGTGAAAATGTTTTATTTCATCTGTATAACTGTATAACCAACGTGCACACATAATTTCATTGTAAGTAGAAGTGTATAGTAATTAGTAATCTGACATTGATTTTAGCATATTTAGCATTAAAGCAAGCGGCAACACATGCTAGGTTTATGTGTTGTTTCAGCGCCTTCATGTGTTGCATTTTTCCTTTACAGTTTTACTCTGACCCACTGTATACTGAATAAAGTTCTGTAACAAATATCCATGCTTCATCACTGGGAAGAGCTATCTACAGTATCTGTCTTGCAACCAGAGCTAGGGCAGAAAAAACTGTTAATGAGGTTTTCCTTCACATAGTCTTTACATGAACCATGCAGACTTTACTGTGCCATTATTTACCAAGTCAAAAAATATTGAGCCCCAATAAGGTGTGTTACATTAATGTGACGAGTATTACCTAACTCTTTGTAGAGCCCTGTTGAGATGCCTGCCAGCAGGGACAAGGTGATCAGGTCTCCAAGGCTAGCAGCGATGGGTGTGGCCACATTGTCAGGGTTGATGCCGACTTTTCTGGACGCGACAATCACGCCAATCATGATGAGACCTGAGGAATTTCAAATTAAACTGCATCAAACCATGGGAGAAATCTGAGGTCATATATCGCCATGACAATTTGGAGTCCAGGTCAATGGTGCTGACACTTTTTGGCTACCTAACCCAGAGGTTTTCAAAGTGGGGGCCGCGGCCCCCTGGGGGGGTGCCAGGGGGCGCTAGGGGGACGTCAGAAAGGTTGGGGGGATGATAAAAAAACACTGTTCTTATTCTCAACAGTTTGTTGAATGTTATTCACTGGGATTATAATTGTGTTAACATATTTGAATAATATTCTTACATTAAAGAAATGTATTGATTATTGAATAGTTAGTAAAAGACATTTTAAAAAGTTGATGTTTCTTTACATACTTTTTAGCATCATCTGTGGGTTTGCAAAAGGCGATCCCCACCCAGAAGCTAATGCTGTTTGGGGTCATGGTATAAAACGTTTGGGAACCCCTGACCTAACCAACAAAATATCAAATAAGAGGCTCATCTCTACAATGATTGGTTGGGTATAGCATTACTACATCAAACAAACAGGAGTATCCTGTTTTGTTGGTATTCCTTACCACAGAGGACTTAATGAGCTAATTACTTCTATTAGAAAGATTGGATTAGAACCAGCACTTACCAGTAAACTCCCAACGATTATTAATGACATTTGATTTGTTTTTCTCTGTATCATTGTAATGTTTTTCCTCGTGTACAGCGCTTTGAGTGCCTTGTTGCTGAAAAGCGTTATATAAATAAACTTGACTTGACTTGTATGCTGACAACACAACCAGCATGAAAAGCCAATATATTGTTCCTTTTTATCAATTGTAAGTGCTACTGTTTAGCCTTGTAGCTATATAAACCTTAAACATATGCCATGTATAAATCTTGCAAACCAAACATAGAATTTTTAATCCATGATAAAACTCAGCTCTCAATAGCTGTTCTTGGTGTTCTGTCTGTGATTATGTCATCATTAATATTTCAACCTTTTTATTACACCGGGAATTACTATTGGCCGATTTTTATTCTTAAATGACTCGGATCAGCATTGCGGAAAATAAATCTTAATTTGGACATCCCTAGTTGTAACCTTTACAGCATGAATATGTCAGTCCAGTTCTGATGTTTTGGGGTCCTCAGACTTGATAAAGCGCTAAACAAGTGCAGGGCTTCTACCATACTGATTCGCAGTGCTGACCCCAACTCCAAAACCCCAAACTACTACAACAATTATGCATATTTATATAGATTTTTCCATATCAGACTCACTTCATCCTGAGTTGGTTTCTATTAACCTGGAATCTGAAGAGGTAAACATCTGATAGGTTGACAGGTTGTCAGAGTGTTTTGGGGAATATTTACTTTAACACTGCTTTAGTCAGCCAGGACCTTCATCTTTTGAATTTTAATGTTGGTTATGTCAATGTTACTACCACCTGCAGGGCAACATGGGTATTACAGTGTTTTGATTAAAATCATGATGTCAGGAAAATCCTACTTGGACTGCTGAACTTGATCATATTCATTAGAAATCATAGCGGGAGTGAAGTTGACTGAAGGAAGTTAAAATTAAAGGGTGCTTTAACAAAGTATTATTTTAAGGGTCACACTTTCACAGCTGATTAATGAACTTCTTTTATTTTACATCTTCCCCCTGGGCAGACTAGCTTGGGTTACAGTTCAATTGTAGAACATGTTTTAACACATAATAGGGGTATAAGGATTTAACATGATTTTTAATGCCACAAAAATTTCATATTTCAACTTATCTTTATGTTTTCACAAGAAAATTGTTCAAAAGATTTACCTTCGCCAATGTTTATGACTAGTTCAAGGTTCAAACAGTAGCTTGCCTTAGCAAGTAAAATGTTTAACCTTAGTGAGGTAGAAAGAGCAACAATAAACCTCAATTGTCTGATGAGAAAGCTCTTCACACAATGAACATGACTAACTTCCTATGTGGCGACCGTACCCAAGAGCAGAGATGCGATGAAGGCTGTGGCCACACTCGAAGCACACAGCAGCACTGCATGGCCCAGCTTGAACTGTCCCTCTGGGAGCCAGCCAAAGATTACAGCAGCTATGGAAGCCAGGAACCCCACAACTGTGGCCTGGACCTGGATGCAAACACACACACATACACACACACACACACACGTTAAAACTGCTTATGTAGGTTTCATTACAGCTAACATTTAAACTGCAGACGCATAAGACTATCCCGTTACATTGAGAGGTTTTCAATCGATCAACGTGAACCCAGCTGAGAGCTGAACCTAACACTGTACAGTGCACTCTCACTAAATGTGTTGTGTCAGTAGTCACAACTATGCAATTACCACAACAAATAGTGGATTAGAAGAATCAGCAGCTGTAAATGAACCCAAGCACCTGTTTGCACTGACCCTGACTAGGAGGTTATGTTTTAAGATTTCCAGGAAACACGATACACTCTTTTAAATATTACATAACCACACACTACTTCATGTGGCAGAGGACTGAAGACCGCTCTACAGAAACCAAAACAAGAGACAGTGTTTGTTACTTTAAGTATATCATTACTTTAAGATAACACAGTTTATTTCTCAGGTTGATGTTATCAAGTGCCTAAAGACAACTAATAAATGTTGACAATGGTCCATAAGAAGAACAATTCATTATTATTTCAAGTGCAACAATTCGTCACCGGATTTCGGTCTGGACTTTAACTTGACCTTTCTAACCTATGAATATGCTTTGATCTAAACCATTCGACTGTAGCTCTGGCTGTATATTTATGGTTGTGTCCTTGCTGGAAAGTGGATCCCCTCAGCATGACCGTGCCATCACCATATTTCACCACGGGGACAGTGTGATCAACCAACAAACAGTTGGTTTATTATAGATCATAAATGGTTACTGTGATGTTACTCACAGAAAATAAAATTCATTAATTAAAAAACACATGGGCACTCTGTAGAATTCCCTGGCCAAGAGGTTGCCATCAGGGTGCCAGAAGGAACAGGTTTTCTTTTAGCATTTCCCTGTATGTAGCTCCATCAAGATTCCTATTAACTCTGAACAGGTTCCTTGTCCATGTTCAAGAAAAGGATCCCCTCAGCATGACAGTGCCATCACCATATTTCACCATGGGCACAGTGTGATTAAGGTGAGGTACAGTGTGCGGAATTTTTTAACATTTCCTCCACACATAGCACATGTTACACAATGTTGCACATAGCTGGATTCTATTTACTGAGTAGGTAAAGTCTGACTGCTGTTTGCTCTGGACTGGACTGTAACGAACGCTAACTACAGATACACACCACCATTTCGGGAAATTGTATAACCTTTTCCTTACACTTTCCAGTTTGGCACTACTTTGTGTGGGCCTGTACGGTGGCCGGGAGGTGCAAACCAACATTACAAAGTCTGAAACACTTTTACAAAGCCTGAGACAAATTTAAATTTGAGAAAAAAATTTACAATTGAGAAAAAAAACAAATTACACTTCAGAAAACACTTTTACAAGTTCCGAAACACATTTACATATTTCAAAATCTTACAGAAAGGGAATGTACCAACTCCGACGCTGACCCAGAAGTGATAACTGAAGTGGTCATGGTGACCCAAGATGGACAGCAATCGAGTGCCGTTTTGCCCATTTAGTGGCACATGGCATATGAGTAGATTAACTCTGTGTGGTTTTTTGTGTGGTCGGTCCTTAGAATCCAAGACACAGCAAGCTCAGTTCGTGGCAGTATCAACTACAAATGGTCCTTCCGCCACCGGAGGGTGCAACAGGGTGCCAGACCAGCAGTAATAAACTCTATGATGCTGCCAAGCCGGCTGCTGCTGTTTTTGTCAAAGCAAAAGCTGATTATCAGCAAATGTGTTGTCATTATAGTTATTAGCTATTAGCTGTTTTTCAGTAATCACTTTCAAATAATTCAATTCAACTCAATTCAGTTTATTTATATAGTGCCAATTCACAACACATGTCGTCTCAAGGCACTTCACAAAAGTCAGGTACATACATTACAATTCATCTGAATCATTGAACAGTGCAGTCAGATTCTGTTATTTATTCAAATTGGATAAAAAGTTTGTCTATCTACGGAAACCCAGCAGATTGCATCCAGTCAGTGACTTGCAGCATTCACTCCTCCCGTATGAGCATGTAGAGGCAGTGGACAGTCACTGGCGTTGACTTTGCAGCAATCCCTCATACTGAGCATGCATGTAGCAACAGTGGAGAGGAAAAACTCCCTTTTAACAGGAAGAAACCTCCAGCAGAACCGGGCTCAGTGTGAGCGGCCATCTGCCACGACCGACTGGGGGTTAGAGAGAACAGAGCAGAGACACAAAGAGAACAAAGAAGCACTGATCCAGGAGTACTTTCTATGGGAAGGAAAAGGTAAATGTTAATGGATGTAGCTCCTTTAGTCGTTTCACCTAGAAAGAAGGAACAGATAAACTCTGAGCCAGTTTTCAAGTTTAGAGTTTGAAGAGAGCACATAGAGTTAGTTACAGTAAAAGCTCAGTCAGTAGCTATGTCTAGGAGAGAGAAAGGGCTAAAGACAGGGCCATGTGAATCATTGGTAGAGGGTGAACATTAAGTTGTTGCCAGCAGAAGCTCGGACGATGCCCCTCTCCAGAAAGGTGTTACAGGTAGACACAGAGTCAGGCCAGGTGTAGCTTCTAGGAAGAGAAAAGAGAGAGAACAAAGTTAAAAGCTGACATAACAGCAAATAATGCAAAATTGAAGAGTAGTGTGAGAATGTAGCGAAGAGGGTGAAAGTGGTCATTATGTCCTCCAGCAGCCTAACCCTATAGCAGCATAACTACAGAGATAGCTCAGGATAACCTAAGCCACTCTAACTATAAGCTTTATCAAAAAGGAAAGTTTTAAACCTAGCCTTAAAAGTAGACAGCTTGTCCATCTAGAGCCCACTGATGGCCACTGTTATACTAAAAACCACAACGATTGGGATACCTCTCACTGTCAGATTGACCATAACCATTGGAAAAGAGAGGGGGTCATACAGGTAGCAGAAATGGAGGGTGTGTTTGCACCTCAACCATAACTGGGCCGGTTTAGGCTAAACCTGACTCCCCCTTACTCCATCCAACAAGGGGAGAAGAAGACGGAGGTAAAATAAGGAAGATAGCTCAGGATAACCTAAGCCACTCTAACTATAAACTTTATCAAAAAGGAAAGTTTTAAGCCTAGCCTTAAAAGTAGACAGGGTGTCTGCCTCACGGACTAAAACTGGGAGCTGGTTCCACAGGAGAGGAGCCTGATAACTAAAGGATCTGCCTCCCATTCTACTTCTAGAGACTCTAGGAACCACCAGTAAACCTGCAGTCTGAGAACGAAGTGCTCTGTTAGGAACATATGGAACAATCAGATCTCTGATGTATATTCTGGATTTAACAGGGAGCCAATGAAGGGAAGCTAAAGTAGGGGAAATATGATCTCTCTTTTTAATTTTCATCAGAACTCTTGCTGCAGCATTTTGAATCAGCTGAAGGCTTTTAACTGCATTTTGTGGACATCCTGATAGTAAAGAATTACAATAGTCCAGCCTTGGACTATTGTAACCAATAATGATGTCATTATTGGTTATTATTTAATAAACAGTGTTATACTCCTAATATAAGGTGGCTATATTTACTTGAGATGAAAACTATGTCCTGAAAAGCATTGTGCTGAAAGGATGACGAAGAGACATTCCACAGTCAGTTTATTATAGATCATGAATGGTTACTGTGATGTTACTCACAGAAAATAAAATTAATTAATTAAAAAACACACGGGTACTCTGTAGAAGTCCCTGGCCACGAGGGTGCCACAGGTTGCCACCGGGGTGCCACACTAGCTGTGAAAGCCTCCAGAAGGCTGCTACGGCTGTTTTACTGCGGTCAAGCCAGCTGCCTCCACTTCGAAAATGACGGCCCTCACGTGGTTTTGTTGTGCGTGAAAACATCATGAAATAGGACAGTGGTGCTTGCTGAGATCTTAGTAAAAGCAATATTTTTAAATGAACTGACTCGTGGTGATTGATGTCATTGTTGCTGCTTTTTATATTAGATATTTAAAAGTCCACCCGCAAATATATAGATATAACATTTTAATTTTTGTCACTATTTTATGTGGTAATTTGTGTGGTCATTATTTGTGAATGTCCATTTATAATCCCTAGGCTTCCTCACTTGTTAAAACAAAATAGTTTCCAGTGACCAGTCTCACTTCACGTTGAAAGAACACCTCCAGTTGTTACCTTTCAAATTTCACCCACATCTGATGTGAAATTTCAAAATTAAAGCCCTTAAAAATAAGACATTTTGGACATTACTGTGTTTATGCAAGAAAACTGATTGTTTCCAGTGATTACTCGCACTTCAGGCTGACAGAAGAACACCTCCAGATGTCACTCATTAAATGTCACCAACATCTGATGTGGAATTTCAAACTTAAAGGCCTTAAAATAAGTCATTTTATGTTTATTTTCCCTAAGTTCTGTGTTTATTGCAACAAACGGTTTGTTTCCAGTGATTACTCTCACTTCAGGATGACAATAGAGTTCCAGATTCCAGAGTTCCAGATTCCACTATTGAATTCCATCAAGATCTGATGTGGAATTTCAAAATTAAAGCCCATCAATTTTAGACATTTCCATCTATCTTTTACGAAGTTGCCGAATATATTCATGATATTGCGTTTTATTGTCCGATCATTTGTGGTCTCTTAGCACTCGAAATATGTTTTAAGGATGGCTATATGCAACTGCCACACCGATTGCAGTCAAGTATCTTAAAGTGTTTTCTGAAATGTAAATTTGTTTTCTGAAATTGAAGTGTGTTTTCTAAAATGTAAATTTAGAAAACAAACTTTTAAAATGATTTTGGTTACATTTTAAACAAACAAGCTCTTTTGGGTAAAAAAAATCCCATTAAAATTAATAATAGCAGGTAGTGCTGTTCTCAGGTACCATAGTATTCTTGTTTAAAGTTCTTTTAATATCAGGACCTACTGTATGTACTGTACAATACTGTAGCACTCCCTTACTGAAGTCACTGAAACCTCCACTCTGGACCTTTGTTTTCTTATTCACAGAATGCAACCAACTGAATGAAGCCCCGATTGCAAGTAGCCAATATTTAACTTGTCTTTTCTAAGCTACTGTAGCAATAAATTTGATGTTCAATATGACTGACATGAGAGTAAATAAATAAAACAAAAAAAACTATATGAAGTTTCTGCCACTTCAGTAGATCAGCCTACATGTTGCTCACTTCATTTTGTTATCTTAAACTAAGATATAAAATTGAGATTAACTTAGGGTTGCCCTAATCTAAGAATAAGGTCATTTCAGACAGTAAGAAGGAGCACCTAATAGCACATATAGTTTTAATTATCCTGTCAGCAATGCTTGCTCACACTGTTTACTGTACACGTAGATTGCTTAAACACACAACTCTGCCGGGGATTGGAAACAGGCTGTCACTGAATGTTAGGCTTACTATCATTAACGAGAGGAATTATAAAACCTTGGTAAGTTCCTATCAAACAATCGATTATTTTGTTGTGTAACATTGTTCTTTTGTATATTGTATTTAGCCATGTTATTTAAAGAGAAAATTTCAGTTCTGCTGCCCTTTTCCAGTATAGTGTCTAGATATGGTTTTAATAATGTGGCTAATTCTGTGTATTTATCCACCAGAGTATAATATGCATGTATTTATCCACACTATCTCAGCAAAGATTTAAATTTTTAAAAGTAACTGTTACATGTACACACATCTGTCAAGTTTGGTTTGTCCTATTTCTTCTTGCCAATTTGTTGAGTGAGTTAGCAAGCTAGCTGGCATAAAACATGCAGGTACATCTCAGAAAAATTAAAATATCACGAAAATGCTAAATATCTTTTTTCACTCATTTCAGAAGCTCACTTTACATAGGTTTTTTACACACAGAGTGAAGTATCTTAAGCCTTGTAATTGCGGTGATTATAACTTACAGAAAATAAAAACCCGAAACTCAGTGTCTCCGAAAATTAAAACATTTTATAAGATCAATAAAAAAGGATACGTTAAATGGAAATGTCAGGCTTCTGATAGGTCTGCTCATTTCTGTGCACTCAGTCCTTGGTTGGGCCTCCTTTTGCATGAATTACTGCATCGATGGAGGCATGGAGGCGATCAGACTGTGGTTCTGCTGAGGTTTAATGGAAGCCCAGGTTGCTTTGATAGCGACCTTCAGATCATCTGCATTGTTGGATCTGGTGTCTCTCATCTTCCTCTTGACAGTACTCCATAGATTCTCTACGGAGTTCAGGTCAGCCCAGTTTACTGGCCATTCAGGCCCAGTAGAACCATGGTCATTGACCAGCTTTTGGCAGTAAGGGCAGGTGCCAAGTTCTGCTGGAAAATGAAATTAGCATCTCCATAAAGCTTGTCAGAAGAAGGAAGCATAAAGTACTCTAAAGTTTTCTGGTAGATGGCTGTGTTGACTGTGGACTTTTGAAGACCCAGTGGACCAACATTAGCAGATAACATGGCACTGTGGAAACTTCACACAGGACTTCAAGCAATGTGGATTCGGTGCTTCTCCAGTCTACCTCAAGACTCCTGGTTCTTGATTTACAAATAAAATGTAAGGTTTACTTCCATCTGAAAAGAGGACTTTGGACCACTGAGCTACAGTCCAGTTCTTTTTCTCCATAGCCCAGGTAAGATAGTTCTGAAATTGGTTCAGGATAAGATTTATCTGTGCACTATGCACAGACAAATCTGTTGATGTTCTGGCTCCAGCCTCGTTGCGAGACTCTACCAATTAAGCTCAACAATCCCCTTACAGTTGAAGTTATCCCTTTTATTGGTGCATCTTTTCCTTCCACACTTTTTCCTTTCACTCAACTTGCTATGAATATGCATGTATACATAACTCTGTGAACTACAACAGAGGGCGTCAATGACTGTCTTCTGGGCATGTATCAAGTCAGCAGTCTACACTATGATTGTGTAGCCTATGACCCAGACTCACAGCTCATCTAGAGGCTCAGGAATTGAGTTAAGTAGCTGATTAGGGTGTGACACCATGAGTTGTTGGAATATTTAACTTTTTCACAATATTTTAATTTTCTGGGACACAATGAATTTTGGGTTTTCATTATCTGTAAGCCATAATCATCAAAACTACAAAAATGAAGGCTTAAAATATTTAATTATATGTGGAATGAATCTATATGACATTTGATTTTAATTTCCTGAAATGAGTGATCAAAAATACTGAACTTTTTATATGTACATTTTTTAGATGTACCTGTACATTACCAAATGCATTTCTGTAACTACTTTGTATCATGATTATTTAGTGTGGTCAAATGAATAGTTGCTTCATTTCAAGTTGGGTTTTGAGCTAACTCTCTATAGAGTCTTAACATAAAAACAGAGATTATGTTAGAGCTAACAACCAATCAAAGTGGTTCCAAGACAAAATGCAGATTTCTGTCATCCTAAAAGAACTATAGGTTTCAGTGGTTCATGCAAACACTGTTCTATGAACGTTTAAAACAACTTCATATTCACATTAGATGTTTATTTTATACCTAATTACAGTGAAGACAGTACTTATTTGTGCATGCCCATGGCATACTGATACAAGTGTTAGGCATATCTGACCACTTTAACCAAAAAACAAAAAAACTGACTTGAATTACTTTATCTAATGCATATAGACAGATTCCAAGTCAATTACACATATTCCAGTTTGATCCTGGTTATCAAACAATACAGTCAAGTTTATTATTGAAATTGGTTGAGATGTTTTCTATCTAAGGAAACACAGCAGATTGCATCGGGTCACTGACTTGCAGCATTCACTCCTCCTGGATGAGCATGTAGCAACTGTTTGCAGTTGCTAGCTCTTATACTCTTAATAAACAAAAAAACCCTATGTGGTCAAGTCAGTAATGTGTCATTTAGAAAATTATACTATGTAAAGAAATTCAAGAATAATACATGTTGTATTGCATTTATTGCTGTCAACACATTGTATGAGTTGGTGTCACCACATGGCAGTAGGAGATTCCCTTTTGTCTTTGGCTCAGTCTGACAAGCCTGTAGCTGGAACATACTGTTTTATCAAAGTAAAGATGCTTGGAGAGTTATCTACAGCATGGAAGATAATTTTTAACACAATCCAAATTCAGAATTACATTATGTTCCTTTAACAGTTTCACTAAAGATAAGTCTGATACTTAGAAGCTGAGAGCTCACTAGGAGTTTTTCAGTGAAAAATGCATATATAATACCATCCTAAATAGACTCTGCATCCTGGACTATTTCCATATAATTTTACTGGTTCTTTTATGAGGTCAACAACCTGTAATCAGTCAACACTGACCTCAGGCGTATGTAAACCTCTAATCTAGAACTTGTTGTTAGGTTAATGTAAGAACAGTCAAATACCCCCTGTACCTGTGAGATTAAAAGCATAATTGCTACATTTACCTGGATGAGGGCCAAGTTCCCCATGATCATCTTCCACATGTCTTTGGCTGTGTCCATCTGACCAATATTAGCCTAAAAAGAAAAAAAACAAACAGTTTATTATCCATCCTTTCCACGAGGAAACTTTGGGAGTGTGTGTGTGTGTGTGTGTATCTAACTGGCTCACAGCTAACACAAGCTATTGATCCCATGAGAACAATCAAGAGTCAGTTGTCAGGACAAAGGCTCTCTGATCTGATCCCCCACCCTGCGGCCGTCTCCACTTATCTCATCTCTTTTTTAAAACAAACACACACTTATGGTCTCAAGAGTCAAGTGGAACATGGCTACAATGGTCCGCTGTGTGTTCACAGACCAATAATCCAAATGTCCATCCATAGTAAGAGGATACAAACAGTCAGCCTCCTCTTCCGTTCAGACCTCTCATTTACAGATGCACAGGAAGGGGGGCAGGGGGGAGATCTGAAAGGATGAGAACTCCTTGTGAACACATCCACAACCTATGCCTAAACTATTAGAATAAACATAAAACGGCATTGCTGTTTTTATCTGATAGAACATGACGAAGTAGAGAAAATCTGGTAAGATTCCCGTTTTGTTTTTCATATGTTTTTCTGTGAAAAATGTGTTCAGTATTTTATATTAATTTCCCTTTACATGGATAACCCTAAACAAAACAAATTAGTAGAGTCCACCTGTGTGTAATTTAATCACAGTTTGAACCCTGCTGTAACTGTCTCAGAGGTTTGTTAAAGAACATTACTGGACAAATAGCCTCATGAACCAAGGTCAGGGGAAAGTTGGGGAGAAGTTTCACACCGTGTTAGATTATGAAACAATATCCCAAACTTTGAACATCTCACAGAGCTCTGTTTAATCCATCATCTGATAATAAAGAGCAACAACCCTTCCATGAAATGGCCGTCCACCTAAATTAACAGTAAGAGAATTATTCAGAGAAGCAGCCGATGAGGTCCATGGTAACTCTGGATGAGCTGCAGAGATTCACAGCTTTGGTGAGAGAATCTCTTTCCAAGACTTAACGTACAGTTAAGTCCAGAATTATTCATACCCCTGGCAAATTTAAGTTCAAAGTAATCTTTTATTTGACAAAAACATTTCTTCTGACTTGAACTAATATTAACACAGAAAACTATGGAGGGAGCTAAAGATTAGGGACATGGCAAGGAGGCCTACCAACTTCAAAGACTTGAAGCTCTTTACCAAAGATAAATTGTCAAAATACCAGTAGAAACATGCTGCAGCTATTATAGCTAAATAGTGGCACACAAGGTGACAGCTTGTTAGAATATCTGTTACATTCCTTGCGATTTATTCTTTTTAATAATGTTTTGTAATTGTTCTGATACATAGTACTGACTTTCAATCACAGCTGCAAGGATTTTTGCTCTTACCTTTGAATATGTCATGATGTATATCCATAGCAATGAGACAATTTTTGACAGCCAGAAGCAGCTGATTAACAATAGGAAAGGTCAAAAAATACCTCAAATGTGACCCCAAATCAGCTAAAGAGGAGACATCATTAATACAGGGCAAGAGTATAGTGGGTGGAAAGAAGAAGGAAGTTCAAAACATCTCTTCCATCTGTCATAGTGAGCATGAGATCTGCAGCAAACAAAATAGACCCAATCACAATATCAGGAAAGCAGTATCGTGTTTCACTGAGATGATGACAGGATCATATTTCCAACAGTTCTCTGCCCGTTTTTTTTCTAAATGATGAACAGACATAGATTCGAAAAGTAATTGCAAAAACAAATGAGGGGGATTATCAGTGCTTGTCAACAACAGATAGTGTAATCCAGAACATGCCACGAAAATATTGTTCGTGGAGCCCGGACGCTGAACTGTTAGCTGTAAGCTTTCAGTTATCTTATTTACCAAGGGAGTTTACGATGGTCTTCTTAGTGACAGTACACATTCAGCTATGAACTGCAGTTTCAAAGGTTTGTCAGCTGCTACAGAAAACAAAATGTTGTTGGAGAAGGATGCCTACATGTCTTTTGCAAGACCTCCTCTTGGCAAAGCAGATCATAATATTGTTTTTCTCTGCTTGGTGTATTAACCCCTTGTTTAGAGGAGGTCTTCCATAAATTGAATTGTAAGAAGGTGGTCACAGAAAACTGAAGTTCTGCGGGGGTGTTTTTAGGGAAACAGACTGGATAACACTCTGTGAGCCCCATGGAGATGACATGACTGAGTTTGTGACTGACTATATAGGGTTCTGTGCGGACAACACCATCCTCACCAGAATTGTTTTTTATTTTCCTAAAACAAACCCTGGATCACCAGTTACATGAACAAATGGCTAAACAAGCCATAGGGGAGGGAGACAGTGAGTTTTTGTGGATCTTACAAATGTACCTTAAAGAGAAGATTAGAAATAGCAAGGAGGCAAGGAGGATGAAGCTTCCAGTTGAAGAAGGATGTCTCCAGTGCATTTAACACAACTCAGAAACTCCAAAAGAAACAGGTGGAGGCCTCAACAATCACCTGGATCTGAATCTTAAAAGGGTCTCATGCTTTTGCCTTATTATAAGAAAGGCACATGATTTCTGAATTATTTGAGTCAACGGTCATGAGTTACTCTCAGTAACAAGGACAGGATGTGGGTCACTCTTTTTTTGCTAAAAAATGGCATGCTGCAACTTATTAATGGCTTTTGCTGGTTGGTAAAATTTGAATGATTCTTGAATTGCACAAAATAATTTCAGGTGCCACAAATGGCCACACTTTGGACACTCCTGAGTTAGTCCAAAGCATATTAACATGTTATAATGGCCCAGTCAAAGTCCAAATCCAGGTAGAAATCTGTGACCAGACTTGAAATTGATGTTCACAAGCGGTCTCCATTCAATCTGTTGGAGTTTGAGTGATTTTGCAAAAGATAAGTGGAAAAACAGTTCAGTCTCTACTCATTTTGCTGTAACTGCAGCAAAATGTCGCTCTGCAGCTCTACTACTTTCTCCTCAACTCTTTCTCTTCATTAAGCCGTTTGTTCACTAATGTTTTCTAAGAAACATCTGAGGCCTTTACAAAACAGTTGGATTTATACTGAGCTCAGATTACTCACAGATGGACTCCTTTTACTTAATCTGGTAATTGTAGAGGCAGTTGGTTGTACTGGATTTTATTTATGGATTACTCTATAGCAGGGGGCTGAAAACAACTTACATGCCACACTTTGGAAATCATATTTGTAAAGAATAAACACAGCCCCTCCTTTTTCCATGTTAAAATTTGGTGCCACTTGTGTTGGACCATTACATAAAATCCCCCCAAAATACATGAATTTTTATGGTTTTAATGTGGGAAACTAAGAAAAAGTTTAAGGGATGTGAACACAGATTTCACACAAACACAGCATAGTTTTGCATGGAGACCTGCGATGATGCCAGGTTCCAAATGTTTTTCAGAAAGCGTGAGCTGGGCGGAATGGTGTTGCTTGTCTCCTTACAGAGATGTTGTGCAAGTGATTCATTGAAACCATTAGAAAATGAAGCATCAACATCTTCTGCTGGCCCATTTTTTATTTTTAACCATCTGGACAGCGCAGATCAGCTCTCCACATTGTTGAAACCTGCACACGCTTTATTAAAAAATGTTCCTGCTTGGCGTAGCCAAGATCTCACATTTTAAAATACAATTTAGATTTTAGGCTTTGTGTCACAAAAGTATTCACACCTCTGGAACTGTTTCCACATTATTTCACATTAGTACCACAAACTTTATGTGACAGAACAAAACAAAATACTGAATAATTGTGAAATGGAAGGGAAAGGACTTTTTTTTACAAAACAAAATCTGACAAGTTGGGTGTGCAATTGCATTCAACCCTATTTTCTGTGATACTTCTAAATATACTCTAGTGCAAACACTTACTTTAAGAATTCTCCTTATTAGTAACCATAGCCCACCTGTGTGTGATTTAATCTCAGTTTAAATCCATCTGTTCTATGAAGCCTAAGAGGTTTGCTAGAGAACATTAGTGACCAAACAGCACCATGAAGAAAAACGAACAAGCAAAACTTAATGTGTGAAGGAAAACTAAAACTGCACATTACCCTCAACACACGGTAGTAGCAGTATCATAATGAGGGGGTCTTTTTCTTTAGCACAGCCAGGGAAGTGGTCAGAGTTGTTGGTAATATGGTTTGAGTTAAATACAGGACAATCCTGGAACCAGCCCTTTTAGAAGCTGGAAAAGACTTTGACTAGGGTAGAGGTTCACCATCCAGCAGGATAATGACCATAAAACATTTAGACAGAGCTATAATGGATTGGTTGAGATCAAAGCATATTCATGTGTTAGAATGGCCCAGTCAAGGTCCAGCTTTCAACCCGATTGAGAATGTGTGGCAAGACGTGAAATTTGCTGTTAACATAGTCTCTCCATAAAATGTTATTGAGCTATTTTGCAAAAAAAGAATGGGCAGAAGTTTCAGTCTGCAGATGTGCAAAGCTGGTCAAGACAAATGCTTGCTACACTTTTGAAAGTGTTTTTTTTGTAAAAAAGATATGTTTCTTCCACTTCACAGTTATGTAATATTTCGTGTTGGTCTGTGACATAAAATCCCATTACGTTTGAGGTTGTAAAGTCTTCCTTATTTCCTGGATGTTTTCAGGCCCTTACCTTATTCTGTAACGTTCAGTAATATGCGATTGTTTAGATCAAGACATGTTAATGTATTAGACGGTCGAAGTCCAGCTCTAAATCAAATTGAGACAATTGTGACAAAACCTAAAATGGCTGTCCAAAGCTCATCTCTATCCAATCTGAGTCAGTCTTAGTATTTTTATAAAAGAAAAACAATGCATTATTTCCCTCCTTTCCTTTAAATCAAGTACTTTAAAGTTTGTGGTTTTAATGTGACAAAATGTGGAAAAGTTAACAGTAGTGAAAAAGGCACTGTATTTCCACTAATATAATTAACATATTGAAAGAAAAAAAGAGATCAAAAAGGCATCACATTAAAGGAATTAAAAAAAGGAAATGTGAACTCCAAGTCAGCCCCTAATAGGGATTACATTATTTCCAGTAATAAGCACATTATGAAACTTACAGTGGTCTTAATCTGCTCATAATTGGAGGTGGCATGGAAAAAAGCGTGGACCTGCTGGGCCCCACCTGCAGAGAGGTGCCAGTCATGTCTCAGGGTAACCAACAGAGGCTGAGTTTTTCATGATGAGTGAAATATTCATGAAATCCTTCAATGACTGTAGGGTTAGGGTTAGGGTTATGATGACAAAACTGATTTGAATCAGCACCACTAATGCATCCTCACTTCAAGCTCAGAAGGTTAAGAAAATAATTCATAAATTCTGCTGAGTTAAACCTAAAATGAAATCAGATCAAGGCTGTCCTCAGCCTACTCTGACTCATCCTTTTAACAATGTAATGCTGTTTTTAATATGTTCACTTGACTATGGACACAGATGCTGTCACAGTAATTGACATGTCAAGTTAGAAACAGAACACAATGTGCTGGGTAGATTACTGCTTGCAGTACTAATCAGCTTCTTCACCTGTTTCCTCCCAACCAGTGGAAAGAATGTGAGTATTGGTGTACATACAAGCAGTGCGAGGCTAATACTTTTCTGCCTCCACGCATACAGATTATAGGCTACTGTTGGCTGTTTATAAATATTATTTTTTACTTATAAGCGAAACCCTGTGTTTAGTCAAGTGACTGCAGTTAGTGTATTTCACATGTTTAAACAATCAGTCTGCCATAATGACAGAATCTATGAGCAATCTATGAAAAACTATAACAATAAATCAGCTATTTTTATGGACATCCTAACTCAGCACAACACCAGCAAGGCTAACTATGAAGAGTTAATATGAGAAAATAGAATTTTTTAGATTGATTCCTACTTCTGAATGCTGAAAATGTGTTTTGTTCAGATTACTTCCTATCAGGTAACTGAGGTGTGAAGAACCTGAACACTTTTGATGAATGTGAAAAACCTTCATTTGTTTTTTTTCCAACTTTGTTTGATCTTGCATAGCGAGATCCCGCTGCGCAAGGCCAGGGACCTTGAGGTAAAGAATTATGCTATTAGTTTAGCAAATCCACGTTACAACAATATGATCACTGACACAGGAACAATCAGTTTTAAAGGTTAAAAAAATGACAGAATGGGTAACTTCTAGAGAGAAATGTGTCAACAAATTCAAATATCTGGAGACCCAAATCATTTAAGAGATGATACACAGTGGGTTTTGTCTTATAGGTACATTTTAAATAACACATACTCAATATCACATGAAACAAAATATTCCTAAGTTCTTACCGCTGTTGAAAGCCTGGAGGCCAGCGTCATCTCTAAGTTTCCTTTTAGCCCCAACAATGCAGGAACAAGGATGAAGACCTCTGACACCTTTGTGAACACTGTCCAGTGCTGCAGACATCACAGGTATGTACATTTGTTAGGACCACTCTGGTTTGCAGGATTCTGTTCTTAAAAACTGATTCAGTTAAACACAACGTAATGGAGCATACAGTGATCTGAAAAGCTGGTGTAAATAAAACACAGATACAATATGATCTCAAGCTAAATCAGGCTGCCACAGATTTTTTTTTGGCATGAGCGTTTCAACTTAGAGTAACAAATGTCCCTCAAATGTTGCAGCAGTAACCTATTTATAACCTAATCTAATCTAATTACTAATGCTTATGCAATGCAGACACTTTGTCTGCACTGATCAACATTCACCGACCTCAGCATGAAGAATGCTTGGATGGCAGTATGGCTTTTTTTTGACCACTTGTTTGTACTTACAGACTGCGTAAAGGCCATTAAACCTCCATCCAAAGTTTGGTAGGAGATAATTAAATAAATGACAAAGAGATTTTGATGACAAAATAAAATAAATGACACACACATAAAAGATCCGACTGCACTGTTTGATAGTTTGGATTAATTGTAATGTATGTACCCAACTTGAAATCTGTAAAAATCGATTGAATTGACTTTGTAAAGTGCCTTGAGACGAAGTGTTGTGAATTGGTGCTATATAAATAATACTGAATTGAATAAAACATGTGGCAGAACTCCATCCATCCATCCATCCAAAGTTTATTGAGGTTATTTGATCACTTTTCAGGGATTCAGTCCTCTGAATTTACTCGAATACAGTAGCTGGCTCTGTGGTACTGGGATAGATATTACTCATGGTACTGGGGTAGATATTACTATTCCTCATCTAAGCAAACTAGGATTAATCGACAGAACTTTATCTTCCATTCATTTACATTCCCAAATTTGACCTATTTAAATAGCAACAGAAATTAACCAAGAAGCCACAGGATTATATATATTTGCAGGTAAATTCAACACCTCAGTCCCGTTGCTGTGCTTAGCAATCCATTCCTAAAACCTTCTTACTTGGTTTCAGGGTGCATTATCCAGGCTGAACAAGGCCACAACCATCAGGGAATAAAACCTTTTCAATAAAGGTGTATGTTGTATGCAAAGGTGCTTGGGTAGGTAGTACATGTCAAATGGACATATACATGGATGAAGTACCCCAAGTTTCCCAGATGAACACTATCCAAAGCTTCACACTGCCTCCTCCAGCTTGCCTTCCTTCTTCATAGTGCATCCTGGTGCCATGTGTGTCCTAGAGAAGCGACATGCATCCAGCCATACACATGATGTAAAAGAAAACATGACTCATTAGGCAAGGTCACCTTTTTCCAGGGTCCATAGTCTGCTGATCCAGCCCAATATGTACTCAGTACACTGGCACATTTCTGTCAGAATTAGAATTCACTTTTTTGGCAGTTTGAGCTACAGTAGCTGATTTAATAGAATCAACCATGTGATGCGATCTATTAGACAAGCTACTTCGCTAGCCTACAGGGATCAGAAAGGACCTCCCCAGCATCCTGGTGCTGGTTCACTGACTGGATGTCCAACTTTACAACCTGGAAAACACTTGTTTAAAGCTACAGAAATCAATTGCACTATGAACAGCTGGGTGAGTAAAAATGGGACCACAATGTCAAAGAGACTGTCAAGACGCAACATTAAAGTAGCTGCAAGACTCTCCAATTAGTGCTGGTTATGTTCTACGTGTGACAGTATTCTCCTGTATTCTCCACATGTACGGACTAAGGAGCAGGGGTACCAGAAAGATATTTTTATTCTAAAGAAAACAATAATTTCTTTCTAAACTTTGTGGCAAATTGTGTCATCATCCGATTAAAGTAAACTAAATTTTGGGTCTCAGTTCCAAATTATGTTTAGCACAAAAAGAAACATCACATCACAGAATGAACACCTATTCTGAAATATAGCAATAACAGCATCATGCTCTGTGGTTATTTTTCTTCACCTGGAACTGGGGTGTTTGTTAAGGGAGGTGAAATTCTAAAAGTGTGTCAGTTTTGACAAATAACCTTAATTTGTCTGCCAGAAGGCTGACAATTAGAATGTGTTTTGTATTACTGCATCATAATGTCACCAAGCGTGTGACAAAAAATGACTTTATGGGAGGGAAATTAGACTTTTGAAATGGGATTGCAAATCCAGTAATAAATCTGCCAGAAAATCTGAGGGGTCGCCTGAAACGGGCTGGGGGCACGATATATCCTCTCAATCTGATAGATGAGGTGAACTTTCAAAAGACTGACTGGGCAAATATTGTCAAATGTAAAACTTATGATATCCTTACATGAAAGAAGACTGCTAAATTAAAAGGTGTTTTACCAAGGTCTTAGTGTAAGGGTATGCAAAATTATGCAAGCAGGTTTTTCCTCTAATTTGTACAGGATAAAGGTCACATTATAGGTGGAAAACGTTTTTAAATGATTTATCATGGTTTCCTGCATTTTAACAGATTTAGCAACTGTGAGTGCTTTAGCCAGTCATTAAGTTGTACACTCCAAACCATAGCATACAGGAATATTTTTCTCAGTATACATTACTGCTACTACTGCTACTCCAACCAGATATTGTGTATGAGAAAATAAACTAAAGGCTAGGACAGCTAAATCTTAAAGATAGCTTAGCTGTGTTAGCTTCAGAGGATCATAAATTTTGCTGAACCATGAAACATAACTTAGCTACCTATCTGCTGGTTGGCCTTTTAATGAAACTTATAGCTGGTGTTACTGGCCTTGACCCTCGATAACCCCATCCCTGGCTGCAGGCCTTTAGACCTGGGTTCCCTGTAACTTCCTGGGTCTGTCACAGTTGTGTAGTGCCATCTCTATTAGGGCTTCATGCAGTGATAGCAGATTTGTGGTCTACTATGGCCAGAAGGCTATTGCTGATGCTGATGCCATCGATATATATCCAGTAAAAGTGCTTATCTTTGAAGCCAGCCCCACAGGCCTCCAGCACTTACAGTCAAGTTCGCACTGAGCTCAATCAATATTCTGCAAGGCTAACAGAGAAAAGTGAAGGAAAATCAGGTTTATCAAGTTAGCTGAAGGTGACGCTGAGCACAAATACTGTTGCTCTGCAGTTCTCAGTTAAATGAAGGCTTGCTAGCTTTCATCTGGGTTGCCCCCACCCAATGCACGTGGCTGATATGTGGTGTCGTCGACGCGTCTGCGTGTGCTGTAGGTGTGGCACTAAATCTTCAGCTTGGTTTAAGCCCTTTCTGTCCGTCCCCGAAGCTGTCGTCAGGCCAAGCAGAGCTCCTTTCCAACAGCCAGCCCCTCGTCTTGGCTCACTGCCCTCTGCCGACCCAGCAGCCTTGCGAGCACCTCTGTGAGCACTTCTCTCACAGCCGTATGTTTTCAAGCTCTCTTTCAATCTACTTCTGTCTAACTCCCCTATCTCCCTCTTTAACTCCCCTGCCGTGATATATGTTGTTGTCTCCATGGAACATTGGCTCTGAGCCAAACAAGCCCCCCCCATCCTCAGTTCTCAGAACTCTACTGGACAGCCCCAGTACCTCTGTGTACAGACTTATAGGAGCTCTGGTATGCAACCCCCATGAGGGTCTGATTACCCAGTTGAGAAACACGGCCCCACTTTATTTGTGATCCTGTACTTGCTGTACAGAGAGAGAAGCTAGACCTGCTGGTGCGCAATGTGACAGTGTCAAAGCATCTCCATCAGCATCACAGAAACTAAACTACATGGTGTCTGTGTCACTTCCTGTTCCCTGCATGGACGGTGGAGCTAAAGTAAGACCTAACCGGCAAGCAGATGTACAGTCCATTGCAAAAATGGTCATAACACTGAACCTATTTTACCTTTTGACAGACTTACAGCCCCAGACTTTCAATGTATTTTATTTAGGTTTTTTGTGACAGGCCAACACAAAGCAATGCACAATTGTGAAGTGAAAGAAAAATAATAAATGTATAAATACAAATGCACACCGCACTTTTTAGATTTTTCTTGCAAAAACCATACTTTACTTTTCTTCCACTTTACCATTATGCACTACTTTGCTTAGGTCTATCCCATAAAATCCAAAGGAATAAATTGAAAAACGTTTTGTCACATGACAAAAAATTCAAAAGGTTAGAAATATTTTGGAAGAGACTGTATCATCTCAAAAAACACAGCTGAGGTCAAAAGTATGGTACACTGTTGTCAGACGCAGCAGAGCATCATCTTTCCCAGAAAATGATGTTTGACAAAGAACTGTTTGCCTTGTAAGTCTAATTGAGGCAGGAAAATTAAAAATTAGATATAGTGGAATGGACATATTTGCAAATGCATGTGCAGTGAATAACATTTTCTGTAATAAATGCCCAACTAAGCTTTAAACTGTACCACAAGTTTTACATCTGAACTGTTTGCATCACAGAATAGAATAGGTGAATTAATCAAGATGGCGCTGACGATGGCCGCCTCGGAGCTTCGCTCTCTCCTTGTTTTTGTATTTTGTGTGTTTATATGTTTTTCGAGCCACAGTACTGTGGTCTCGGGCCACAATCCGGTGGTCTCATTCAGTAGAGAGGAACTTCTCAACATCAGAGAGTCCTCTCTTGGTTTTTTTTCACCATCCTTCATTGATCCGAGGTTCACTGAGCTTCTGGCAAGCGGAGCGGCGGCACTCTACGGGATACTGCGCCGGAAGCGTCGGAGGGGAAAGCGTGCTGGCGCCCTGGTAAAGCTCCGCAAAAGAGGACTTCGCACACCACTGCCTTCAATACATCTGGCAAATGTCCGCTCTCTAAGCAACAAGATGGACGAGCTACTTCTTCTCACCGGTAAAAACTCAGACCTCCGCAGATCAGCGGTTCTCTGCTTCACCGAGACATGGCTGAGTGAAAACATCCCGGACTGTTCAGAGCGGATCGAAGCTTGGAGCTATCAGGGAAGAAGCGAGGAGGCGGAATCTGCTTTTGTATAAACGAAGCTTGGTGCAGAGACATAAAAGTGCTGGGGGAAACATGTAGTCCGGATCTGGAGTCATTTTCCATAATCTGCAAACCGTTTTATTCACCGAGAGAGTTTTCCTCGTTCATAATAATCGGCTCACATTTTCCACCGCATGGCTGCACTTCTGCCGCGGAAAAACATCTTCCTGAGCAGATTACAGACAAATGACTGCACCTCAGCAGACTCGTCCGTGAAACTCCTTAAGCTTGCAGATGACACCACTGTCATTGTACTGATCCAGGACGGTGATGAGTCTGCATACAGACAGGAGGTGTACCGCCTGATACACTGGTGTAGTCAGAACTGCCTGGAACTAAACCCACTCAAGACTGTGGAGATGGTGGTGGACTTTCGGAAAACACCACCTCCATACACCCCCCTCACCATCCTCAACAACACCGTGTCGGCTGTGGATCACTTCAGGTTCTTAGGAACCACCATCTCTGAGGACCTGAGATGGTCTTCACACATATACACTGTTCGAAAGAAGGCCCAGCAGAGACTGTACTTCCTGAGGCAACTCAAGAAGTACAACCTTCCACAGGAACTGCTGGTCATCTTCTACACTGCCATCATTCAGTCTGTCCTGTCTTCATCCATCTCAGTGTGGTTTGGTTCATCCACAAAACAGGACAGGTCCAGACTGCAACGAATAATCAGGACTGCAGAGAGAATCATCAGGGCTGACCTTCCCTCCATCCAGGACTTATACAGGTCAAGGGTCAGGAAAAGAGCTGCTAAAATCTCTGCAGACCCCACACACCCTGCACATAAACTGTTTAGAGTTCTGCCTTCAGGCCGACGCTACAGAGCGCTGTTCACTAAAACCAGCCGCCACAGAGACAGTTTCTTACCCCAGGCTGTTTCTCTGTTGAACATTCAATAGAGTACAAAACAACAGCATACAGATGTTGCAAATGCACCTTTTTATTTATTTATATATGTGTATATTTGTACATTGCAGATATGTATATTCTGAAGTGCAAAAACAAAAACCAAAGAGCAAAGTGTACCGGAGTCAAATTCCTTGTTTGTATGTACAAACTTGGCAATAAAGCTGATTCTGATTCTGATTCTGAAATAGAAAATAAGCGACATGGGAGTTTCTGAAGATTCAGAGGAATCTTTGACAGAGTAAAAGATTGGCTTTCTAGTCTTAATGAGTCACATCCTAAACAAGAAATGGTCATAGTTAATGTTAGGCTTGAGAGCTCAGCGGATGTTAATGGTGGTAATAACACCAAGGAGATGAAGGAAGATGACCAATCTAAACTAGGCAGTAGGGGTCAAGCACTTTTTAAAAAACCAGAGAGGGTCACACTGATAAACTCAATTTTATATTCTGTAGTATAGAGTTGAGGTATTCCATCATACGTTCATTCAGTTTCTCTGAAAAACCCTGAGTACATGGCCAGCTGTTGGTCAGATTGTTTTTTCATGCAGAATTAAGCCCACGTTCTTGTTTCTTGTTGGCTCCTAAGTGAAAACCAGACAAGTGGATGTGGTTGGACCACTATAATGGGCAGCAAGGGGTTGGCCAGTGTTAGGCAGTGTCACGAGTAAGATTTTCTTTGTTGCTGGTGCCTGTATTTTTAGATGTTTGTTTTTGAGGCTTTACTGCACTTGGGTTTTTATGTCTACAAATCCTAACCCTATACTTAACAGCTTAAGACAGAGAACTAGACAGAAGACCACAATGGTATAATGTCAAACCATAACGTCTTTCAGCTTTGGATTTCGAACTTTTGCACAAGCCTACACCTAAAGCTGTGACAGAAAATGTTCCGTGGCCCCTAGTATCCACAGGAATGCTACCATTACATGAAATTTGTCCAACTGAACCGGTTGACTTTGTAGCCCGGACACAAAGACAGACAGACAGACAGTTGTAGGTCATGTTGCTACCAGGCCACTGCACATAACTATGCAAAAGTCTCCATTTTCTATACCACACAGGGTTGAGTTTTTGGGCCAGCCTTCAGTGGGAATGAGGACAGATGGATGTCATAGTGACCAAAATCATATTTAAAAGATGCCTGACGTAATAAAAGAAGTAATCTGTGTATCAAAGCTTTAATCTCTAAACTTCATCAATAAAGATGATGAACTTGAGGTTTCTGTATCACTGGAGTGTTTAGGTTCACATTAACTCTTAATAGCAACAGGTGCTGTCTGATCAAACTAGTGAGAGACAGAGAGCCTGGGACAGAGATAGACAGTTACCCTCTACCAAGGACAGGCAGGATTAGCTGAGTTAGCATTTCATAGTGACTTGAAGAAGGAATTAGGCAGCAAAGCGATCTGCTAGATGCTCAGGTGAGTTCACTGGGACAGTAGTTTCAGACAAGCCTCACCTGAAAAATCAATACATGCAATAATTGCAGGATTGCCTGCAGGCAAAAGTGTGACAAAGTAGTCAAAAACGATACAACATTCTTTGTGACTTATTTCTCAAATTCCAACAGCATGGTGCCTATGCTGAAGCAGCATGAAAACATTTTAGAGCTTGAATCTTTGCATTCCTGGTTAAGTGAGCATACCTCACCACATGATAATGGAGGCCCTGACACCCACACTGTACTTTGTTTTCCCTCAGCTTCTAGCTTAGCTGCACTATGCTGCTGCCATTTCAGGTGCTTAAAGAGAGCAAACTTTATTGCACCCCCCTCCTCTTTGTGCTAAGTCTTAGAGGGTCCACCATGTTGCCATCAGTATGCGTGTACACAATGCACTGGTCTCCTGGCAGGCTGACACCTCCAGCCGTTTCTGCATTAAAAGCTAACTTTTAACAAATAAAGGTGACCTGTTCCAATGACTTGGACGTGCAAAGTAAAAAACTGATTTTTGAAAGAAGATGAGTGGATCTAGCTCCACCTGGCTACTACAATAAATCCCCTTCCAAGAATGTCCAACTGCAAACTGACGATTGTGTGATGGGTCATTAAAAGGCACTTTGTTTACCAGAATGGGCAAGTCTTGGAGAGAATGATACATGCCATAAAGGCAGAAAAGGTTTTTTAAATACCCACATATCTCAAAGCGGGCCATTAGGAAGCACAATGACTGATGGAGGCCAGGATGACCAAGTCTCAGTAAACCAGGTGATTAATAAGTTTAATTGGAAATCCCTCCACATAGTGTGCCTAGGTCTGCACTGTCTGCTTAAAAAAAAAAAACACTGTAAAAAAACATGTTCAAGCTGTTTTTCATCCGTAACGTTGGTGTGAGCAATGGTATTTGAAGGCAGTCCAACTTGATATATTTAGAATGCTGTGAAGATAAATGTCATCTACTACAGTCCAGCAACCAAATTAAACAGTTTTTAATCATGTACTTATAAGCTTAAACATCTATTCATTTTGGATACCCTTTTATCCTTATAGGGTCACAATAGTAAGTGGGTGAAAGGTGAGGTATACCCTGGACTGGCCACTAGTCCATCACAATGCTACACAGAGACACACACTACAGATAACCATGTGTACACACATTCACAATTAGAGTGGCCATTTACCTAACATAAATGATTTGGAGTGATAGTAAGAAGCCACACACGTACGAGGGGGAACATAAGACCATAATCTGCTATTTACCTAGTACAAAAACAATTTATAATTCTGCTTAATTAGATAAAATGTTTGATAATGTGGTGGTAGGACTTACTTGGACAATGTCTAGCACCATTCCTGCTGCCACTGTTCCGAAGCCAGCCAGCAGAAAGGGAAAAACCACCTGCAGGCCAATAGAAATTGAGGTCTCTTTGAGGGGTGCTGGTAGCTCAGGGCTCTGATTGATGCTGTTGTCGTCACTCTCGTTGCTCTGGCTTGCATTCTCCAGGAGAGCATCCTCCTCTCGTTGACCTTTGGCATTGGCCCGACAGTCTAACGCCACCACAATCTCCGACCTCTCCGCATCTTCCCCTGTCTCGCTGATTCTTTCCGTGAAAGATGTGACCTCAGTGAGCTCGAACTCCCCCCCAGTTTGTGGGATCACTTCTTCTGGGCCTCTGGTGAGGATCAGTGGGTGGACGGAGCAGTTAGAATTGAGGAAGGCTGGGGTCAGGGGACCTCCCTCCTTCTTCATCTCAATGTCCCCTGAGGACATCTCAATGTCAGGGAGTTTGTCTTGTTCTTTTGACCAAAGTACCATGCGGAGGCCTTTTACAGACAGTGTACTCAGCAAGAAATGGTGAGTGTGCCTTAGGCTAATAGTTTGGGGAAAATCAGAATAAAACCTGTTACTTGATCCGGTGTTGCACCTGATCTGTCCAGTTGATTTATCCCATTAAATAGGCTAACAGGGGGTGTGGGTTGTCACTAAAGAGGAAGAGAAAATCGCTCTGTAGGTAAACACTTCCAGTAAGGCACATGCAGCAGTGCTTCTGCAGTGCCCGTGTTCCTGTCGGTGCTTCGGAAGCAGAACCAGTATGTTCTCCATTCACTGCAAGGTGCTAGGGGTGGGCCGGCAAAAGAAAAGGCATCGCGCTTCAAAACAAAAGAGAAAAGAAAACAGTAGACTGGGGGATTCACTGCATAGCCCCCCGCCAGTCAATTGTAAACAGCCTTTTAAAGTTCAGAACAAGCTGAAGAAACACTGAAGAAGCCAGATTTCTGCAGAGACTGGTCAGTCCACTGATAGTGGGATCCTGCTCAGAGCACCGGTCTGGAAATATCTCCCTTTACACCACGTGGTAGCTGGAAGCTTTTCAGAGAAGATATTTAAAGATCTTCTGCATGAAGATCAAATTACCTGCTGCGGAAAAGCACCTCGCAAGGCAGAGTAGCAAGTCACCTGTAGAAAAGAACACATCTATCAATATTCAGTCTTCAAAGAATCGTTGTACATTGGTATTTTTCTTTTTGTTTTGTTTTTTTTCAAACATGAGCCAGTCGACCAATCCCAATCCCTTATAACAATGGCACTAAGGTACGTAATGGATTCCTATGAAAACACATATGTTAATAATAGAAGCAAAAGGGACACAGCTACATCAAGTTCAACAAACTGCTTTGTTGGAAGCTTCATTTAGGACATGGAATTTCTGGTAGTTCAGGTGTTAATCTCTGGCATTATGAGCGTGCTGAGTCGAGAATCAATAGGCCAAACCAGTTTCATCCAGTACAAAATTTCCAAAAGGTTGCTAAAAATACATAACCAGTGGTGGAAGGCACTTGGCTTTCAAATACCATACTTCCTGTTGAACCTTTTAAGACATTTGAAACCTCACTTTTGAGGATTGACAGTCAACTGTGTGTAAAGTTTCAGAGCTCGTGCAGAGGATGTAACACTCCCCAGATCTTCACATTCACAAACAAAAACTGCTGAGATAATTCTTTTAACATGTTGGGACAGATGTTGGTCAGTTTTTACCAAATGTTGGGTCAAAAATGTCTTTGAAGTTTGTTGATTTAGAGAATGGATGACCAGACAACTATTTTGAAATTTACCTGATCCGGCTTGACTAACCTTCTGCCACAATATAAAACAGGAAGTGATGGAACGGTCGAATTATACTGTAAAATGATGTTATTGGTGGTTTAAATGACCTGAGCCTTTTACTCTTAAGTAGTTGTTGCAAGCTAATGCTAGCCATGTTTAGTGTTGACATTTTGATTCACCCTTGAATTGGTCTCAATATAGGTAGGCTATATTTTCTATATTTAGTCTAAAATTTGCAAAATGTCATTGTATTTCTTATTTATGGGAATTGTTTACAGAATTTTGTTCTTTGTTTTATAGTATATTTTTCTATACTTCAGATTTACACTTAAACGAGGAGACTAATAAGGGATTCTGATGAGTTCTTTGTTTGATCATTTTATAATTGATGCAGACTAAAAATAAAACTTCTTACTCCAAATTAGTTAATGTGTTATTGTTTTTAATCTAACCCAATATCCCAACCCAGTTGTGTTAAACCAAGCCAGGGCTGGATCCCTCCTTTGTCAATCCAGGACTAGGTTAGCTAAATGCTGCTGTAAATGTCAAATTTTTAAAGTGAAATTATCCATCAGAACTTGCTATAAAGCTGCCCAGAATGTTGAGAGCAATACCAATGAAAATTTTAATAATCTGGCTAAAGGTGACGCTTGTGGCACTTTCTAGTGTTCTTATAAAAGCAGAATACGACATATACTAAATCATATAACTCCATTCCAATACTGATATTGACGATATTAATTGATAAGGCATAGCTCTTAGAATGTTCTTCGGATCTGTCCTGATCATTTACCCAAATAAGAATAAGTGCCAATCAAACAATCCACAAATGATAGCTTTTTTGGGGAATGTCGATCTGCAGACCTTCACTGCCCTCTGACTTTGCACAGCGTTCCTCCGGCTGCATGTTGCGACATCCGCGCACAGCCTGTTGGCTTTCCGCGCTGAAACAATCCTCTGCTTAGTAGTCAGGACCAACGCTGCCCGAACCCAACATGGCAAAGGCGTAAATTAGTGCTTTCCTGGTCAGGGCTGAATAGCAGAGCCCTCCTGTTCTGTTCTAACTGCTCGTTTATACCGGGACAGAGGGGCTTTCTGTTGTGATGCCCGGCTTCAGTGTGACTACCGTTATCACCAGGAGGGTCTAACTCATGATATTATCATCATAACACAATAACTCGTCTTTATAATCAGGTACATGCTGTTTTACTTGTAATTGCCAAAGGGCACACAGTGTTCACTTAATAAAACTTTCTGTACTCTACTCTCCTGAATGAAATGTGGTCACAAGAAAAGAGTTTACCTTAATTCCGGAGAGGAAGCAGCGGAGGAGTATGCGCACAAAGCCTCCGCGCGGCCGCCTGAACGCTGCTGTCCTCTGCTCCTCGGCTTTGCGCACGCCTTATGTACGGCAGCGGCTCCGCACAGCTGTCTTAATGCTTGGTGGGGGCTAATAGTTAAACCTTCCCCTCCCTCCCTTCTTCCCTCGTGGCTGAGGTTGCCTCCCCGTCACATTTTGTCCGTCCAGTCAGTCCCACTTCCACCTTCTCATCGCCGCACCGCTCGGTACCATAGATGCGCCACTATAAGTCATCAGGAAGGGGGTGCCAAAAGGCCACAACACGGGCCTCGGACATATCTGATCTCCTCTGGCCTGGCCCCCGCTGCGCACATCAGGCTGTCCCAACGCCAGTGGAAACTCCGCGGTGGCAGCCTCCTTCACAACCCGACTCATTTACTACCAGCCGCTCAAACCCACGTTTTAATTTAACAATAGGCCCACATTCATAAAATGAATGGGCACTTACGCAGATCGGAACATTCTAACCGGGCCGGGCAGCATTCAGTCACTAATCCACAAACATGGGATATAAATAAGCCTTGGCTACGTGAGAGTCTCAAGAGTGTTTGACCTAAATATATAATTTCTATCTTTATAAAAAATCAGTTCGTGACAGTTTTATACTTGTGTTGAGAATAGTTCAAATGCACCATGTTTGCAAAACACCCACTGATTACACAAAAAACTATAAAAAAAAAACTATTTTAGGACACAAAACATAGGCATCCAGGCCACTATGCTTCAGTATGTCCTTGCTAAAGTCCAACTCTGAAAAGCCAATTATATACAGCCCGGTTGAGTCCATTTTTTTTTATTCCATCTAAATAAAAACATAACAGCTGGACTTCCCTGAAATTCCTCGTCTTGAGCAAGCATGGGGCCACTGTGGAGAGAGACAAATCCCTGCTTACAGGAGGATATCATCCATTGGATAATGGATGATACTGTGGTTGAAATGGGCTGAAATATTATGTATTAGTATGTATGCAACTGGATTTAAATTGGACTTGTTAGTTTGTCTCATGACATTCTACCGATTTGTTATAAACTACTGCAGTCTGAAAAAATTAAAATGAGCTGAATAATAGCTAACACCACCTTATTGGTAAATACTTTTAAATACAACAAAAGTGACTATGTGCCATCCTTACCTGACATTATTTGCATCAAATTTCGAGGATCAATGTATTTCTCAGATGAGCAAACACTGGTTCCTTGCTGCCATTGTCTCGTGTTTTATGATCCTGCCCAAGCCTTTTATCTGATGGCCTTTCTAGGCCTGTGACTATACCTCTTAAGTTGGATCAGGTGGGTAAAATGACTTTTACCCCCTTATTTTTGTGTTGACACCTTTTAGATGATCTCCACAAATGCAAAATACATGCAGATTGTGAACTGATGGATTTGAAGTTATACAGAGAAAGAAAGGTTTAAGTTATTGCCACTGCAGGTGGTTCTGCAAGCAAAGAGTGTATCTATTTTTTTTATACAAATGTTCCATTTTGGCTTCATCTTTATTAATTATAAAAAACAATGATCTGAGACTTTTAGAACCACTGAAAAAAACAGTACTTCTTACTTTGTCTCATATGAACACTTTTGTATTATTAGTTTTGTAATGTTATGAAACTACCGACAGATTTCCCCTGCAAGACCTCCCTCCATACCTGACGGACATGAAGCTGATTCAGAATCAAATTATCAATTACGGATCTTAATCACTAGCTCTGTACATAGTTTGTTGTCTGAGGTTTTGCACTTATACTTGCATAGTCTAGGTGTGGCTGGCCTGTCATGTAGTTCTAAAACTTGGTTGTCAACTAGACTTGTAACTTATTACAATTTGAATGACCTGAATATCTGAGAATGTACAGAAAGGGGGCTAAAATGGTAAACACATGCTTTTAGACAAAATGGTGACGTAATTTCTAGATCTTCAAGAGCTGGCACATAGTCTCTTCTCTGATTTTCTCAAAAACATCCAAGATAAGAGACAGTTTGCGATGTAATTACCCAAAACACAGTGGCTAATCTTTAAAATACCAAAGATTGTGCTTAGAACCAACCCTTTACGTCAAGAATAAGCAACACCTGGCTTAAAATTCCTGTTACAATGTTCATCCGAATGTACTGCCATCTAGTTCATCTTGTCTAACAAGAAACTAGGCAGTCTTTCCCTTCAGACAATACACTTCACGTCAAGAATAAGCAACACCTGGCTTAAAATTCCTGTTACAATGTTCATCCGAATGTACTGCCATCTAGTTAATCTTGTCTAACAAGAAACTAGGCAATCTTTCCCTTCAGACAATACACTTCACTATAAATACAGTATTTATTTTTTTTTTACCTTGTTGAATGTGATGAGGCAGGGCATAATTTAAAGAGTAAGTTCTTAAAAAGAAATCAAATGGCTGGAGGTTTTATAGGACAACAAAAGTACTCATGGCTCGTTGACCTTTTGAACATTTTGTCATGATACAACTACAACCAAGCTTTGGACATCTTATGTCCAAAGCTTCAGAAAACAATGTGGGTTACATTGATAACTGGCGAACATTTTGGGGAAAACCTGGTCTGATCTGGAGAGACGGCATCCATCCCACTTTGGATGGAGCAGCTCTTCTTTCTGGGCATCCGGCCGAATTTATTAGTTCTCCAAAACTCTGACAACCCAGGGTTCAGGACAGGAAGCAGGGTCGTAGTTTAACACTCCTCTCTGCAGCTTCTGTACTGCTACCCACACATTACCCTATTAAGACAGTGTCTCGCCCATGGCCAAAATTGAATAGATTAAAAAATAATCTCAGAGAAAATCAGGAAAATCTCATAAAAATAAACAACTCAGACCGAAAAGAAAAATAAAACAATTAAATGTGGCCGACTGAACATACGATCTCTCTCTTCAAAGACATTGCTAGTTAGTGACCTGATTTGTGACAATCAGATTGATTTATTTTTCCTCACAGAAACCTGGCTGCAGCAAGAGGATTATGTTACTATAAATGAGTCAACTCCTAATTATTAAAATTTTCACATTCCTCGAAATACCGGGCGAAGAGGAGAAGTAGGAACCATCTTTCAGTCCGATTTATTGATTAGTCCCAGACCAATCAATAGCTACAACTCTTTTGAATATTTAATCCTTAGTTTTCCCCATCCAAATTGCAAAGCACTAAAACCACTTCTGTTTGTTTTGTACCCTTACTCTCAATTTTTAGATCAGTTTTAATAAAGTTATTATAGTGGTGGATTTTAACATTCATGTTGACACTGAAAACGATAGCCTAAACATAGCGTTTAATGCTATCTTAGACTCAATTGGCTTTGCTCAAAACATTAACAAACCTACCCACCTTTGTCTTCATTCTCTGGACCTTGTGCTGACATGTGGCATTGAGTGTAAAGACATAACATTTTCTCATAACCCTGTCCGACCATTTCTTAATAACTTTTGAGTTTAATTTAACCGAGTACTCCACACCTGAAAGAAAATGTCATTATAGTAGATTAGACGATGCTGTAACAACCTTTAAAGAAACTTAATTTCCTCATTATCACTGAAAAGCACAGTGGAGGGCAGTAATTTTGTTTCTTCCCCTTCACAAATTGATTCTTTCGTTCAGCGTTTCTTCATCATTGCATGGTGCATTAGACAATGCAGCCCCCTTGAAAAAGAAGGTAATCATTCATAGGAGACAGACTCCTTGGTTTAATTTAGATCTGCGTACTTTAAAGCACAATGTTAGAAAATTGGAGAGAAAATGGCGCTCTAAACATCTACAGGATTCCTACTTAATCTGGAAAAATAGCCTGCTGTAAAAAAAGACACTTCGCCAAGCCAGAACAGCTTATTTCTCATTAATAGAAGAGAAGAATAATCCTAGGTTTCTCTTTAGTACAGTTGCTAAACTTACAGAGTCATAGCTCTGTTGAGAAATCCATTCCCTTCGCTCTTAACAGTCATTACTTTATGGGATTCTTCTTAAATAAAATTGATTCTATTAAAAAGAAAATCTTTGATATACTCCTGAAGATGATTACTTCATCCTCAGGAAGTGAGACAACATTGGAAGTAACTGCAGAACCTGATTTGTGTTTGGACTGTTTTGATCCTGTGGAGCTTCCCGAGTTATCAGAAATATTAGCTTCATCTAAACCTTCAACTTGTATGTTAGACCCAATCCCAACCAAATTATTTAAGGTGGTGTTCCCTCTGATTACCAGCCCCATTTTAAATATGTTCAATCCATCTTTAGTAAATGGATATGTACCACAGGCTTTTAAGGTAGCTGTAATTAAACCTTTATTCACGAAACCTTCACTTGATCAAGATAACTTGAAAAATTACAGACCTATATCCAATCTTCCATTCTTATCTAAAATTCTTCAGAAAATAGTTGCTAATCAAATATGTGAGTATTTACACAGCAATGACCTGTTTGAAGCGTTTCAGTCAGGCTTCAGAGCTCATCATAGCACTGAAACAGCTCTGCTGAAAGTCAATATTCTTATGGCCTCAGATAATAGACTTGTGTCGGTACTGGTTCTGTTAGATCTCAGTGCAGCATTTGATACAGTCGACCATAATATTCTCTTAAAAAGGCTGGAATTTCCTGTAGGGATCAGGGGAACAGTGCTAGGCTGGTTTAAAACTTCTGTCTGACAAATTCCAGTTTGTTCATGTAAATGATAAATCTTTAAACTCCAGGGTTAATTGTGGAGTACCACAGGGTTCAGTACTTGGGCCAATTCTCTTTACTATATATTCGTGTTAGAGCGGCTCAAAGTCCAGACTTAAATGGCATTAAAATTGGTAAAAATGACAAGGCTTGAAAGCATTCACACATTCTCTTCAACCAATCTGACTGAGCTTGAGCTATTTTGCAAAGACAAATGTGGAAAAACTTCAGACTAAAAATGTGAAAAGCTGGTGGGTCCACACCACAAGAAAACAGCTCAAACGCAGTGAAACATGGCTCTACAAAGTTCTGACTGAAAACCATGTTTCATGTTGATATACTTATGCACCATTTTCTGCTGGTGTGTTACATAAAATCTTTAAAAAAAAACAGAAAAAAAAACACATTAATGCTTATGTTTCCAACGTGACAAAATGTGAAAAAGTTTAGGTTTGGAAGGCTCTGTAAATTTCAAATGTGACTCATCCCTCTTTTATTCTACTCTGCCTCTCATTGGATTTCATTGCCTGGTGTCGTGTATCCTTTGCTGTTCCTTGGAGAGCATCCTTAATTGCCTAGTCCTCAGGGGACTAGTAATTTTCTGTTTGCTTGTTGCTACACAGCAGCCTCTTGGTCTCAGCGGCTCCAACTTTACCTAGCAGGCACAGCATGCAAATCCAGCCATCTCTGAGCCATCTGAGCTGAGCATCTGTACACACAGCACTGACATCAGGTAAACAGTGGGGGAATAAGAGTCCACTTCTGAGGATGGATGTATTATGGTTTACCCAGAATCAGAGGGGAACAGGAAGCTTTAACTGCCTTCTCTGTGGTTTAGTGCAGAATATGGGCTTTTTTAAACCCTGCATGTTGTTCGGACTTATTTATAGAAAACATTGGACAACAATATAATTTTAAAAAACGGTCTGGAAAAATTTGTTCAACCAGAACTAAAAATCTATTACGACCAGGACTAGAAACTCAAAATTTCTGCCAGAGACAAAGCACAAAGTTAAACGATTTATTATGGTCTTGGAAACAGGAACACTGGCAACCACCAATCAGAACCCAGGAAGCACTGGAGGCAGATAAACAAGTTAGTGGCTTGATAAGCTTCTGACAAAGATACAAGTCCAAACAACCACTAACCTCAGGGTCTCTGTGAGACAGCAAACTGCTCCTCAGCTGGGAGGTTGTCAATCAAAAGCCAGCCCAGAATGTCCGTACGGGAGTGTCCCGCTGACCGATGTCTGATTACCAACAGACCCAAACTCACCGACCAGTGAGTTGATGCGGGGGCGAGAACCATAAAAGCCGGGACAGGCCACTTGACAGGGCGAGGACAGGGACTCCAGGCAGGAAGGAAAGGCAGGTAGGCTCAGGCAGATAAAACCAGGGGCTGGGCAGAGACAAAAATCCAGGAACAGAAACAGGGTTGAGATCCAGAGCTAGAGACATCCAACAAGGGCCAGGCAAGAAGGGGACATCCAAGAGACAAAAACCGTGGTCAAAAACCATGATCAGGCAGGAAGAAACACTGAATCTCTATTCACTCAAGTGGCTTTCAAAAATCTGGCACTGTCTGCCTGCCAGAGGCTAAATATAACTGCTGGTGCACAGGTGAGTGGCATGACAATGATTGCGCTGCAGTGCAGTGGCAAACAGGTGGAGCAGATGGAGCTGATTGCTGACAGGAGGGCAGAGGAAGAAGCAGGCAGACGGGCCAGAATCATAACAGATTCAATGTATTTTTATCAATTACTGAACTTTAAATTTATAGAAATCAAACTGAATGGAATTTTAAAAGATAGTTTTTATAATCTGAGCTGATGCTCTGATAATTCATGACCCAAAACTTACAGACAGCTGAACTCAACCTTGTTATTAAGTTATTTTCTGTGAGCCACTTGTCTATAAGAGTGAATATTTGCTGTAAGTCTGATTTCCGAATGAAAACAAGTAGTCTCTGACTGTGAACATGCCACCATTTCTTTTAGCAGATAATTTACATATGCAATGAGCAGTTGCAGGGAGCACCTTACATCAAATAACTGCAAAATAAAACCAAGTGAGACTTGGAGCCTGCCTCTTTATGTAAGACCATGTTCTAGATTTGAGAGAATGTCTATATCATCTGAAACAAAATCTACTTTATTCAATATTTCTGAAGTCTTCACATTACTCCCCACTTTAATTGATTAATCTATTTCCAGATGACACTTATGAAATATGTAATTTATGACATATTTAAAATGTAATGTATTTCACTTTAATGAAATATGAACCCTGATTAAACAATAAAAACTATTAGTGACTTCCTGCTGGTAGGCGTTAATTAATGGAGTACCCTAACCACATTTCCTTACACTCAGCTATGAGTCGATTGTAGAAAGTTGCTTCAAATCATTGGCAATATCAACCAAGGTATGAAACATCCCTCTGACAGACACGATTTGACACACTGGCAGTAAGAAACGCCCAGTTGCAGATGGCTCTGTTTTGTTCCCGAATAATTTCGGTAAAATTAGGAGCAAAAGGGCCTATAGCTTCCTGGAAGAAATATTAAGCCCACAGATGGTTTACTCAAATATCTTTAGAGACTTTGACACTACAACATATTGCAGCTATCCTGAATGTCTTCCATAAGCCACAATTATAATTTTTATATCTTAAACATGATTATTCCTACAATGAATCACATCAATTCTCTAATTCATGTGCATCTGGCCGTCAACTCTAGATATTCAGAAGTAATTATTTTCCTATTGGAAGGAAAAATTTAAACAAAATAAAGCCTGTCCTGAATGGACACACAAGTATAGAAAATGGATGGTTGGATAAAATCCCAACTTAGAGAGACCCTAATATACAACTGCTCGAGAATTTCCACAAGGAATAGTCAAATGTTAATTGTTAAACAATTATGTGATATGCAGACTCTCTGCCCGCACTGATGAAAATTCATCCACCTCAGCATGTCTAATGCTTGAGGTGATACCTCAAGCATTGGACATGATAGCCCCATTCTGATTAATTTGGTTAATAATTATTTGACCAGCTGGTGGCACTACATGCAGACTGTTTATAGAGCTTTGAACTTTCATCTCAGATGGTCAGGGGATCATGAAGGTTGTAAAATAAATAAAAGATATGTAATGGTGAAAACACCTTGTCCAGATTCAGCTGCAGACTTTTACTTTTAGAATTGTACATCCTTCATCCCCGAAAACATGACAGGACAGGGCTTTCACAAAATGCTCTTCATTTATTCTTATTTAGGTCTACATAAATTAAAATTTTTAGATGCACCAACGTGGTATTCACATTTTTGAGATCTACAAATTTACCGATACTAATCATCTGTTTCACTTTATATATCCAATAAGAAAACCAATTAAGAATAAAACATTTTTAATATCCAAAAATTGTTGTAACTGGTAAATAGTCATCAGGGATATTACAATAAAGCTAGTAAAAAGCTAGTATATTGATAATTCAGATATTTATTTACATATAATGGTGAATGGAGCTGTGAGAAATAAAATGTTCATCATGAATTGGAAACCTCCTATGGATGTCTGAAATCTTGATTTTCCCCAGAAATAATTCGATTACATGCAATGCAAATAATTCTATTGAAAATGTGCGGAGCATTATTAGTAAGAGATTCCTAAGAATGTGTCCACTGTTGAGTGGCAAAGTTATTACGTTTAGACCAGCGGTCCCCCGGTCAATTGGTACCGGGCCACATAGAATAAATACAAACTTACGTTTTATTTAGTATCTGATTCTGAACAATGTATTATTTTGAAAAATTACCGGATTCTCTCTGCCACATGACTCACTCTTGACGCATGTCAAGATTCTTGCCTCGGTCACATGGCTACCTTCTTAAAGGGCTGCTCCTGCCGGTAACACATAATCCATTACCCCTGAAGCTAGCACAATGAACAAAAAACAAACATCTTTGGAAAGTTTCTTTGCACAGGGTAAAAGAGCCAGTGAGGAGACAGAAGATGAAAAAGAAAGCTGCATTTAACAGACAATACCAGGAGTCCTACATGAAATATGGCTTTATTACGGCAGGTAGTTGCCACGCACCAAGCCTGCTCTGCATAATATGCGGCGACCGGCTCTCTAATGAGGCAATGAAGCCTCCAAAATTGCTTCGCCGCTTGAAGACCAAGCATTCTGCATTAAAAGACAAGCCTTTGAAGTATTTTAATAGAAAAAAGCATGAACAAGAAGGACAAAAGCAATTACTGAGGATCACCACATCAACAAATTCGAGTGCACTTAGAGCATCATTCTTGGTGGCTAACCGTATTGCTAAGGCTAAGAAGCCATTCACTGTTAGTGAAGAATTGATCCTACCCGCCACTAAAGGCATTTGCTGTGAAATTCTAGAAGAGGCTGTGGTAAAAAAGATAGCAAAGGTGCCTCTTTCGGCTCACCATTACTCGGCACATTGGGGAAAGAGCAGAGGACATTGTGACACAATTGTTGGAGAGGATTAATACATCACCGTGGTACACACTCCAGGTTGACGAGGCTACGGATACTGACAACAAAGCAATACTTCTTGTTTATGTGAGATATGTTTATCAGGAGGATGTCCATGAGGATATGCTATGTGCACTATCGTTGCCAACCAGAACCACAGTCGCAGAACTATTCACGTCGCTGGATGATTATATATCAGGAAAAATGAAATGGTCTTTTTGTGTCGGCATATGCACAGATGTACTGTAGCTGCTGCCATGACCTGACAGCTGTCTAAATTTAGTGCTTGGATTAGGGAAGTTGCAACTGTATGTGAGTCTACGCATTGTATCATTCACAGGGAAATGCTGGCTTGCAGAAAAATGCAATCGGAACTTTAAAGTGTATTGGATGATGTATTTAAGTTATTAACTACATCAAAGCACATGCCCTTAACTCACGCCTGTTTAAGCAGCTTTGTGAGGAGATGGACGCGGAAGACAGACGCCTTCTCCTATACACAGAAATAAAATGGTTATCCCGAGGGAGATCGCTGGCTTCACATTTCATTGATGAGGAATGGGTCACAAAACTCGCTTACTTGTGTAACATATTAAACCTGCTCATTGAACTCAGTCTGTCACTTCAGGGGAAAATGACAACTGTCTTCAAGTTAGTAGATAAAGTAGCTGCATTTAAAGCCAAACTAGATTTGTGGGGACGGCGCATGAACAGAGGTATATTTCACATGTTTCAAACATTGGCGAAGATTTTGGAAGAGACTGAGCCGGAGCCTTCATTCTCTCAGCTGATGCACGATCGCTTGTCTTTGCTTTTAAAAGAGTCCAAGCGCCACTTCCCAACCACAAAAGACCCACGAACTGCCAAGGAATGGATCCCCAACCCATTTGCCAACAAACCAGGGGAACCCAGTGTGTCTCTGCAAGAAGAAGATCAACTGCTGGAGATCGCAAATGACGGCGGCCCTAAAAGTATAATTGAGACAACAACTCTGTTAGTGATCTGGATTAAAGTCATGGCAGAATACCCTGAGATAGCCACAACAGCATTGAAAATTCTATTGCCATTTCCAACATCCTATCTGTTTGAAGCAGGGTTTTCTGCAGTGACAGCAGCCAAAACAAAATTACAGAGCAGACTGGACATAAGCAACACACTTCGGGTGTCATTGTCTCCCATTACCCCTAAATGGGACCGTCTCGTTGCAGAGAAACAAGCTCAGGGGTCCCACTGATTTAGGGTTATGGTGAGTTGTATTTTTCATGCACTTTATATTTGTTTTTATGGTTATCTTATGTTGAAGGCATGTTTAACCTTTACTGTTATGACCAGAGAGTGTAGGGCTGAGAGGCCTTTACTCATGTTACGATGTTGGCACGATTTTACGAAGACGCTGCTAATAAAGTTGCATACACAGTGGATTCACGTTTATTATTATATTTACATTCTAGTTTTTATGCCGGTTGTATCAGTTTATTTTGTTGTATTTATCTGCCACACCTTAAAGGCAGGTCCGTGAAAATGTTGTCTGACATTAAACCAGTCCGGGGCGCAAAAAAGGTTGGAGACCATTGGGGACTGATTTAGACTATACATAAAATAGAGGAAAAGAGGTCAAGGGGAAAATGACCAATTTATTTTTTATTTTTTTACTTTATTTTAGATTTTACTACAGGAACAAACAGCAGTGATGGACATCAAAGCTTTAGACGAATGAGAAGTTTACCGTTTTGAGTTAATCACAGACACGTGTCACTCTGGTCCCTCCGAATCCCCGCCGTCTTTCTTCAGACCAGCGACCCATCCTCAACCGGTGAAGAGAAGAAATCAATGTCAAAGTAATTTCATTCTTTTTTTTATATTAAATTGGATAGGTGCATCTAGAGGTCTGGGCAGGATGAGGCATAGTTAAGGTCACCAATAGTTAATCCAAGGCATTAACCTTTTGCTTGCAATACTGATTGAAGTGTTTTATGCTGAGTGTTTGATTTGCTGTGCAAGGTGTGTGTTATTGTGTGTGTTGTCCGGCTGATCCCAAATCAGCCAGGAGTTAGAAGTTGGACTTTAAAAGTTTTCCATTCAAAGCACCTGTGGTCTGAGCCTCGTGGCCTGACCACTCCTTTGTCCCAGTTTTATTACTGGAGTTTCTTCACTAAGGTTCCCGCATCAGAGTTTTATGACCCTTTGTTCAACATTTGGAGCAATCAGCTGCTAGTGGCTAAGGGCTCAGCCCACCACTACCAGCTGATCACCGAAAATTGAGACATCAGCACACCAGGAGGGTTTCTCTTTCCAAGTTGCACATTGCACATTGTGTCCACAAAACTGCTGGTTTGATCTTCATAGAGACTCAATGTGCATATATTTTCTTTTATTATTATTGTTAGGTAGTCATCTTTATCCCCTTTGTGTAGAATAGTGCTTTGAGCTAGTTAGGTGAAGGTTTTTGGACCAGTGTAGTAATTATATCAGGGCTATATGGTTTCAATAAATGTTCACATATAGAAAGAAGAAGCGTTTGTGTTTATTTCGTGCAAAAGGGATTTATTTGTCAAAATAAGGTCAAAGTTCCCCCACCTTCAACGAAGCGGTGGATTAAACAGTTACATTTAGCGTGGTCTTGGTTAATAATTATCAATTATTAATGATAATTAACTAATTGTAATTATTAAGCGCTTTGAGCCCATAATCACAACAAGAGATGACATCTCTGACTTCTATTCGTATCTAAGAAATTATTTTTCAGAATGATGATTTTTAATTATAATTTTTGGTAAATATTAATTAATCAATAATCATAATCCTTACAGTAGTAGGAAATTTTGCAATTTATATCCTGATCTGTTTCCTCAATCCATGTTTTCATGCTGAGTTCAAATTTCATTGTCATTTTGAATTCTGCCTGGGATGTGGGGTTATGGTTACAATTCATTGTTGCAACTTGGAAATAAGCAGTCCTTTCTTCAGAGGTCAAGGTGTGCAATACATGGGCAAAATATGCAATATGGTTGCTTTTGACAGTCTGCACATACTATGCATGTACAGAGAAACTTTGTTCCTTTGCTTGAGGTGGAGAGAACAAAAAGTTCTTTCATTTTATACTTCACAAGAACTCAAGTGGAGAACCACTGGAAAGACTTTATGGGTCCCCCCTGGAGCAGCTGTCAGTGTAGTAGCCATGCCTACCTCAAATTTCTGATCAATCACGCAGTATTTGTAAGACACATTCTGTCCATAATACGTGTCAAGAAAAAGCTGCAAAAGCTTCCCTGCCAGGGCTGTGAGAGCAGAATGATGTTATTAGGCCCAAGCAGCGAAAGCGCTGCGAAGGCCTGTTGTATTTCAAATGTTTATTATTCTTCTCCGAAATGAAGTGGCTTTTTGGAGGCTTTTACATATTCAAAAACTCACCAGACTTGAAAGTTGTTAACCACGTACAATTTTTGTATTTTAATGGAACTGAAAATAGGCGCTGCCAAACAGCTTTACAGCACCCCCCATACTGAGATAGGTCAACTGGTAAGTTGTAGAGATTTGAAATTTGGGACATAGGTGGATCCCTCCAAATCATGAAAAAAGTGTCTTAGAGGTATGCTCTTAAACCAAAAGGAAGTTGGTCATTTTGGGTCAAGTGGTCATTTTTGGATGTTTTGTTGAACTTTGATAAACTCCTATTTTGCTTGAAATTTGTCAACTTTGAGCATGCTGAAGGGGCGGGGCCAGGCCTAAAATTTTGCTTTCTCGCCAAACAATTCGAACATTATAACTTTCATATAGAAAGGCTGAATTTGATCAAACTTGGTATGATGGATGCCTCTCAGGTGACCAACGATCTGATACGGTCAAATGCTGACATCAATAAACCCATGCCCTCTGAGAACAGCAAGTCACTTTTTTTGCTTGGAGAGGTCCCTCTCTGACCCTCTTGACCCAGTCAACTTGAAATTGTGTCACAAGACAAATTACAAATTGGTCTCACTTGGTTTGGCACACAGAGACCGTACACTGGAGGGTGTGGTGAACACCAATGTCATGCCATGGCCATATGTCTGCCTCTAATTTCCACATTTTTCATCCGATGTGCACCATCATGACAGATGGTAATCCAGTCCCTTAAAGATATCCAGTCAAATAATTTGTGGGTGTGGCCTAATGACTCCACAGCACCCTCTAGAAGCAACTAACAACCAGGCCCAACCCATGCATTGAGAGAGGATTATGAATTTTGTACACATATGAAACTTCTGAAGACCCACAAAAAAGGTTTTTGGAGCATTGGTCCACACCCATCAGGAAACCCCACAGGAAGTTTGCACAAATCGTATCCGAGTGAACTCTTCTTCAGCTTTTGACTCAGACTTCAAAAATCTGACTTCTTGCCATACAAATACGAAACTGCAATAACTTCAACACACAAGCTCACAGCTGCACCAAACTGTGTGTCTTCTGAAACCAGCACTGATCATATACACACGGTTATTTCCTGACATCAGTTTAGCCCCGCCCAGTTAGAACAGGAAGTCACTTGCTTTGCTGGTGGATCTCCCTCTTTTACACTCTGACAAGTTTCAGGCACAGTGTGATCACACAGAAGGTAATTGTCATTTTCGGTATATATTTGACCCACATACAGAGAACACTCAGAAGGGAAATTTTTATGGGTTTTATTGTCAGCAAAGTCATTCTGGGACAAGGACTGGAAACACCAACTGTATGGGAAGGAAGAAGAATGGACTGGTGAACAACTGAATGATATGAAGACAACTGATTACTTAGATCTAAGAAATGGCTTATTAAATTGTCATAGCTAGAACCACCAGGGGTAGAGAGATTCAGAGTCTTAACTTGCGAAGGAAGATCGTTCAGTTGTCTTCTCCGTTGTGAGCCTGGTGTCAGCCTAATGGAGCTCAGGTGCCGATGTTTGAGATGGAGAAAGGAGCAGGGTGTGCTGATGCCTGGGTCCTGGAGTTGAAAGGAACGGGAAGCCGCCAGCTTGGTCCGCGTCCGAAAAGTTCAGGTGGAGGTGAGAGAAATCCACAAGAAGGTAGTTCCTTAACTCTGTAGTTGAAAATCCAGAAGCTCAGAGAAACTCTGGAACGAAGTCAGAACTCAGCAAGGTAAACAAAGCCTCAAGTAGAAACCTGCGTGGGAACAAAATGCAAAGTTACTTGGGTTTCAAAAACAAAGCACAAAATCACTGGTGGCTGAGCTTGTTACCACTGAGGCAAACACTCTGGCAACAAAGTGCTGGCAGCCTCCCATTTAAGTACTCCTCCAAGCAATCAGCAGATGGAAAACACCTGTCATCCAGCGCACCTGAGAACTCCAGCACCAACTGAAACACTGAAAGGTTATGTAGACTAGTACACCAAATGCACACACACACAGAAACACACAGACTCAGACTCTGACAGTAATGTTGAATCCTACTGGGAAAATTTACTGTTGGTTGGACTGTGGGCGTTACGGAATTGGGCGAATTATTATATGTCGCCATTCGCATACGTTTGCCTCTAAATTACACACGCATGGTCTGATTTACTCCAAACTAATATGGTTGATCTTTGTCAACCCCCAAACAGCTCTAATGGATTACATTGGAATTTAGATCAACAGCGTCTCCTAGGAAATTTCAAATGCTTTATCTCCCTCATACAGTACATCATCAGATCCAGATAAAATTTTGCGTGCATCATCATGGATGAATGCTGAATACATTGGCATGGTCAATTGATGATATCACTTTAGCCCTGCCAACTGACAACCAGATTCTTAGCTGATTGACCTTACTTGACAGTCTCCAGGAGTTTCAAACTTTGTCAATTGAGACATAATAATTTTAGATGACATTTTCATAGCACAACTGGAAGTCTATATCAATCCTTAGCCACCAAACAGGAAGTGAGCACAGGTTCCGTCAGGAAGGTCGGATTTGGGTCAAATTTTGAACACTTCTCACCGGAGCAGAACTTGGCATAACCGAAGATCACATGAAAACTTGCTCACAGTACCACCAAGTGGTGACGTGCAAAATCGAGTGCCGGGCTCGTCAGTGTTGTGAAGCAAGACTCTAGCAGTCCCGACACAGTGCCGCTAAGCTGTGAGGGCCGCCCTATGCTGCTTACAGCTTCAATTTATTCTTGCAACCCTAAGAAGGCAAACACATTTCGCTTGCCTCTTGCAGATCATAGTTCCACAATAAACATGTAACCATGAAAACTACCTATGTTTTTATAATATCTGGGAGTCAGATGTTCTTGATTTAGTTTTTGTGTCTTTTCCTTTTTTCTTCTATTTTAAAAGAAATTCTTGACCTTGTTTTTTCTTGTAATTATGCTACCATCTTGCCAAGGACTTTGAGTGGGATATCCCTGGTTACATAAAAGCGAGATAAGTAAAACAAATGGATTTACTGACTGATAGCCTTCCCAAACTCAAACACACAGTACAGTAGACATCAACTGCAGTTATTTATTACCCAGGCTTCCAGAATAGGCTTTTCTAAGAAGTACCCAGATAAAAATTGACATTTATCCCACCTGGAAAAAAGAGACCTGATTTGTTACCCATTCTGGTCTACATTTGGCTTATAGACAGGGGATACACTAATTATCAACACAAATGTACGCTACAGGGTATAAATGAGGTTCAGACATTTTTTTAAATCACTTTTAGAAATTATAATGTAAGATGGCCAAGAGTTGCCTTACATACTAACAGGTCTTGCCTGTTCTGACTCATACAGTATTAATGTCATACAGCAAATGCTGCACTCCGGATGCAGTACAGCCAGGCTTGCTAAGGATCTATCATACCCTTTAGGTAACATTTCTTCTCTGCTACAGAGATTTCCTATGTGAGGCTTTTTCGTTGCCATTAAAATTCAAATTTTGCACTACAAAGCACACATACACCTGTTTTAGACACGGAGTCTAAAAATGGCTGATTGCATTCAGGAAATGGTGGCTAAGTGTTTAACACCTTTATCCCTTGCTGTGCTTTTTCCACATTAACACAGTAAAAGTAATTACCCTGGCACAGCTGCAGAGAAACATACAGGGGGGGCCGCTTGGGCGCCTGAAATAGTTACACCTGTTTAACCGTTTAGGTAAGATTAACATTGTTAATGTACCTGACAAATGTAAATAGAATTATTTATTTCAAACAAATGCATTCTCACTCCTGGGGCCAACTTTGAATCTCTGACAAGAGTAGAATAGAAAAGAATGCATGTGCTCTCCTCATGGAAAATCCCGCTCCCAAGTTCAATTTCTTGCTGTTGCACTTTTATACTGATCCATTTGGTTTGGTAAAAAAAAAAAAAAAATATCTGATAAGATGCTGACTGCTACTTATTTGTAAGTAACAAGCGTGGATACATCACAGTTCCTGAGTGCAACTTCAAAGGTCTTTTTATTTGTCTGCAAAAGGTCATGTTTGATTTGAATTCAAGGTTTTTCAATATGTTGCATAATTTGTGGAGGCATGTCTGTTTGCACAATCAATGAGGTATCACAGTTATGTCAGTTCTAGTCTGTGAAATGCATCAGGATGCTATAACATCATCGTGTACCGCATATTTTCAAAAGACAGAATTTGAGTATTTATTTTAATTTCAATGTTTTTTATGGGGATTTTGTGTAATAGACCAACACAATGTAGCACAACAACACATTTCGTCTCAAGGCGCTTTCCAAAAAAAAGTCAGTCCAATTGAATCATTCCAAGTCTATTACATAGATTCCAAATTGATCTTTATTATCAAACAAAGCAGTAAGGTTAAGTGTAAATTGGTTCAAACATTTTATTTTTTTTATCTAATGGAAACCAGCAGACCACAGGGACACTGACACTATGTGATTTTTAAACCCTTGACCATAACTTGCATAGGCATCTGCCAGTTACTAGTTGGCTTTGGACACACAAAGAGAGGTTATTCGAAAATAAGAACTTACTACTGATAGTGCTTAGTAATCTAAATGCAGGCAAACAGGCAGGGAAACAAGCAAACTTTAATGACGTGAGCCAAGTCTCAAAACATCTCATAAACATGACAAGAAATAACTGGTAAAGAGATAATATATACACAGGTAAGTAATCATAAAATGGAGGGCACATGTGGATAGAAATCATGACCAGGTGAAAGCAGAGCAAAGAACAGACTGTTCAAACAAAATAGGAAGTAAAGATTGAAAAACAAAATCAAAAGAACATGGTTATAACATATAAAAGCACAACCCTAAAGGGTAAAACCCACAGATCGTGAGAGTAAACCCACCACTGCACCCTTGGTAATACCATCAGAAACAAAAATATTATCCAAGTTTTACTTTGATTGGTTGTAAAGGGATGGATCAGTTGGGATTTCAAGCTACACAGTCAGGTCAGCTGATGGACTGAACCCATTCAGTTTGGCTTAAGTTGGCCCAGGTCAGCTCAGCTCTAAGACAGAAGCTCTCAGGCTGTGATTGTAGGGACACGGTGATCACCGATGGTTACTTCTAAGTAGGTACTGAGCTGGTGAGACTTAAGGATGAAGAACAAAGTGCTGAAGGTGCTGAAACTGAGTCATGGCTGGGATCTGGTGCTGGGCTGAAAGACTTGAGGGGTGTCTCTGCCACTCCTTTGGTAAATTTGGCTTGACACAAAGAGCATAAATCGCTTAAAAGGTAAAATTCCCTCAGTAGGATTGAGCTGTAAGATACTATTAAAGTCCCATGAGTCAGAGTCATAACCCTCAGGGTTTAAAACAGAGCAATTTCTCAGGTATGCAGAGATCAGCCATGTGGTTTGAGACAATTCATCTTATCAAATCAGCAGCACTGCCTGCAGTTTTGCAACACAACTAGGCCCCTCCTCTATAGTTTCATTGACAACTGCTTGACAAGTTTCTTTAAACACATTATGAACAGGGTAAAGGACAGGAATGCAGGCTACCTGGAGGTTCCTCAACCTCTGCCAGGCAAGGCATCATTTCAGCTTTCTGCCGAATGCGCCACCTAGAGGAAAATAAATGTACCCGCAAACTACATAGCCGGTTGCATCTTTCTGTCATAATTGGTACAGTAGCAAGTACTAGATGTAATGTAATTTTAATAACACTTAGGCCTACTTGTGCAAGTTTAACAGGCAGTTGCATTTACCCAGGATTTTCCTTGCATTTTGGTAGGATTGGCAATAGTAAATAAAAGCTGCATGTGATTAATCCAAATTCATCCTCAGTGCCATCAAAAGCTTCTAAGCTGATTTGGTGAATGCAGTAAATATAAAACAGACACTTCTATTAGTAGAAGCAGAAGAACCTGCAGAAGAAATAGAACATTTTCTCTCAGTTTTTCTTCATAATGTCTGTTTTGTTTAATGGGTGAACTATGTGCTGCCTGCAGTAGGTTGCACCCATATATCCGCCCTCCCACATCTGTACACATGGAAGTACAAGGCAGTTAATGGGTACAGCTGTTAGGTTTTTCTTCTACTTACTCCAAGATTATGTTACTTCTGGTTAACAAACTCTGGAAATCATCGGAGAGCTCCTCCCATGTTTAACATTAATATGTTTCAACCCTTAACTGTGGCTCTGTGTTTTACTTTACTGCTGGAAGTTTAGCTCATTCATTACAACAGTTAGGGTTCGCAGGTCAGGACACACACTTTCCATTCATGCTCAGTGGCTTCAGTCAGATTATTAATAAGTAGGAGTAAAATGCTCTTATAAAATTTTTCAATATATTAAATATTTCACCTCCTGGCTTATTGGACATTGCTAAATTTAAGCCTGTTTAAGTTTTTTTTAATCTGCACAATTAAGAAAACATAATGACATTTCTAAACAAAATATAAGGATTAAAATGTACTGGGATAGGCAGTTGCTATCTTTAGCAACTTTGATCCCAAAGGCCTCATAGCAATGATCAGGAAATAAAATAACAAATCTTTGTGTTCCAGCTGATAGACATGAATTGAATACATTTTTGGCAACATAGTAACAATAAAAAGTTTAAAATTCAAATTTATTTTCAGGGTTTTGAAAGATAAATGTTTTGATAAATTGTGCACCTTCATATTACTAACAATAATCATCTGCAGCAGTGATTCATATTTTCTTCAGTGTCTGAGCTAAATGAAGAAACAATTCAGTTTATTTATATAGCGCCAATTCACAACACATGTCGTCTCAAGGCACTTCACAAACAACATGATGTTCTGCTCAAACTAAATAGAATTTGACTTATGGAGTTTCTAGCTGTAGTTGGTGAGTCCAGCAGCCCTTACTGTGATGCCATGATACAAGTCAGGGAATTTCTTTGGTCATTTTAAATTCATCTACTTACTTAAGCATTGATTTGACTGTAAGAGTAATCGGCAACAGCAAATTTGCACAACTGATAGATTTACTTCCCTGTACTATGTAATTTGTAAGATTTACTTTTGTGTCACAATATAGTCTTCTTCTATAATAGGCTTCAGACCATAACACCACATTACAGGACATTTAACAACCTGCTGTAAGGAATGTGAAAGGATGAGACTCCACTGATTATTTTCTTGGCATATTTTTCTTTTCATATTTTGCCTACAACCTACAAGACTACGACCTACTGAAAATGGACTTTTGGGTTAGAACCCACCAGTTGAGATAGAGGGGTTTAAATGATGTGAACAAAAGTGCAGGTAAACCCCTATGAGAAAAAAAAAAAAACAAAGACAGATTAGAAAGTACTATGGTGAAATAATTGTTTGGAGAAAAGGGAGAAACGTTGTTACACTAATACTAATCAAAACCAAACCCAAAATTAAAACAAATTGTAAAATAATTTTAGTTTTTTAAATAAATCTTCTGTCACAAGCAGTCAATCATCACTGCACCTATTGGAAGATTTTTCTGTAGTTACAAAATTACTTGCAGAGTACCGAATAACTATTACAAGGGGAGCTATTAACGTGTAATATTAATAATATATTTCTTCTTATTATGACTTTTTTATGATTTTCATTATAAAGTCACAAGTAATTCACACAATTCTTAGGATTGTTTTAAAGCTTGAATGTCTGTTCCTCCCATCAATCAAATGGAGCAAAACGATTGGATGATGACTGCTGCACTTTTAGATGTAGCGGAGTGAAAACTCCAACCAAGCACAGTTTTTTGTTGCTTCTCTGTGTGTAGATGAGGATACTTGGAGAGTTTGGGAGAAATTGCTGGGGACAGCCATTCATCCTGAGCTCAGGGAAGGTTTCCAAATCTGCCCCCCTGACATTCTTCTGGGCTCAAAAGAGCCCTAGGACATAAGTGGCCCAAAACTGGCACAGACCGCCTTAGTGTTGCCAAGGGCAGCCACTCTGCTGAGGCGTTACTGGGGCCTAGATCTGGTTTGCCTTTTTTTCCTCACCTCACTTCCTGGTTTGGAAGAGGAGGCTGAGGGATCATTAACCTCCAGAGGCTCCAAATGGCCACATCCATGTCCAGTTTTGTATTTCTGTGTCACTAGACCTTAGTATTGTTTCCTATATTCATATTTGGCATATTTTATATTTATATGCCAACATTTAAAATTTATCATCATTCTATTGTATTGACGGAGAACAGCTGTGAGTAGAGTTACAATGCGGCATGTCCATGCTCTTCCCTGGCAGCTTATAATATAACTATAAAATTGAACATGTTACTGTTTATTTTCCTAATGAAATCCACTGAAACAAAGATTGACTGATATTAATATCATATGTTCTGCAGCATATTGTGATCAGCTTTCTAATTGCTGCTAGGGAATATTTACCTGTTCAAACAACCATGAACATGAGTTTCTTGTGTAACATACCTCAGTGGTTCAATGATACACAGTCATGGAAAGCCAGAATTAACTGTACATGTATATTTACAGGAAAAACTTAAGTACCTTGAAGAAGCACCTTTAGCAATACTATCTTTCTGATGTTAAGATCTGTGCAACGGAGGAACCCCAGAATTCAGACGAGGAGGCAGCGTGACGGTAAATGAAAATTTAATCAACAAAAACTCACTCTTAGAAGAGGCAGGAACAAAACAGAAGCAGGCTGGCTTGACAGGCATGGCATGGTCCACAAAACAAGACATGAGTGGAGACACAATGATTCTGCAATGACTAACTGTACAGGTGTGTATATATGGAGTGAAAACCAGGTGGAGCAAGACAGACTGACAAGGTGCAGGTGAACCAGATAAATTTGATGAACAGAAGGGACGTGACGGGAGCAAAACATCGCTTGACTAGAACGCAAATCCAAGGAAACAAAATAGAACTATAAGTAGAAAAACATGAAACAAAAACATAACCAGATCCTAAAACCAAACTTGACAAAACTAAAGCATGACCAGAAAAACAAACAGAAAAATGATTCAAAACCTAAACTGTGAAAAACAAAGAAAGAACCAGAAACCAAAAACCCAACAACCCCAAATCCTAACAGAACCCCCGCCTTAAGGGCGGATACCAGACGCCCACAAGAGTCCAAACAAAAAACAACCCGAACCGGGCGGGCGGAGGGGGCCATGGCAGGAGGTCCAGAAACAGGGACAGAGTTCAGGCGGGCGACCAGGAGGTCGTCCCCAGCAGGGACAGAGTTCAGGCGGGCGACGGCCTGGCGAACCCTCAGAGGCTGACGCAGAGCCTGGCGAACCCTCAGAGGCTGACGCAGAGCCTGGCGAACCCTCAGAGGCTGACGCAGAGCCTGGCGAACCCTCAGAGGCTGACACAGAGCCTGGCGAACCCTCAGCGGCGTGAGCAGGAGCTGAGGCGTCGCAGAGACCCTCAGCGGGGTGAGCAGGAGCTGAGGCGTCGTAGAGACCCTCAGCAGCGTGAGCAGGAGTTCAGGCGTCACCGAGACCCTCAGCGGCGTGAGCAGGAGCTGAGGCGTCACCGAGACCCTCAGTGGCGTGAACAGAGGTGTCCCTCTTACGACGTCCTCTGCGGCGTGTGGAGGAAGTTGAGGCAGACTTCGGGTCAGGCCCTGAGTCAGGCTGTGGTGTGTCATGGTGTGGTGTGTCATGGTGTGGAGTGTGATGGTGTGGAGTGTCATGGTGTGGAGTGTCATGGTGTGGAGTGTCAGGCCTGGCAGAGACAGGCTGTGGTGTGTCAGGCCTGGCAGAGACAGGCTGTGGTGTGTCAGGGTGTGTGTCAGGCTTGAGTTCCATGAGCACCCCGCAGAGAAAACTGAGAAGGTGCTCAGGACCTGGAAGTGGAGGCAGCCTGCCCTCGGGCCCCTCCGAAAGCTCTACAGCAGGCTGTAGACCTGGCGTGGGCTGCTCAGCAGCAGCGCTCTGGAGACCTGGCGTGGGCTGCTCAGCAGCAGCGCTCTGGAGACCTGGCGTGGGCTGCTCAGCAGCAGCAGCAGCTCCCTGGAGACCTGCCGTGGGCTGCTCAGCAGCAACAGCAGCTCCCTGGAGACCTGGCGTGGGCTGCTCAGCAGCAGCAGCAGCTCCCTGGAGACCTGGCGTGGGCTGCTCTGCAGCAGCAGCTCCCTGGAGACCTGGCGTGGGCTGCTCAGCAGCAGCAGCAGCTCCCTGGAGACCTGGCGTGGGCTGCTCAGCAGCAACAGCAGCTCCCTGGAGACCTGGCGTGGGCTGCTCTGCAGCAGCAGCAGCTCCCTGGAGTCCTGGCATGGAAGGAGGTGGGCGGCAGTAAAATTGCCTTACGGCCGTCCCATAATCCTCCTCCATCTGCCTGATTCTCTCCATCAGCTCAGGAGAGGAATACAGGAGACTGGTATTTCTAAAGGTCTTGATCTGGCGAGCAAAAAACCTTAATCGCTCCTCCAGCTCGTCAGGTGTTGCCTCAGAACACCGAGCTGGAGTGAGCGAAGACGGCATGGGCGGAGCAGCAGCGAGCCTTGGAGATGGTGCTGTGGCAGGCGAAGATGTGGGTTTACTTGCTGCAGCCCTCACGTCAGCTGGCAGGGAAACCACCTCCTTGCCAGCCGAACAGGAAGGTGGTCCGCGCCGACGTTTCTTGGGGCGGGAAGAGGGTGAGGGCTTCACTGCCGGACTAGAGTGCGCAGCCAGGTGAGCAGGCAGAGGACGGTGACGAAGGGGACCTGTCCCCGGACATGGAATCGCCAACCTGGATCCATAATAAGCCGACTGCGGTACTGACAGCCCTGCAGAATGGCGCAGCGTCTTCTCCGCATCCCGAGACAGGAAGGTAAAGAGGTCCACCGCACCGCGGCCAGACCCAGGACCAGCAGGTGCGAGCTCCATCTCCTCCCTACTGTCCGCGAGTTCCATTGTTGGCGGAATCATTCTGTTACGGTCTTTGCTACGGAGGAACCCCAGAATGCAGACGAGGAGGCAGCGTGCCGGTAAATTAAAATTTAATCAACAAAAACTCACTCTTAGAAGAGGCAGGAACAAAACAGAAGCAGGCAGGCTTGACAGGCATGGCATGGTCCACAAAACAAGACATGAGTGGAGACACAATGATTCTGCAATGACTAACTGTACAGGTGTGTATATATGGAGTGAAAACCAGGTGGAGCAAGACAGATTGACAAGGTGCAGGTGAACCAGATAAATTTGATGAACAGAAGGGACGTGACAGGAGCAAAACATCGCTTGACTAGAACGCAAATCCAAGGAAACAAAATAGAACTATGACTAGAAAAACATGAAACAAAAACATAACCAGATCCTAAAACCAAACTTGACAAAACTAAAGCATGACCAGAAAAACAAACAGAAACATGATTCAAAACCTAAACTTGTGAAAAACAAAGAAAGAACCAGAAACCAAAAACCCAACAACCCCAAATCATAAGATCTGACTTCAGTCTTTCACATTGTTGTTAAGGAATTTCGGTTCACCCTTTTTTTGACAATATTGCTTCTGTTCATAGAATTTTTGCAGATTTTTAAGCACACCACAACATTTCAGTCAGGTTGAGGTCTGTGCTATGACTAAGTCATTACAAGATCTTCATTCTTTCTTTCCTGTAACATCTGGTGTGCCTCAGGGCTCTGTCCTAGGAACCCTACTCGTCATCGGTTGCCTTCTTCTTCTTGGCAGTATTTTCCACAGCTTTAAAATTAATTTCTATTGCTAGGTGGATGACAACCAGCTCTACTTAAACCCAATTATATACTCCAACTCTCTTGCCTCACCCCCTGTTTGTCTGAAATAAAAGCTTGGTTCACTTCAAACTTCCTAAAATTAAATACTGATAAAACAGAGCTTCTTCTTATAGGAACGAACCAAATCATAATTATCCAATTTTTCTCTCTCTATTGCAGCTCTACAGTCTCCTCCTCGCCTCTGGTTAAAAGTCTGCCTGTCATCCTTGATAGCTCCCAGTCTTTCACCTTTCACATTTATAAGCTCAACTTGTCAGCATATTTTCATCCAAGCAACATTAACCATCTCAGTCCCTTCCTTTCCTCTCACGTCCACCTTAATTCTTGTTCACAGCCTTGTCACCTCCTGTAAGTGATTATTGCAACTCTCATCTTTTTGGTTTCCCTTAAAAAATAATTCCATAAGCTCCAAATAGTCCAGAACTCAGCTGCTTGTATCTTCACCAGAACTTCTTCATCTCACCACTTCACCCCAGTTCTACAACTGTTCAAAAGGATCCCGGTCAAATTCTGGAAAATCAAATTCAAAAATCCTTTTATTTGCATTCAAGGTCATCCACAACCACACAACCCTTACTTATCCGATCTCCTTCATGTTGTCACGTTCTCCCTCTTCCTCAGATCTTCCTCTTCTATCCACCTCACTGTTCCCTTTGTTCACCTCAGCACCATGGAACTTTCTCCCTCCAGGCATCCGTAACATCAACACTCTAACCGTGTTCAAATCCGAACTTAAAACTCACCGGTTCAAGACTGCTTACTCCTTGTAATTGTACTGATCCATAAAATTTTTTTGATGTTTTTTATCTGATTTTATTGTTGTTTCAGTTTTAATTTGTACAGTGACCTTGAGTGTTATGAAAGGCGCCTATTAACAAAAGGTATTACTTTGCTTAGCATGCTGGCTGGGATGTCTTCTTCTTTATCAAACCAGTTTCAGTGTGTTATAGTAGTAAATGTATGATACAGTCATACAAAATGTGTTACGGTTGTTCTTCAAGAATCGGTATTAGACCCCTTTAATATATAGTCTTTATAATAATGATCCCCCTAAACACTGTCTTGATGCAATTGTGTAAATTAAAGATTTCTTTCATTTTTAATGTAAATAAGACAAATCTATGCTTTTTCTAAAGTCATGTTACAACTTCTTACTATAGATATTGTTGGTAAATGTGGACAAATTGATGCAGGGACTAAATTAAAATATTTTTAGCCTAATTCTGGATCCCAATTAAAATTTTAGAAAACATTTTTTTAAAAATAGCTAAAACGTTAAATGATTCAATACATTTTAGACTTTGCAGGAACTGTCTTTGAGTGGATGCACCCATTATATTTACATTTAAGTCAAAAAATATTCATACCCCTTGCAGATTTAGGTCTAAAGTAATTCTTTTCAACACGTTTCCACCGACTGGCAGTAATATTAATGTTTTGGAGTCGCCCAGCCAGAATCCTGACGTGAATCTGATAAAGAATCTGTATTTGCTGGGATCTATTCCAGCCTTCCAGCTGTCAACCGTGAATGGAATTTGATAAATACAAAAAAATGCCCAAATAATTCATACATCTGGCAGATTTGAAAATAAATTATTTTCCTTCAACTAAGACTTTTGTTACTGATATGAAAACAAGACAGACAAAAAAATAATGAAAAACTCTAAAATTAGTATGAATTTAAATTAAAAATTTCTCTTAATGGCATGTGAAAAATAATTTATAGCCTTCCCAGTATCCTGCATTGGAATTACAGCAATAAAACTCTTCTTATAATGACAGCTTTTTGCATGTTTTCACTGGTACTTTAATGATTTATCTTTGGTGATGAGCTACACGTTTTGAATTTGGAAGGTCTCCTTGCCTTCACCTTAATTTTTCAGGTCTCTGGATGGGTCACTTCAAAACTTTAATATTACTTCCAGTCCAAAGAAACATAAAAATAAAAAAGATCACTTTCAACATATGTGCCAGGAGTATGAAAAATTGTGTAATGCAACTACATTTGAGGAAGACTGCTTACTGAACCAGGTCAGGTAATTAAGTTAGAAAAACACTTATAGTAAAACAGAAACAGGAAGACACTGCAGGAAACTGACGGAATAGCTGGAAAAATATAAAGCTTACTGAGAAATTCAGAGATGAACATAAACCAACACAATAATGCTACAAAATACAAAATCAAACATGAATACAAAGCCAAAACTGTCCAAGCCAAAATTGCTTCTTGAATCTTTATTTAGGCATTGTTGGTACATGGACCATCTAGACTAATGAGACTTGACAGATGCAATGATGATGACTGTGATGTCATGCTTGGATCCGTTGCTACTGTGTAGAGCAGGGAGCAGTGCTGTGTTTTGGGTGGGGTTGAAAGAGGCATTAAACTCCAGCGTAGGGGTAGGAAAGGTGTTGAGCTCACAAGACAAGAGGTGCGTGGAGGGATTTGGGGCCTGTGAAGAGCTGTGAATGTGTGAGGATGAATGTGGAACACTGACATGGAGAGTCATTGGGCTCAGTCATGCAGCATGGAAAGGTGTACTGTTTTGATGTGCACCATTGGAAGCTGTGGAGCACTGGGGTGTGTCGTGGAGAGGCATGGAGCTTGGAAGAGGAGGTTTGGGAGGGGCAGAACAGGGCTAAAAACCATGCTAGCTGGTCATAGTCTGAAGTTGTTGAATGCAGTTGGGTCACTTGAGTCATGCCTCTTGGGCTAAATAGCCTCTCTTCATCCTCAAAGATAGATCCTGCTCCTCTTCCGACATTGGTCTAAAACTCTCCACATCTTTGTGTGGGATTCTTTGAGCCTACCACAACATACTCTACAGTAGAAGTGGAAGTTCTCAGCTTGGTCTGATCCTTCTGTCATTAAGGGAGTAAAGCACCCAAAGGCAGGCAGGAATGAGATTTAAAACAGTACATTTAGTATTTTAATAAAACTGAAAGTCAAAAATTATATTAAATTAAGAAAACTGGAGAAAAATTAAGAAATAACTAAAACATAGGTAAGGTACAAGATGTGGTGACAACAGGAGGATCTGGCAAGGAAAACTGCTAGGTATGTAGTGAGGGAGCAGGGATTATTAAAATGGTAACCAGGCGAGTTGATTAACAGCTGTGAGGAAACCTGACTGGAGAGAATGGCTGAACAAGATAAACTCAACAAGGAAACACAGAAAGCAGGAAAAATCAGAACAGACGTTAAACCACCCAAACACAACACAAGGTGGCATAGCATCAACAATGGATGGACAGTGTTGTCAGGAAGCTGCTAGAGCATCCCGCAAGTAATGATTGAAGGTTTGGACACAGAGGAGGCTTTGTAGTGTTATCGGACCAAATCCTCAGCACTAGCAGGAGTTTAATTAAGGTTTGGATAGGATAATGGGTCTGTGTGCTGGAAAGAAGTCATGGTGGTCCGATTATGAAAACAATGAATACTGTACACACAATACGGCACCCACATGTTTTAGAGGTTCTGGTCTGTCAAGACAAACTTTGCCACAGCGCTGTTGTGTCGTCACCTTGCTGTTGGATGCTTTGGGTACTGCCTGTAACACGGTCACTTTACTCATACAGCCACCACTTAGAAGACCTAATTAGTTTCTACCGTCTATGCCAGTTGACACACAGTCCCATCCTATCAACTCTGCATAGATCAGAATATCTTTAGGCAGGCATTTCAGTGACCTATTTTTCCATAAATGTCAAAAGTTCCTTCAGGTTAAGACCTGGACATTGTTGTTGGTTAAAATATTTGCTTGTAAACACTTAAAAAACAATTTGATAGCTAGAAAAACAAACAAACAAAAAAAAAAACACTAAATGTTTTCAACAATGCATTTTGTTTGAACATATATTAAGGCTGTAAATGGATTCTGCATACAGCTGCAGTTGTGTTCATTCATACCATTTCATTATTTATTGGTGTATGTTTCTCATGACTGTGAACTGTGCTTGAAGGTGCTTGCAACACAATTTGACAGATCCAAACTATGTTAGTTCTTTAGCTGAGCTCTATAGTCAGGCTTCAATCATTGACACTGATTGTATAATTAACATTTTGGTGAGGCTGTGAATCTTTGTTGATCGTCTACCAAACTGACATCCTGTCTGATCAATCACTGAGATGCTCTGCTCAAATATTAACTTTTATGTGGACTGAGATGGAGAGGAAAGATGCATCCACAAGCTTTTAACATCTCACTGAGCACTGTTGGACAGACAACTGCACAACTGCAAACCTACAAATACATGACCGTCCACCAAAACCAGGGGTCAGCAACCTTTGCAATCCAAAGAAGCATTTTTTGCTCTTTATTCTTCTAAAACATATTTTGTCTTGAACAGCAAAAACTGTTTTTGCAGTTTAAAAAAATTAATATTTTTTTGGATTTGCAATTTCCATATTTGTGAAGAATTAAGGGAAAAGGCATATACGCTGAGGTTTAAAGAGAAAAAAAACTGACATGACAAAAAGTTATTTTTTACTGTTAGTCATTCTGTTGTTTTAATTCAGTTGAATTTTAAGCTGATTTTGTATGAATCAGGTTTGTTTGTCCAGTAAATGCCATTGATGGCTGACTGGATTAGGAGGTTGGGAATTCTGAGGCATTGTCTGCAGCAGAGCTCAGAACATCCACATAGATGGAAGAACCAAAGCTTTCCCTGTGGAACTTTGTCCAAACAAACGGCCTCTGACAGGTTTTTTTCTTCTTTCATAGATCATTTGGTGCCATGCGTTGCTCAGATAAGCAACACATACACACTTGTCCATCCCGGTAACACAAATGTAAAGGTAATTCTTCAGACCAGGCCACCCTATTTCTCTGTGCTCCAGTTTGCATGCTCATTGTCGGTTCTTTCAGTGGTGGACAGGGTCAGTATGGGCATCCTAAATGGTGTGCAACCCCATATGCAACAAACTGTGATGCACTGTGTTTTGACACTTATCAGAACCAGCAATAACTTCTTGATCCAATTGAGCTACATTTATTTGTGTATTGATGTGACCACTTTGTATGTGGATTTCTCCCTACATGCATCAGTGAGCCCATGACCTTGTCTCTATGCCTTCCATGCAACACTTTTGATAGCTTCTGACCACTGCAGAATGGAATTCAGCAGTCGTGTTGGAGATTCTCTGACTGAGGTTTCATAAAATGAATGTTTCCTGCTTGTAACACACCAACTTTGGGGGGAAAAAAAGCATTTGGTGCGTTACATATCCCACATATTAGCAGATTGCACAATAAAGAGAGGAAGATACCTGACAGATGTCATAATATAACGCCTGTTTGGTGTATGTACCAATAGGCAGATGTATTACTTCAATGTGTAGAGCATGTGTGTGTTGGGGAGTCAGCAAGAGCAGTTGGGACTTATGTGTGTAGCTGCTGCCATCTAGTGGAAGCTAACTGCAATAAGAAAATTTATTTTATAGACAAGTCAGAGACTGTCATGTATGACTGTGAAACAGAAGAAAAGATGGCTTTTTTGCAACAAAAATGACGTTTCAGCATAATACATATACAATTAAAAATTCAATTGTTTTTCTTTTTTAACAGCAGTATGGGCTAAAGACATGCACATCTTGTCAGCAGACGTTACGCCACTCAGTGGGAAAGTTATAAAGTTCCGAACAAATGGAAAACTCAAAAAACCCAAAAGAACAGTGATTGTATTGCTGTGGGTTCAAAGGTGACCTGGAAGTCAAAAAGGGTCGAAGTTTGCGCTTTCACATTTTGTCACATTACAAATACAGACTTTTTATTGGAATTTTATGTGATAGACCAACACAAAGTAGTTCAAAATGATGAACTAGAAGGAAAAGGTTGTCTGATTTTCAACATTTCTACAAATACAAATCTGCACAATATGGTGTGCAATATAGTTCTAATTTCTCGGATGCCCCTAAATAAAACTCAATGCAGTTAGTTCTCTTCACCGCTACCCCAACAGATGTCCCTCCAGTGACATCTGTTGGGGTAGCAGCATCAGAGCCAGTGACTGGCTGAACAAGCTTATAAAGAAGGCTGGTTCTATTCTGGAGCCTCTAGAGATGATTTGCAAACAGTGTTGCATCATAAAACGAAGAACATAAAGGACTACCCTGAGCATCCTCTTCTTCTTAGGACTGTAAAACAACAACAGAGTGTCTTCCACTATTATAAAGACTGCTACAGAAGATCCTTCCTGCCCACAGCCATCACCATCTTTAATGACTCTTTGAGGAAAACTGAAGAGATGGAGTTACTACAACAATTCATTTCCCTTTGGGATTGATATATATTTTTTTTATTCAACTTAAACCGATTTGAGTTGCAAGGCAAACTATTCAGTCTCTAGATGTGCATAGATAGAAGAGATACCCCAAGAGACTTGTAGCTGAAGCTGCAGCAAAATGTGGTTTCACAAAGTATTAACTCAGGGAGGATAAATGCAAATGCAAACCACACTTTTCAGATTTATCCAAGTAAAAGATAATAACTTTTAATAATTAACTTTCCTTCTACCTCACAATTATCCACTGATTTGTTTGGGTTTATCACATAACACCCAATTAAGCACATTGAATTTCATGCTATAACATTAAAACAAATTTAAAATGGACAAAGCATTTTATTTCAGGCAAGGTTTTCTTTTTGTCTGCAAAGCACAACATCATGTAAATGATCATACTCACAAACAGCCACTGCTACACCACAGAAGAGTCATATTATGGTTTTTCTAAATCCCATTATAACAAAACATTATCTTAAAAAAATGAGACCATAATACTACAGTTAACAGTACTTGGCTATTAGATAAAAAACCTGGATTCTCTAGATGTTTAAATAATCTACAAATATTGCTAGTACATCATCACACTAAGATAAAAAATCCACCTTATCTACTATTCCTAAATCCCATAAAATAAACACAAGGACACAAATGAAAAGATGAAATACATATATGCCATAGAACAGGACTTCCATGTGGGGTTGTCTGTAATACCAGGCATGAAAGCTAGAAAACACTCCACTTCTGTAAGTATGCACTAAAATGCAGAGTAACTCAATCTCAATCCAAAGTGTCAGTTGTTCCGTAACGTCCAGCAGGGGGCAGTGTTACCTGTTACATCGCATGCTGTAGCTTAAGTCAAATGTTTTAAAAACACTGCACTAGAGTCTGCTTCAGGAGGGCCATCCAGGCAGGAAGATGTTGAATCTGCAGCAATCACCTGCTGTCAGTCACGTCGGGCTACAGATACTCTTCTTCTTTGACGTAGAGGATCTCATGGGCTGAGCTGGGAACCTGAAGGCAGAAATGAGGAAAAAGACGGGAAGTGAGAGGCTGTGCATATTTCCCCACAGACACCAGAATCAATACTGGTACTTTATAATGAATGAAAACTCGCACTAAGTCCCCAACAGCTGTTCAAACTGGAGTTAAAGGTTATGTGCTGTTGTGGCCAAAACGTTTGGTAGTGACACAAATATTTTGCTGCTTTATTTTTTTTAAAGTTTCTATGATATACTGGAGAACAAATAGAAATGTTCACACATAAACATTACAATATCATTTATATAAAATATGTCAATATTTACGGTGCTGACCCTATATTACACATGACCCTTGTTGACCCTTGTAAGAGTAATTATACCTAACAAACTTCCACAATTTAATGTATTTTGTTTTTTATTTTATATGCTAGGCTAACACATTATGCATAATTGTAAGGTGGAAGGTTAACAGAATGAAACTTATGCTCATTCTGATTTTGCATAACAGCTCCAGCTCAGTCAGATCAGATGGAGAGTATCTGTGTAAATCGCTTTGCAACAGATTCTCAATTAAATTTAGAAAAAAATATGCTTTGATCTATGCCATCCCATTGTAGCTTTGGCTGCGTGTGTAGGACTGTTGTGCCAGGGGTCTGCAACCTGCAGCTCTGGAGCTGCAAGTGGCTCTATGGACCTTCCACAATGGCTCTTAATACCTTTGGCTAAAAATGATAAAGAAACAACAAATGTTTTTGAATATACATTTAATAATAAATGCAGATTTTAGCAGTTAATTTTTCCATGGAATAATTGCACTGAATTTCCAAACAGAATGACACTAAAAATACCAGCTTCTGTTTAGATCTATTTTTCTTGGCATAGGTTAAAAACTCTGTGCTTTGTTGGGTTTATTTTTTATTTTATTTTACCTTTTTCTACATGATCTTCCACAAATATCAACATCCCATAGAAGAAAATTTATCCCTTCTCTTTTTGCAAAACTTCTGTTTCTCTTTATTTTAAATCATAAAAATAGAAATATAATAATGGCAAATTTCCTATAGTAAATCAAAACGTGTAAGTTGTCTTTCTACAGAAGCTAATTTATACAAGTTGTAAAAATGGCTCTTTTAATTATAAAGGTTGCAGACCCTGGTGTTAGATGGTGAGTCTCTCTATAGTTTTTCGACCAGGATTGTTGTACCGTGTTTAGCTCCAAATATCTTCCCATCAACTCCGGTTTCCCTGTCCCTGCTGAAGAAAAGCAGCCCCGCAATATGATAGCCATTGTGCCATACACCTGTCCTCACCTGCCTGCAGGCGTTGCTTAGTTTTTATGATGCTGTTTGTTCACTAATGCTCTCTAACTCACCTCTCAGGCCTTCACCGAACAGATTTATTTATTAATTTGACAAAGGTCTCAGATAAGGGACTGAGAACAATAACCACCACACTTCAGATTTTTATTTAAAGAACTTCACATTTTTTTTCTGTAAATCACATAAAATCAGAATGAAATTTAACCTGTTTTAAAGGTTAAGCCAGCAGTCTTTAAACCTGCATGGAAAATCCTTTATCTTTAAGTTTTCTAAAAAGTAAAAATAAAAAAAATTACCAATAACCAAATATTCAATAAAAGATTATATACTGCCAGAATAATATGTTTTAACATTTCATTTCTTTAAAAACAAGTCATCCTATTTAATTTTGAAGTGACTTCTAAATGGCCATATTGGCACCTTTATGGGGAGGGGCTGATTAAGCATGATAAAAAAACACTCAAATATTATTTGCAATTATGAATTTGTTTATGTAAAAACCAGACTCTAACCCGTAGTTTTTCATTGTATTTTCGCCTGCTGATTTCTATTTTTTCGCTTCCTTGCTGCAAAGTAAAATTAAACCTCCCTAAACAAGCATTAAACATTGAGCAATATGTCCTCTTGGAGCAATGTCTACCTCCTTCAAAAATCAACTAACTCAAGTGGAGTGAAAAGAAACACAGCAGCATTATTCTGCTGAGTTTCTACAGCAGTTCTACTAGCAAGGATGACTTAATAGGACAAAATGCAAAAAGGTAACAAAGATTCGGTAAAATTGACTGGAATGAGCTACAAGTAGAAATATTTAAATTCTGTGTGTAGCAGTAGCAGATTACATAGTGCTGGAAATGAGACATGCACACAGCAACCGCAGGATAAATTCAGAAATCCAGAATTACAGTCAGAAAAGCCCCAAGCAGCAGACACCATCTGATCTGACCTCGGTGTGTGTCTCCTGTTAGGAGCAAAACCCGCAGATCAGGATATGAAAGCTTCTTTGTGCTTGAGTTGGGCTCAGAGTAATATTTGTATTCATCAGTGATTCTGTCAATATTACTAGTTGTTCTTATATATACAAAATTTAGCAGCTATATTTAGATTACCTTTATTTAGAAAGCATATTTAAATAACCTGGGCTGATCAATGTGATAAACAAGGCATCACCTTATAACAAAAAGTAAACAAACATTAAAATCATCTGAAAATGATATAATACTACTACTACTACCAATAATAATAATAATAATAATAACAAATGAATTTTGCTATTCTCCAACCAAACATGAAATTTGACAGAAAAATATCACTAAATATCAACATTTTAAACAGAATAAAAGTTCAGGCAACTGAACTAAAATTTGGCTAGCTGATAATATCACAACCGCCATCAAATAAAAGGCAAAGACTTGTTTCTCATAAAGGATAAAAGTTGTAAATACAGCGGTCAATGATCTGAAAATTTACTGCTAAATAAAAAAGTTTATGGGACATTTAACTTACTATTTGATCATAAATACATGAACTACAATACAATCCCCAGACTTAAATACATAACTTCTCCTTGGTGGCTTACTGGGGTTATCATGATGTGGATTTCATGCTTTGTTGGGAGAAAGGAGAAGTTTTCCATTGAATCTGTTAGAATCTGATGTTGAATAATGATGGAACATTTATTTATTGTTTTGATGTATTATCCCAACAATCTTTTTGCCTAAATATATTTGGTCCCAGAACAAGACAAGTTTATTTGTATAGCACATTTCAGCAACAAGATAATTCAAAGTGCTCTACATGATGAAAAAAGTACTTTGGAGTGACAAAAAACATAAAAAGTACATTGCAGTGGAATGATAAAGGAAAGTAAAGAAAAGTTGGACTACAGATTGAAATTGTCCTCAACTTTTTTGTAAAATCATAAGACTAAACAAACCCCTGCAGAAAAAAGTAAATTTTTAACCCATTCATTGATGCACATTGATGAACAAAGCTCAGCTCAGATGAGCTCAACATCTACAGTACGTCAAATAAAGATTACAATTCTCACTGCCGCTGCAAAAGCTGCCTGAGTCTCAAAATGAGCTAAAAGAAACTGGAACTTTGAGTGAGCACACAGAACTCATCATGGCTGGACCTCATCACCACACATGTGGAGATTTAAAGAAATCACACATGTTGAAGTACTTTTAGAATCGATGACATTCAGTTTTCTTCAGTTAACACCTGTCTTTAGTTCATACTATTAAATATACTGCATCTGGTGAACCTGAAATAAAGGTCTGCTGTTCTTGTTGGATATTAAAGACATTTGTTCATTTATTATTTGGCTGGAGCCCATGGTCTGCAAACAGATAAAAAAGATCAAACTTTACACAGGTACCAGTCAGCCAAAGGGTCTAAGGAGATTTTCAGTCTGAGTTGCATTAAATTGTTTTAACCAGCTAAAAACCATACCACTGTCCAATTAGCTGCTAGCCTTCCACTGCTCTGTAGATTTCTTCCCTTTTCCAAAACAGCTTTCAACTACATGTAAGGGAACTATTACTCATAAGAACTTCACAGAACCTCACTTAAAAAAAAATCCCAACCATCCCTTTAACACAAAAAATACTGAGTGCACATACACCTTACCTGGTTCACTCCTCCCACCACTAGGAGGCGGTCTCTGATGACAATGGAAGATGTAGAACATCTGGGGAAGTTCATGGGAGCCAAGCATTCCCACTTCTTTTTATGAGGGTTAAACGCCTCAACTGAGTCCAAAGCTGAGGGCTCATGACCTAAAGGTGGCATTTTAGAGACAAGCCCACACACACACACACACACACACACACACACACAGACACTTATTAACTTGTCCAAGAATGTGAGTTTATTGCAGTTACTTGTAGGGGAGGGTGTTTCACAGCAACATAACAAAATCATCACAATTTTACATAAAACATATTGGTCTTAAAGAAAATGGCCAAAAAACAGATTGCTTCATTATGCCAGTTTGTGTCGAGCATAATTAACATTTAACAGGTACATAATAACACTTTAAGTACACCCTGCAAAATATTATTTCAAAAGGTAAAACAACGGCACCACTCTAGCAACCTAACAGGAATGTCACAGTATAAATATATTGTATCATGAGTTTGTGTGTGAACTCATGACGGTTATCAGTTTACGAGAGGATTCAGTAAGCTATTTAGATTAGCGTCCAAATCTGCTATTCGAAGTTCAGAGTGCATTACATATACTTAAGGCTCTTATTGTGAAAGTCTGAAGGAAGCTGTGTCATTTGCTGTATTGACGTTATCCACCTTATTCCCTAGAGAAATTATGCAATGAGTGAATTCTGTTGGAAGTTTTCCATGTTAACAAACGTACTCCTGAAAAGTAAATCATATTTCTGCTCAGTTCAATTTAATTCGAAAAGACTTTATTTATTGAAAAGAAAATGTTGTTATAACTCAAACTATCCAAGCGTCATTGTAGCTGGTAATTGCTGTGGGCAGTACATTCCACTCAATCCATTCCTATAGACAGCTTCACTGTTGTTTCTCAAGTCCAGTCTGTTGTTTAGGTGAACACCGAGGTATTTATACCCTCCACCACCTTCCCCCATAAAGGTAATAGTGCTCAGCATATACCTCTTCTCCTAGAATCTAAAATTATCTTCATTGTTTTGTTCACATTCAAAATGAGATGTTTCCACACCATACTACAAAGCGGTCCATCAGCTCCCTGTACTCAGCTTCTTCTCCATCTCTGATCCACCCCACGACTGCGGAATCATCTGAATATTTCTGTAGTTGACAGTAGTCTGTCTTGTACTGGAAGTCTGAGGTGTACAGAGTGAAGAGGAATGGTGAGAGTACAGTCCACTTGTGGTGGTCCTGTGCTGCTGATTACCTGGTTAGAGTCACAACCCTTCAGTCTCACAAACTGTGGTCTGTTTGTCAGGTAGTCTTTGATCCAGGAGACTGGTGAGGTGCTGCTGGCTTTGTCCAGATGGCAGCTGGTTTGCAGGAATATGATGGTGTCTTCAACTCCAACTCTACAGCAGTAAGTACACTAAAAGGGTCCTGTAAAAAGCTTGTTTGCTTACTCAGGTAGACCAACAGGAGTCTCTACAGGACCTATATGATATGTGAAGTCAGGGCAACAGGTGTGTAGTCATTGAGGACTGATGGATGAACTTTCTTAGGTACTGCAACAGGGCAGGATTTCTTCTTTATTACTAGAACATTCTTCTGTTTCAGGCTAAGGTTAAAGAGGTGCTGCAGAATCTCACAGAGGTGCTCTGCAGGTCCTCAGGACTTCAGTCTCTCCATTTGCCTCTTCACCTGACTTCTAGAGATGAAGGTACCACCACCACCTTCTTCTAATTTCCATATTCATCTGCCTTGTCAACTACACTCCTTATAGATGAAGAATGGAGGTAAAACTATATGGTGATTTCATTCAGCATTAATTTGCTGTTATGCTTTTAAAACACCAGAGCAGATTAGCTGTGGATTTGACTACTTTTAGGAGGTAATTATCATTAGTAGGTTGAGAATATGAGCTGGGGAGAAGACACCAGTATGAATGAATTATTACCAATCATAAAAGACATAACAATAGTATGAGTTGTATTAAATTGTCTGTTATTTCTGAAACCTGATGCGCTCTTATCAACACTGTTAATCCTTTACAGAAGCTAATGTGTCTTCTCTGGTGGTCTGTCACAGCCCAAGCACAACGTGTGATTAGGATTTTCCTGGTCTTTGGTTTTTTTAAAGTGGAAACAACTGCTGGGCTTTCAGTGGTCGCTTTTAATGTAAGGTCATCAGTCACAGTCGACCGGATTCCTCATCTGTTGCTAACCGATGGAAAACAATCTACTGATTGCAGAAATTACCCAGTTTTCAGGGCAATTCAGTGAATGTTAAACATTCACTCTCCTAACTGTGTAGCAGCAAACAGCGCAACGGGCAGTCATGTTTGGACGTTTCTGAGCGTCAAAAGGACTGTAGTCTGTAGCTGTGTGATTTTTGTAACAGAGAAAAGAAGAACTTAGCCAGACTGCAAACAAGTTACTTCAAAAATAAAACTCCTCACATATATTTCGGTACCAAAACAAACTGCTTTAGTGCAGCTGCTGCTACCCTACTGGAAGCAACCAATAAAATCAATCCTACGGCAGTACCGCCAGGAATAAGGTGGATAAAGTAAACCCGCATCTAACAGTTTCATTCAAAAAGCCTTGTGTCTTTATTTTGGCTGTCCTGCTTTCCGGTACAGTTCTACTAAAATACTGCGAAGACCACAACCATCCAGCTAAAACTTAACACACTAAAAAATTTGCCTCTAAACAGCTAGTGGCTGCTGGAGGCAACTGACTACTCATGTTATTTCGTTCTGCAGGTAGCGAGGACACAAACGTTCCAAAATCCTTCTATTAAAAGTCCAAAAAGCAGCTAAATTTAACAAATGGTTATCATTAATTGTTGAAATACTTTCTTTTTACTGTCTTCTGCTTGCATCTAAGGAAGCACCCGAGAGGATGCGTTTGATGGATAAGTAATAAATTGGACGTTTTTAATAGTGTCGTAAACAAATACAGTTTTAATGCTAATTCCATTTCAAAACCAAGTAGTACTAAATAAACATAAATACTAACTTAGCAGTCACTGTTTCACCTCACTACATAAATGCATATAATGCTGAACTGATAGATCTGAGCAAGAACATAAATATAATTACATAGAATGAACCTTTAGGATTCTTCGGCTTTAGCAGATATTCAGCACATTCTAACTCAGGAAAGTGGCAGAGAGAGGTGGGGGGAAGACATGGAGTAGAGGTCCCAGGTTTGGGAATCTAACCCCAGACTCTACCTCTACTCCACATGCTCCACCCCTGCTTCTGCCTCTTCTAACCGGAATTCTTCTGCTTTACACTAGTATCACTTGCTTTCATTAATTATGTTGCTGTGTTTCAAATGTGCTGCCATGATACGGAGTTGAGCTGCAGAACTATGTTTCCAGCTTACCAAGCCCACCTGCGACCACCATCCTGCCGCGCAAGGAGGCGGCAGCAAAGTCTGCTCTCTTTGTTTTCAAAGCCACCGTCTCCTCGGACTTTAGCCAGTTGCCTGAAATGGAGCAAAGAGAAAAAAAGACAGCGGGAGTGAGCAAACTTGCATGCCTGTGTGTGTGTGGAAGGTCATAAAGAAGCTGAGGTGAACTCCTGAGGCAGCGTAGTCCACCTTCAGTCAGACAGAATGCTGCCGAGTTTTCTGAGTTTGACCTACACAAACAGGTCGCCCATGAGGCAGCTGTAGTTAAAAGATGTATACACATTGTCTTTCTCCCACACACACACACACACACACACAGCCACACACACACACAAGCATCAAGGACAAAGAAAGGTCGCAACCAACACAGGCGAGAGAGGAAGCAGGTCAAGACAGAGATGGCGATGCTGTGTTGAAGCTGATGTTTGGCAGCCTGTTGACAGCTTCCTGAATATGTCCGAAGTCTCCTGGAGGAACATCAACATCAAATAAAACCAGCGTGGTTTGTAAAGTCTTCCTTAAAGCATATGACCTAGAAAATGTGACAGAAATGTAGGCAGCCCTATACACCATGCTACAATGTGGGCAGCTTTACTTTGTTACCATAACCTGTAGGCTTTGGTTTGATTTTAGTCCTTAGTGGGAGCAAAATGAAAGGTTTCCATTCCACTGAATTTGACTAGAGGGATGTGTTCGGAAGAATGTTTTTATTTAACTCTACAGGAAACAAACTGCAGAATTAAAAAAAGAAAGATCTTTGTCCTTTGACCCTAGTGTCTCTAAATCCTTACTGGGTCCGTGTAGCTATACAACAAATTCATTTTCCACATAGTTTCTCTGCTCAGCTCAACATGAGTATATTAAAAAGGCCAGAAATAACTTTTGTTGAAATCTTTCTTTCTGAAACCTGAAGTACCACCACTCTGCAGTTTATCATCTGAGAATCAGGTGAGTTTTTTTTTTTATAATTGTAACCCATTAAAATGTCATTGACTTAAAGAGATTTTATAACAGGATATTTCCTCTTTTCTCTTTTCCCCAAGAAGACAAAATTTGGTTTCTTAAGTAGGAACAACTCCAACTCCGTAAAAACAACAAAAAAAGCAACATTATCTCTTTAGTTTCTCCATCAGACTATTGTTTATCTGCCCTGCATCTATTTGTCATGATTTGCGAAGTTTCCTTGTCTGTTTCTCTGCAGTTCCGTTTATGTTCTTTAGTTGCTATTTTTCTACTTCATTCATCATAGATTAGGTTCTTAGTTCATTCTTGTGTTTAGATTGTGTTTCTTGTGTCCCTGTGTGTCCCTGTGTGTTTCTGTTACTTCCCCCTAGACTTCTCTGTTCTTGCTCATCTCCGTATTCTCCCTGCCTCCAGCTGCTCCACTCATCTGATAAGCTTCTTTTGTTCATTGGTTATTTCTTCACCCTGCTTTTGTATTTATACTCTCTGGTTTTCATTGCTCGCCACTGGATCCTACTGTTACCTGCTCCAGGTCCGTTACCTTGATTTCTTTGCTCCCTGCGTCTTCCCTTAAGATTTTCAGTTTTCAATCTACTCACTATGTGGCTCCCTTGCTCCTATCAACATGTTAGTTCTACAAAACCCGAGCTTCATATGACACTATTTGGTGTAAGAAGATAATCTGCTTTAAATGAAAAATGCCCCAGCACCGTCATTTTCTATATCATTTACTGTAGCGTAAGAAATGTGATCCCCCAGCTAAGCCAGGGTGACAGATTTGTTTTAGCGTGTCCAAATCTTCCATGGCTTCAACATTAGAGTCAAAGTCTCTTTATTTGTCTCTCTTGGGAGAAATTTGCTTTGGACAGAGGGGGTTTCACTGCACAGACACATTACACTCTTCCATACCATCACGAAGATAATAAATACATAAATGAATCAATAATAATAGTGCAACATAACATGTTCTATTTTCCCTTTATTCTGACAGAAATGTACTTTCTCCATTTTGGGGTCCAAAACCGTTTATATTACATCTGCTGATGCTGAGGTGCTGCAAGATTTTTGCTGCTTCAGTGTCAGTGATAGCCGCCCACCAAAATAACTGAATCAAGGATGTGATTAAAAACTGGGACACCGGACCAACACAGGATGATTTCAGATCTCAAGTCCATCCATCCATCCATCCACCCACCCATCCATCCATCCATCCATCCATCCATCCATCATCCATCCATCCATCCATCCATCCATCCATCCATCCATCCATCCATCCATCCATCCATCCATCCATCCATCCATCCATCCCATCCATCCATCCATCCATCCATCCATCCATTTCTGCTTATCCTTGCAGGGTGATGGGGGAACAGGTCACCAATCCATCATAGGGTATATTAAAACTATATGATTTTTTTTTTCACAGTAATTACACTGTATAACTTTTGTAGAGTCACTCCAAATTATTTGGAGAGGTTTAACTGTTAAAATGTTCATTAATTTTGCAGAGTTTACTTGGCTTTGAAGCAAGAGGGATGGAGGAGATCCCTCCAGTCAACTACAACGTGTCTGCAGAATCAAATAGAAAGCCGGTAATTAATACACAATCCAAGGGAGTTGTAATTTAACTCTGTAAAATATTATATTTAGGTCCGTATAATAAGATTTACTCCCTCAGGCTCAACAGATGCAGCAAGCGGAAGTCCTCACTATATTTAATTCATATTTATACTAAGGTTAGCTGATAACATTAACAGCCCCATTGCCGGGACTTTCAACCATTACCCAGGATTTTGAAAGCCCTCCGTGCGTTTTCACGCAATTTTCCCATTTTAATACTTTCACGGATAAAAGAACCTGGTCTTTTTAGATTATCCCAGGATTGTTAAAGGGGTTCTGTGCAGCAAGATATCCCACCACGCATTGCGCCACCAGCTGCTATAAATGAAGAAGGTGACTGGATAAATGTATTGTTTTTGTACCATTACTTTGTCACCAAAAATAGTTTTAAAATGTCTTTAAGCAAGAACGTAAACCTCAAAACTTTATCTGTGGGGTCAGTTTATGCACAATGTGCCTGCATTTCAAAAATGTGCCTTAGTTTCGAAGCAGCAGACTGACCTTGGCATGTCACTCTGTCATTTTACGCTACCTGTTATCTGTTTGTGGCAGCTGAAGGTGGACCTAATCTGTTTATATCTCGTAAAAGAATATTCATTCATCTTCTATACTGCTTATTCCATAGTGGGTCACGGGGGAGCTGGCGTCTATCTCCAGAAGTCTACAGGCGAGAGGCACGGGACACCCTGGACAGGTCGCCAGTCCATCGCAGGGCAACAAAGAGACATACAGGACAAACAACCATGCACACATCCATTCACACCTAAGGGCAATTTATAGAGACCAATTCACCTAACAGTCATGTTTTTGGACTGTGGGAGGAAGCCAGAGTACCCGGAGAGAACCCATGCATGCACGGGGAGAACATGCAAATTTCATGCAGAAAGAAAGTCGAACCAAGCATCTTCTTGCTGCAAGGCAACAGTGCTACCAACGGCGCCACGGTGCAGCCCCCATAAAAGAATATAAAATATATTTTTCGAAATTTTTTTGATTTTATGTTAATGTAGGTATTTCAAAAATTGTGTCACCACAGTTTTTCCTTACAATACCAATTCATTTTATTTGTCTTTCTAGCAAATTATTGGCATGAAAATACATAGTAAGAAAAGTATTTTAATCGAGTACCCCCTCATGATCAAACAGACCTTTTTCACTTTTCCTTGTACATAAAACACACCTTTTCCCAAGACTGGCTTTTCATGTAAACCTAACTTGGAAATACAAACTCTTTATTATTTTCTTTTTGATTGTTTATTACAAATAGCTTTGCAGGAGAAGAGACCACAGTGCCAGGCTGGATGCAGTTTCTCAAAACCTCCCAGTGATCCTCTTCACCCTTGTGTCCTCGTCATCCTCTGCTCCACTGTCTACGCATCTTTTACTAAATATTTCCTGATGATTAGACAGTCAAGGCATCAATTCCCTGTACTTCTGGACTGATTATCTGTTTTTTTATTCTAATAAATAATTTTTTAACTAAAAACATTGTGTCTCTGTGCTGCATTTGATATGAGTTTACCTAATTATTATAATAATAAAAGAAAAAAATCAGTGTTTAGTAGTTATTGTAAACAAATCATGCTGTTGTAAATCAACAACTATGGCCAGATGCAGGTTGGTAAAACATTTAATGTAAAATAATGATATAAACTTTCCAGAGAAATTTAAGGAATAATGGAATGAATTAATCAACTGTAAAACTCTAAACCTGCTCATCTTCTATTATTATTTATCAGTTGTTACAAAAAATTACTTATTAGCTAATAGTCTTTTAAAGAGAGTGAAGCCAGTTGTGCATTCTCCATCTTGTTTTGTGAACAAATGATGGGATTTCACTTTCACATTTTATTGCTCATCATATTTATCCTTGTTTGGTCAAACAGATATTGTCAGTAAACTCAATTCTAACTTTTATGTTTTCAGCGTTCCACTTATGCTGTCTAATTTTCTATATTCATAAATCCAAGTACTCCAGTTGTAACCCAAATTTCACTGGATGAGTTTTGTATATAAATCACTGTATTTCATCAATAACAAGTGGCAAGAATAAAAAAAGCCTTAAAACCACGTGATTAAACATTTTAATATTTTTTAAATAGTCAAAAGTTGTATCTTTTTCTGTTTTTTTTCTTCGTATACATTTCTGTGCTCGTTTTGTCAACTTGATGTGTGCCATGTTCTGTTTTTTGATCTTAATAAAGTTTGAAAAAAAAAAAGGTCTTCTTGTTCGGCCTTTGCCTGTTTGGCCTTTGGTTTTCTTATTATCGCCACCCGCTGGACAAGAGGTTTAGTGCAGTTATCTTCACAACTTCCCCAAACGTCACTGGAAACAGAAGGCACAAAAATTACCCAGGATTCCTTTAAAAAAAAATCCCAGGTATTTAAATCCTGGGACTTTCAGCGGAAAGGGGCAAATGCACTGTATATAAATGCAAACTCTGGGGTGGATTGATGTCCACTATAAAGGTCAGATTTGGCCCTGGTTTCTGTAGAGAAAGGCCCCAGAAAACTACAATGGTTTCTGCAAAAGCTTTTTGCAGCAACTACTCTGAACGCATGGATTGGCTGACATGGCAGGGCAGGTAGATTTTCTGATTAATAATAATTTTCAGATCACTTTGGGACACTAATAGACTGTGTATAGACCATTTAACTTTCAACTCAAGCTTTTCAGATAATAATTAATGAAAAAAGAAAAAAAAACAAGGGTGAGGTCGTAGTACACTGTAAATAACCCAATCTTCATGCAGTTGCATATTTTACTTTACTCCAATACTCTTTATATTATAGGGGGTGCATCATTACCAACACAACACATACTTCATATACAAGACAGGACTTGATGTGTCATACAAAGCATTTCATTTCTTCAAATTTTAACTCATACAAACCACATTTTTATGACTTTTTTATGACATATATCACCTCTTTTGAAGATGGGACTAAAAAGGTGGAATATTAGTCCTTAGTTATGTTTTCAGATGCCAGTTTCATAGACAGATATTAATTTTTAAATACCAACTATGTATCTGAACTGGACATATCATGTAGTGGTATCATCCACCACAACTACAGTACCAAGAATGATTGGCAAGCAGACAGACCCACAATGGTCCAATTGAACCAGCTAACTTCAGCATGACGGCACATAAAACATGGTCCAAGGTACATTAATTACAGCATGAAGACCGAGTAGTATTGTAGCAACTTAATGAATAAACATTATAATACAAGCACCCAATTCAGATCTGCAGAAGAAAGAAAATTAAGTTTGTTTGTGCACTTTGTAGAGTGTTTAATGTAGACAATACATTTAAAAGTCAGCTGTGTGAATGCTGTGCTGGCATGTCACAAAATCAAGGTGATAACAGCACAATGTGAGGTTTACAGAAGGCAATTATGTGCAGAAATCAATAAAATAAATAAAGACATTAAAAAGGAATGTGAACATCTCTATGTCCATGACAACTCATGCAGAATTTCTTGCAGTAGGATCTTTTCCTTCATTAGAGCTGTATTACTGTATTTGGAATCTGTCAAACGTTTCTCAGTCAGCAAAGTGTTTATTGAAGATATGAATTTAGCAGGAAAGGAGAATTGTTTGCGTCATGCTTAGTTGCACTCCCCATCCTTACGCCCCTGTATGACATCTGATGATCCACATGTTCACTACAGAAGGACTACTTTCTGAAAATTTGGTGAAATTCTACATTGGAGATTCAAATTGTTTGTCTCAAATGTACTGTCGTTGAAAAAGAAAAACACCTCTGGTGATTTTTGACTTAGTGGATGCAACTATGCATTTTCAGATTTCATCATCCCTGCTCAGGCATCCTGTAGAACCAGCTGAAGCAGCTACCATAGTGATTCTCATACGAACTTGGAACAGCTTTTTTGGTACACTGCCACAGCCCCACCAAAGTCACACTGATGGGAACAAAACGCAGATGCAGTCATAAGCATGGGCAAATGCTGTCTTATACTGAAACAGCTATTGAAAGTTAAAATCTCAACGTACCCTTAACCCCATTAAAATATTGATCCGAGCGACAAGTGTGGAAAATATTACACCTATTATTTAATCTCCCTAAATCTCAAACATTTAACAATGACAGAACATTCCATTTATGGCCACCTAAAATGCTCCGGATAAAAACGTACTGGATAGTGAGTGAAATGAGAATGTAGCCATAACAAGTACTCTTTTCCGAGGAGATTTATCAGAAAGTTTTTCTATCTACTTTCAGGCTTAGCTGCCAAATCTTGTTTATCTGAAGGCAGGAGAAAATCGTGACAAAGGAAGACAGATAACTTTATTAAGGATGTAGGGAGTCAGTGAAAATTAGAATGATGGAGCGATAGAGCAAGAGTGAAAAAGAATATTTTACTCTGGGTGCAGTTGTCTTTCTTCTTTATCTTACTCAGGGTCCCCAGTCCTTGTTTTTCTTCTAACCTCTTTCTGCAATCCTTCCCTCTTTTCTTTTGATTAATTTCTAGTCTACTCCTGAAGCAAGTGAGAGAGTCTACAAGAGCAGAAAACAAGTGTGGAGAAAAAGAAAAAGAGATAAGAGACCAGATGGGGAGTCGTCTCTGGCAGTTTTCCAGCAATTTCCTTTTCCAGTCTGCTTCAGTTACAACGAGGAGAACCAGGAGAAATCACAGCTGGCTGTCCTCTCTGCTTTGTTCTCATCTCAGGGGAAAAGCTGCTTCTCTTTGTGATGTCACGTGTAATCAGTGTGTACATTTTAACGAATAGCAGCACTTATTAGCTCCAGCACTTGAAGATGCTTTAATTTAATACATCTAAAGTTGGCAAACATTGTTTTAACTTTCTACCTCCATAATGCAGTTTGATGTGTTGATTGATATACATACTGAAAAATAAGATACAGCAGGTGAAAAAAGTTACATTTCTCGCAGTTAAAATATTTCTTATTGTTCTGCCTTTTTTCATGTGTTCTGTCACAGCATGTCAGCGCTTACAACATGGAGAAGCTTGTTCCCTACATGTGCCAGGGCAGCTTTACTCTACAAAATGGGTCTCTTGACATGGTATCCTAATTGCTTGAGTAAAAATATTTCTAATAGATTCATTGACATGAAATCCACACCAGATGTACCAGAGGTAATCCACACTTCACATAGAAATCAAAGCAAATAAGTCCACAAACACAGTTATGAGTAAAAAAAAAAAGTGAAACAGGGTATATTAACACATGTATTAATATATTAAACACAAATGCCTGTTTTGTTGAGGAAAATTTCAAAACATCTGCCTTATGGAGAAACGAGTGAATGTTCTGAGATTCTTCCGATGTACTGATGAACTCTGAAATTTAGTTATTTCCTTATTAATTGGATACCAGTCACTTGCTAGAATCTGGGCCATCCTAGCAGTTTTACTTTCTTTATCTGAAACCTATTAAGAGTTTACTTGGCTGTGTGTTTTGGACTCCTGTCTTGCTTATAAATCCACATTGGTTTTATATTCAGATTCTTAACAATAATCTCCCAGTAGATTTCCTCATTCAGCCGTCCATCAGGTATATGAAGTCTGGCAGTACCCAATGGTATTCAACAGCCCACACCAAACCTCACTTTTGACATAGTGTTTTTGGGGTAATGTGAAGTAACCATTCTTTTTCTAATATGTGTAATGACATTCAAAGAGTTTAGCTTTGCCCAGACTATGTTCTCCCAGTATTTTACATGCTTGTTTAAATGATCTGCAGCAAAATATGCTTCATCGTTTTTTTCTTCAGCAGTGGAGTCTTGCACAGTCAGTATGCTGGGAGACCATTGCAGCTGAGTGCTTTCCTAACTGTTCTCATGGGAAAACTGTACCTGCTATTTCCTGTTCTTTCTGAACATCCAGGAGTTTAGATATTGATGGAGCAACAGGCAGAGACAGGTGAGGAACCAATTTAGATCACTCATTTTTAAACCAGGCTTGTAACACAACTGTGGTTAATAATTAATATGCAAAGGTAACCTAAGCTTATGGAATTTGTAATTATGTAGCCTATTAGTGGATGTGGGAAGTCTATTAATGGGTCTTAATGCAATTAATTACTCTTCCCTTCATATTTTTCCTGAAGTTGTTCACTTGCAAAGCAGAAGCTGCGGAGTACTTTGTTGAGGTCCAGGTTATCAGTCAAGTCTTTGTGAATGTGAAGGAAGAGGAGGTGATCATAACCACAGTTTACTGGATTTATCCAAAATCCAAAAGTTACTCTGCCATGTCTGTTGGTACAAGTCATCGTATAGGCGATAGGTCCTAGGGCCTCATTCATATAAGAGTGTAAGCTTGTATACTTAATGTTTGCGGAGGATGATTTGGACCAAAAAAAAAAAGTTTAATAAAAAGGAAAAAAAAGTTTGCGGTAGGGACAAAACTCGTGCACACTCATGCCACTGTACACTTTTCCTTCATATATCCCACTTTCAATGGAATAGGGCACCGTAAAGGCACCCACCACATGTCCAAATAACCATGGCAACTGTGTTGTGGCCTTTACAGAGAGACATTGTCTACACACCATGAGACAATATTTTTAGTGAATTACAGCAAACAAATAACTTCTTGAATGACATCAGCGACTCAAACCTGACTGAAAATAAAGCGTTTGTCGGCTCATATCAGTTTTGTTCTACAAAAAAGGAAGACTGTCACCACACACACTCTAAACTGGCCAATAAGCCAAGCATCATCATGCGGCAAGTTTTCGGGGTCTCATGACACAATGTTTGCTTCCCCTAGACCCAAAAAAACAAGTTTATTTTCATCAGTCCACAAAATGTTGCTGCATTTCTCTATAGACCAGTAAGGGCTTTCTTTGGCAAACTGCATGTAAACTCTTCAGTACGTCATTTGTTACACAGTGGGACTTCAAGGGGGCTTCTTACCAGTAGCTTGGTTTAATATTGGAATCTTCTTTTTGTTACAGTAATGACAGGTAACTGTAGACCTTCTTAGATAAACCTGGAGCTTAACATTGGCTAAACATTTGCCATTCTGGTTATTCCGACATATGATGGTTGATAACCTTCTGTTTTCTTCCACAATTGTCAGGTTTAGGTTTTCATTTTAGAGAATTTGAGATCAGTTTAGCTTAGCATCATTCTCTGTACTTCTTTATATGTCTTTGACTCCCTAATCAGCTTGTTGTCTTTAATGACGCATTTTACTCATTATTACCGAGGAATGCACTATAACCTGCATGCACAACAGTTGTCACTCTCTTTCTTAACTAAGTGCCACCTGTTTTTTTACAGAATGAATGAGCTCACTGAATGTAATACACACTGCTTTTATTTTGAACATGCCCCTTTCCAGTGTGCAGCTTACATTCCAGGACTGTTGACTGTTTTGGGGTTCTGTTACTCTACTGCTCCAAGTGGTAAAGTACTTACCATGTAGAAATATAATTTCTACCAAAAACAGTAATCGAGAACATAGGAGATTGTTGTTACATGAGCACAGGTTAATATTTGCCAGAAATTCCTGCAGCTCCTTCAGGCCTCTTGGCATCCTCCCTGACCAGTTTTAGTCTCATTTTTTTATTAATTCTGAGGAAACTTTTCTGAAACCTCACTATTGTTCAATATTTTCCCTCTTTTTAATATTTTTGTCACAGCCCCACGATATATATCAACAAATACTGGCCACTTTATAAGGAACACTATGTCAGTAGTGGGTTAGATCATTTTTGCCATCAGAGAATCTGTAGGGGGTATAGTTTCAACAAGGTGTTCGAAACATTACTCTGAGATTTTGGCCCGTATTGACATGATAGTGTTACACAGTTGTGGCAGATTGGTCAACTTCCCCATTTCACCACGTCCCAAAGCTGCTGTATTTAATTGAAATTTGGTGACTGTGGAGGCCACTGGAGTACAGTGAACCCACTGCATGTTAAAGAAACCATTTTGGGAGGATTTGCTTCTGTTACATTATGGATTATCCTGATGAAAACAGTCGTCAGAAGATGAGTACCCGAGGATGTAAAAGGGTGCACATGGTCAACAACAATACTCAGGGGGGCTGTGGTGTTTAAACAATGCTCAGCTGGTCCTTCGGGCCCTAAAGTGTGCCAAGAAAATATTTCCCATACATTACATCAATGCCACCAGCCTGAACCATTAATATAAGGCAGGACAAAGCTGTGCTCTCATTTTGGTTATGCCAAACATTGACTTAGTTTTCTAGACTCATGTTACCAGGCAATGGTTTTCTAATTTGTTATTACCCAATTCTGATGTGCCTGTGTGAATTGTAGCCTCACTTTTCTGTTCCTAAGTAACAGCAGTGGTCCCTGAAGTGGTCTTTTGCTGTTGTAGCCTATGTGCTGTAAGGTTCCACATACTGTGTGTTCAGAAATAGCATTCTGTATACTTTGGTGGTAGCAAGTGGGTTTTTGAGCTATTGTTCTTTTTCTAAGATCTTAAATCAGTCTGCCCCATTCTCATATGACATCAACAAGACTGTTCTCTATAAACCCGAGAGACCAGTTAAATTAAAGGTTTTTGACATCACAGAAATCTGCAGTTTCAACATGGAAACCCATTACATCCTATTGAATATCTGTAATTTTCCAGTGCACACATATTGCATAGAGCATCCATGGGTAAAACTACTTTTGTGTGGAAATATAGGACTACAGACTAATGGCCCTATCCTCTAAAACAAAGCAACTAAGCTCAACATGCCTTCACGCAAGTCTTCACATTAAAATCTTCTTTGTGGGATGCAGGACAAATAGCAGCATGCATTATTCTGTTCTGACAGCAGACGACAGAGGAGAATAAAGAGATAGAGATAAAACCCAGAAAAAGGGGATGATGGCATAGAGAAGGTAAGACAAAAGCATGAAGGAGATGAGGGATTCTCTGAAGACTGGGCTTTATAGTCTGTGTGGTGGTAATTTCATCCACAGCTCTCCTCTATAATTGTCCCTTGTGATTAAAACTAGAGAAGGATGGTGATTAGTTCTTGGGCTTTGATGGATTGTGTCTGTCACATGTGAAATTTCAAATACGTCTGACTGCAGAGAAGGTTCTCTTGGACAGAATGGATCTACTTTGGTTCTGCAGAGTTACGGTATTAGACATAGCGGTATTAGAGTGCAGACTATTTTAGATCTGATTTAGATTGATTTTCCTGTCAAATCAAAACATGAGAACCTGTTTTTTTTACTGGAGCAGGGCAATTGCTGTTATTAGTGTTGCAAGTTGTCTTTGGATTAATCGTTTAGTTTTGAAGGTAGGGCTTGAGAACAAATCCTAACTATTAGTTTTATTCTTTTCAGTTCAGCAAGCAGACAAAAAGAACCGTCTGCACTCGAATAGAAAACCTGGGAGATCATTTTTGTCATCTGTACTGCTAGGGTGCCTCTTTTGGGAAGAAACGTGTGCCATCAGAAACTGAATTTGAATTGCTCAGACTGCATCTGTACTTGTGCAATTTGAAATTAAATGTATTGGTTGGAAAATGAATTTTACTAAACTGTAACTGAATTTAATGGTTTGAAACTGAATTAGTTTGAAAATTGTTTTGCTTTGTATTGAAAATTCAGTTAGATTACTTTCACTTTCAGTTCTGAAACTGAATTTCAGTTTCAAAACTCAGTTTTTTGTGTCACACATCCGGGTCCTTGAAGCCACACATTAATCAAACATAGATTCATCGATTCACAGATGTCATTCACTATTGCTGCGTCCAAATTCAGGGGCTGCCTCCTTGAGCCCACGTAATCGCATTAGTGGGCGGATTACGTCATGGTGAGGCGACGAAGGCAATTCAACTTCGACGGCTCCTCCAAATGCGGCCAAGAAATTCCTCATTCTTTTCCCCAGATTTGAAGGATGTGTCCGGTGTGTCCTCTGTGGCCCACCCTATCCCATGATTCATGGCGGGTCGAAGTAGATTGTTCATATGGAAGCAGAATAGGCCAGAGGAGAGGGAAAAGTTGTGAATGACATTGGATATATTGCGCATTCTGTGAAACAAAATGAATGTTTACAATGTTTATAGACGAGAATGTAGCTGTGTAAACCTGCACAAAAATTGCACAAGTGCTCCGACGTGTTCGGAGATGTCCGCTGTTCTAACAGCCGGTGTTCTGTCCAGTCAGCATACATCGTCAGATCGGCATACGCGTACCACAAACCGACAGCTATATCTGTCTAACAAACATGCCCTGTCAGACTAGCATACACTTAGTGTTATCGGCCGTATGGCCGTATGTATCCAGAGGTAGCCTAGTTCTGAAAGTGCTGACCCGACTCTCAGTGATACTAAACAGGATGGCCTATTTAAATTTTTCCACTATCAACTACCAAAAGTAACTAGCATTTCTAACCTATTGCATATTTTAGTTTAATTGCGGACTATGTCCTCAATATCAGTTATGCTTTAAAACTTCATTTATGTGTCTGACAGTTCCTACTTTCTTGAAATAACAGTACAGACAAAACATGCATTTAAATCTACACCCCTGGAAAAAAGCAAATCTACAACGGAGTATTAGGGCCATACTAAGACCTTTTTTTTAATTCGGATTATAAAGTCGTAACATTACGAGAATAAAGTCATAATAATATGAGAGGAAAGTTGTAATATTTTGAGATAAAAAGTTTTTTTAAGATGAAAGCTTCGATAGCGTAATCAACCAAGCTCACCCAAACAGTAGCCTAAGCCGTGCATTTTAACTTAGGGTCAAGCTCTTTCTCTTAAGAGTTTACATTAAAGAAGGCTACTTCTTTGATCTCGTAATATTATGGTACTATTCTCATATATATATATATATATATATATATATATATACTATATATATAATATATATATAATATTTTTTGAGAATAATATAATATTACGAGATCAAAGAAGTAGCCTTCTTTAATATATATATATATATATATATATGAATAATACCATAATATTACGAGATCAAAGAAGTAGCCTTCTTTAATATATATATATATATATATGAGAATAATACCATAATATTACGAGATCAAGAAGTAGCCTTCTTTAATATATATATATATATATATATAATGAGAATAATACCATACTATTACGAGATCAAAGAAGTAGCCTTCTTTAATGTAAACTCTTAAGAGAAAGAGCTTCACCCTAAGTTAAAATGCACGGCTTAGGCTACTGTTTGGGTGAGCTTGGTTGATTACTCTATTGAAGGAGCGGTATAGAAAATGACTGATTGACTGACTGGTATTTGTCATCAATGTATTTTAGGTACAGAGTTAGCCAGTGGCGGCTCTTGAAAAATTTCTCGGGGGGCAAATGTTATGAAGATGGCTAAGATGACCCATTCAGTGGGTAAAATATAAATAAATAAAAGTCAGATAGCTAACTCTACAGTGTAACATTGCAACGTTTAATTGGGTTTCTTGTTCAACCTTTACATGGGAACAAAGCATACAAATTGTACATACTGTTCAGTATTTCTGTACAGCTAACAAGTTGAATTCTTAAATACAATAAATTTGGTTCCACAATAGAAGAGTTACACTGTGGCCATAAAATAGATACAATTGTTATCTACTATTCTGGCCTAGAAATCACTGTTAGCACAGTCTGCAATATATAGCCATCACAGATGCCATAGCGATTATCAACTCAGAGTATACTAAAACTGTCATTATTTAAAATGTTCATATTCATTACATATTTGGCTGAAAAAATACAATCAACTATTTACAGTTCAACATTTGGAGAGTAGAGCATAACACAACTCACCATTTAAAAACACACTCACTCATCACTTGTACTGAAGTTTTGCTCGCCTCTCTTTCAGAGTGATCAATAACCCTCTCATTAAAATCAGGCATGTTTTTGACAAGTGCTCTCTTCATGGAAAGCATGGCCAATGCATTCAGACGTTCCTGCCCCATTGTATTTCTCAGGAAGGTCTTGATTCTTTTTACGGTGGAGAAACACCTCTCAGCTTCAGTTGTTGTCATTGGATTGGTTATAAGGATGTTTAACAGCACCACAGTCTCAGAGAAGGTTTCTTGGAGGTTGCAGCTCTGTAGAATCTGGTACAGTCAGTGCACTGCAGCAGCCCCAGAAGGCTGGACTTTCATATATGAGAGAAAGCTCAGTGCTGAGCTTCGCCTTGTGTAGCATAGGGTATGCCCTCACAGTGGTATTCAGAGTCTCTTCAGGGAATGTTTCCTGATGCCGGTCAAACAGTTCTCCATCTAGCAGCACAGCACTCAAAAGGTGGCTGGTGAAGGATAACCTGTCTTCGGCATGGCTCAGGACTGTGTCATAGGTCTGTTAAAAAATTATAAAAAGGTATAATGAGTAACACACAACAGTAAACAAAAACACATTCTGCTGCTGTTGACATGAATGCTGCCATGGTTTACAGTATCTACTGTTTCAAAGTTCCAAAGTATGAATTTTGTTATTCATGCAGACTCACTGAATTATTCTGAGTTTAAAGGATAATTGTTGGGTGAGTAACATATGGACTACCATCCATTATTGAATCAAACTCAAAAAACAGAGCTGGAGATTTTTTAATCACAGAGTATGCCTACATCATTGGTCAGTACTGAATACAGATACCTCTTCTGACAGCCTCTGGTCCTCTTATTCTCCTAAGGCCCTCCTTGATTTTATGCTAGCTGGTGCTTCTTGCTGCTGCTGTTGAGAGGGGCTTTGGGCTCTGAAGAGAGACAGATCAAAAGTGTTTGAATATGATTGGGACAGTACCTCATTATAATTATCAATAATTCCTGTTTTAAAACCAGTGTTATTAGTAACAAAAAGGGTCTGTGTTGCATAAATTCAGGATATGGCTGGAAAAATAAGACTGGATGTGATTAACGTACTGATCCACACAAATGCAGGTGACTAAATTTGTTAATTACTTTTAAATTCCTATTCATTAATGCCATCATAACATGCAGACATTTATGAATGAACATGTGCATAATTATTATTATAATATCTATATTGTGTTATCTCACCTGACGGCCTGAACACTGCTGGTGAAGTTCTGCAGGGTGTGTTTGATGAACGCCATGTCAGTGTCCCTCTTCTGCAGTTGTTGGCACATCATGTCAACATAAGGCATGATACAACTGCAGGAAAAAACAAGCGCCAGATACCTTCCTCACAGTGGTGTATTCAAATCAGCTGTCTGAGGTGATGGTCTCAAAACACTGTATGAGGTCATCCAGGTTCTCATAGACATTACTTACGATCCTGCAGTTAAAGTTCCATCTTGTGGGTGATGCTCTTGGCAATCTTGCTCACGTCATCATTGGGATGACGAACAGCTATCCTTAGCTCTCATCCAACTGTGTTGCGATGTTTACTCTTCCAAAGGCGGACAGTTTTAGACAGCTGTCCACATGCATCTTCGATGCTTTGCGTTTCTTTACCTTTTCCGAAAGATGGTGCATATCAATGACACCTGTCTTTGTCCAGGCGGTATCCGTTCTGGGTGCCACCCACCTTACAATCTGCTAGCCATCTTTTCTGCTCGTACCAGCTCCGGGAAAATCCGCGACTGTATGTTTTCAAAGCTTTTGTCGACACCTGCTTGATATTTACATTTGATCGTGGTGGTCACAATTCTTTAATAGCCAATTTATCAAACTCACTTTGACGACTGAACGATAATTCCCTCAAAGAGACGATGGCGTTGCAGTTGCCAGCCATGTTGAACTTGTGGTCTCCCGAATTGTGCTCGAGCTGTACATATCGGCCAAGTACCCAACACTGCGTGTGACGAGCGAAAAAAAGACTCCTAACATGATCGTGTAAGGGAGCACCTGGAGTGACTTTAAACTCGACTGGAAATTGTCCCAATTGTTCTGGTTGGAAGTGGCAGTCGGGCTGCTGATTGGACAATATTATTAAGATTTAGAACAGCAAAATAAACTCCTTTCTCTCTCTTTTTGTTCATGTGGCTTAGGGAAGGCGGTGCACTATCGCCCACAATGGGTCGGCCAACCCTGGTGTTATAAAAACACAAACATTATTTTGAACATTTTAAATGGCTGAATAATGAACAAGGTCATACAAACACAAACAAGAACATTTTAAACAAATAGGATTATAAGCCATCAGAAATATGTGAAGGGGTAAAAAAAACCATGTAGTTATACACAGTGGAGACAGCGGTATTAACCATCAGGCTCTATTTGTTCAGCTCTGTACTTCACGCTGACACGGTTGCTAAGCAACAGAAGTTACTCTGAGGTACAGGCAGGAGAAATGCAGACCGACGTAACACCGGCAGCACACCATGCTAATCTGGCATTTTTAGCTAATAGCTACAGATAGCATAAGTGTAACTGTCTGAACATCATTTGTTTACATGACGCTTTTTATAGACATTCATTTGACTTGGTGATTGACATCCGCATGTATGCTGCACTGCTCCAGCTCAAAATGCAATAAAGGAAGTTTAACCTGATGTGAAACATAATTCGACATACATTTTCAAAGCAAATTAATCCAGTTTCAAACCATTAAATTCAGTTTCAGTTTGGTGAAATTAATTTTCAAACCAATGCATTTAATTTCAAATTAAACAATTACAAATTCAGTCTGAGCAATTCAAATTCAGTTTCTGATGGCACAAGTTTCTATCCTCATCCTCTGCAGCTGTGCAGCCCAGATTTGACTCTGTGTGCATTGCACAGAATATTTTAACTTCATACCATAATACTCATTATAGAGTAAGACACCTAATATTAGCTGGGTATTAAGCCAGACTATTGGCTCGATTAGCTAGCTTACACTTTGCTCCTTAATACAACTTAAATTCTAGCCTCTTCGCAAACCAATTGCACTTTAACAAAGCATTACCCCAATAACAGTAATGGGAGAAAAACCATAACATTCTAAACTGCCAAATTTCTGTCTTGTAAACAACACAAATGTGTAGAAGAGACTAGCAGTGTGCAGAAACAGGCAAGGGAGGGGCGGCGCGGAGAGGTCAAGCTCTATACAGTCAGAGAAAACTTCACTTACTCCAGAACTTTCTCTAAGGTCTTATGAAAGAGACGTGAACCTTAACCCTTTGTAGACTATTGTTTCCGAAACATGCTGGAGAACGCTTAGGGTTGTCAGTGGATACATATTCAACAAATATTGTTAAGCTGCTACTCTGGGGTGTCATGTTACAGAGTTTGGGTAATGTTAATCAGTAAAGATTATGTCTGAACAATGAAGAATACGGGCTATGCTAAGCAAACTAATAATGACCAAAAGCCACCAGAACCAGAGCTATCTTTAAGATATCATAATATAATATAGACATTGTTGATGACATGTATCTACAATGTGTTAATTGTTTTTTCTGCTGATACATAAGAGAAAGCAGTTTAATCTCTGAATTGCTCAGCTGTAACTGGCTGAATTTTCAGATTTTGTTTAAGCTTAAGTAATTAAACATTCAAGTTTAAGGTTCAGGGTTTGCAAGTTAAAAACGTGTTGTGTCCCTGAAAAGTTGCTGTTGAAATGAGCAAACTTTGCAACATGTTTATAGTTTATTATAACTTTTCTGACTCGGGAGATACCCATTTCCATCATGTTGCACATAAGGAAACTGGGAACATATTTCGTCTTTAATTTCGGTCCCAAACGCTAAAAAATCCTTCTCTGGCAATTTTCTTTTAACAAATATATTTTGGGTATTTTTGGTGTAAATCAGAATACAGCTTCCGTTTACAGGTGTGCTTCTTAATACTGGAGAGATGGAACAGTAATACAATATCAATGTGTCATGGCAGATTGCATGACTGTGTGGAGAAATATTGCTGCAGATGGATAATAAAGCAATCTGTTTCTGGATCTTGTAATTTGAAGCGCTCTTCATCCCCAGCCTTCCCTCAGCAGCACATCTCCCATCTCATCTCAAGCCAAATTAGATTGGAGAAACCAAGAACGACCTCCTTCTCCGTATGTGTGATTGTGTGTGCGTCTGTTAATGTGTGTGCAGTTACGTTTCTGTGTGTTGGAAAGCATTTCCCTTTACGTTTTTCTCTCTTTCAAACACACAAGTCAATCTCTCCCCCTATTATCATATATTAACGTTATCGCCATCATGTTCTGCTTTATTTGGCTTCCATTCGACCGATCCCAAAGTGTGACTGCATGCCCGGGTGTCTAGAATGACTTATTGACTTTTGCTTTCCTATTTCTTTTTCCATTCCCACCTCAATTTGTTCACCTGTTACTATGGGGTGTCTTGGCTGGATGGAGGAGTAAGTCTGCTTTGTGGGACACAGAGCTTTGAGGGAAGGAGCCAGTTTGAACAATAAACTCTTTCTTTACGATGAGGTCAATGCTAACGGGTACTTCGCATGACAAATACCCTCAGCAAGAAAGCGTTAGGTCAAAGCAGAATGGTAAAATAATGTAGTCTTTACTGTTAGAAGCTGAATTGCAAAATTTGTTTGTGAGCCACTTGAAACTTGAAATGGATTGTTTGTTAAAGATAACATTGCATGCACAAGATCCCATGCGAGTGTGATTGCTTGGGACAATGTGACCTATTTGAGTGCCCTAAATACCACATTTTCAGCTAAACTCAATTTTCTTGTGGACAAGGTGTTAGTTTTTGGGGCATTATAAGATAAAAAATATTGGAGCAATGACGAGGTCAACATCTAAGGTGTCAGGCCATGATGGAATGAAGACTTATGTTAAATGATTTATGTGAAATTTTATGTGAAAAAACATATTCAAATCTGGCAACCCTAAGATAACAGAATTATACTGTATGTACACAATTGACCCCCATTTCACACAAACAAATGTTTTGTTTTTTTTTTACAAATGTACAAACCTGAACTAGAAATACAAATTATTTTTACAGATGCACAAACCCTAATTTCTCAGGAATTTTATTTCACAAAGTTACAATGCTTGATTTACAAGCTCAAATTGTATGTATAGAACAAGCCTTTTAGATGAGAGGAGTTTTTAAGAAATAAGAGAAGTCCAGTTGTTTTCTTGATGCCTGAGAGATCTACATGAAATTGAAGGATGGTGTGCAATTGTATTCAGCCATCAAAAGTCAATACTTACCTCTTACTTCTTACTTCTTAGTGCTGTTACAGCACAGCGCCAGGTCTTTTGCAGTGTGTCTCTACCAACTAGTCATACTTTACCGATTGCTAAACAGGCATTTCTTTGGCCAGCACAGCGCTGTCATGGTAACATGCAGTGCCCCATTCTGTCACAGTGGTACAGTTAGACCTACAGAAGGCGTGGCTTTCAGCTCCTTCAGGAGGGAAGGGGCAGCTGGGGCGGGAGCTAAAGCTGTTAGATTTCAAAATTTCCTCTCTCTCTCTCTTCATTTAAGAAAAGTTACGGACTACAGCTTTAATATCTGTCTCTGTATTTTTGTTGGAGCATAAATTAACTATTAATATTTATAATGGGTTAAATATTACATTTGATCATCTTTTTAAGTAATGTAAAGCAGCCTGTGGTAGTTTTTTGGATTGTGAAATAAATATTAAAAGCTTCAAAGGTAAATGTTTATAAATATTAAATAAATATATTCATGTTATAATTTAGGCCTAAGGACTAACAGTACAGGGATTCCAAACCTACTGCGATGCAGGGTCAGAGGTGACCTAAATGTGGATTTCATGAGAACATTTTCAGTTCAGTCGTTAGAAACTTGAGGCTTGACTCTGAAATGAGGTGAAAAACTTAAGACTTGACTTGGACTTGTACAAATTGGTTGTACACACTCTCTTGTGTGTGCTCCGTCTGCTCCATGCTCACAATATCTATGTTATTAACGATGATGGGAAAACTCAGTGTTAAAAGCTGATTACACTGGACAAGAAGTGCAGCTGATAGTGAACATCATAAATGCAGTTCGTAGTTTGGATCGGAGGAAAGGGAACATGTTTGAGTTACTGACACATTTCGCTAAATAATTGAACTGAGCTCTGTTCCCTGAGCTTTACTTATTAATCAGATTTATGTGAGTCCTAATCAATGGCATCTCCTCTGAGATGTTCTCCTTATGGCATTTATACTGCAAATACGAGCTAAAAACTGTCTAAAAAGGGAAAATGTCAAATTTATGTGTAAATATCCATTGACTGAACAGGATAAACATTTTTTCTTTCACTGTGACAGGGTATCTTTTAAGGATTGAAGCTGAAAACAATAATCTGTAGCCACCTTAAATGCCCCCATTGCTCGACGAATAGAACTACAAAAGGAAAAAGATGCGTCTACTTCAACCATCTTACTTCAGTCTTCTAATGCTTAGGTGTCATGTGAAGAAAATGGCAAAATTTTGATCACAGAAAAAATGAGAATGACAATAAATCACCAATCACAGACAAAATAAAACTGGATCAGCCTAAAATATCAGGAAGCAGTATTTTAAATATCTGTATCAGTTATGGTAACAGAAGATTCTGTGTAGGTGAACCTCCAATCTAAAAGTTAAAATTGTTTTACATTTTTCATTGCAGAACAGCTATGCTTAGTCAGATTAGACAGAGGAAATCTCGTGCTCGCTGTCTTCTCCGGGACCTCTTCACCATAACGGACCGGTGCAGCACCCGCATTACTGTCGATCTCCCACTGCATGCAATAGGGAACAGGTCTGACTTTACCTCTTAAAACCCCCCCCCCACCGAAACTGGGGGAAGCTCCCGGGTTTTTTTTTTTTTTCTATGTTTATTGCCCAAACTTCCCTTACTTAAACATAGACACGTGTGGTAATCCTCTGAAAAAATTCAAACTCTTGGGTAAAAAAGGATATAAACCATTTCACAAACCCAAAAAACAAACCCAAAACTACAAGGGGGTTGAATCAGAAAAATGCAGGAAGTAAACGCACTCTACAAAATGGATCACTGGACGTCTCGGCCTCTGCTTGCTGATTGGTGGGATTAATGTGAAAGATGTGTAGATAACTTTCTTCTACTGGCTCTAAGGATGAAAAGAAGGGGTCATTTGTGCAATACGGCCAATCCAAACTCGAGCTATTGGCGTGCGTAATGTAGGTTGTTTGTGTAAACACTGAATCTGTACAGGGGCACCCAACCCCCCTTTAACGCACCGGACCTTTCTACCTCTGGCTGTTTATGTGCTGTGGTTATCATTTCGCGTGTTCGAGTGTTTGTTTTGAAACACAATGGCTTCCCGCACAAAGTTCTACACTGTCGCTGAAGCTTTGGACCTAATTACAATGGACTGCGGTACTGAACTCATCTGAAGACGAAGACTTTATTTATCCATTTTTGGCTTACAAAAATGGATTTGTAAGCCACACAGTGGAAGATAGTACTGAAATGTTTGCATTTGTAATTGAACTTCCTACTCCTGGAGCCCCATACACAGGTCACCATGGGGAACATGGTTAAATGACTTTTCCAGGTCCTCAAAACACATGTGGACAGGTTGGGCAAACTCCCATGAACCCTTGAGAACCATGTAGAGGGTGTAGAGCTGGTCCAGTGTCCCACGAGCAAGACAAAAACCAGGCTGCTTCTCCTGAATCCGAGGTTTAACTATCGACCTGACTCTCCTCTCCAACACCCTGGCGTAGGCCATTCAAGGGAGGCTGCGGGGTGTGATCTCCCTGTTGTTGGAACACACCGTTCTTGTAATGGCAAAGGACTGCTTCCCTCTGCTGAGGTGCCCTCATGGTTCCCCCTGTAGGTGGTGGGTCCACTGGGGAATGGGCTCACGTCTCTTGCTTGAGCTTGGCCCGGCCGTACAGAGTAGTCTGGCCACAAGAAGTAACCAGGCACTCACTGACGAGCAACAACTTCAGGCATGCTCTAGGGTGGGGCTCCAGCTCCACCATAACAGGCAACATCACGTACCTCAAGATAAAATCTGTGAACATCAATTTGCCAAAGTCTCTCAATTGGACTTTGGTCCAGACTTTAAATAGGGCATTATAAAACAGGATATATAGTATATTTTTTAAACCATTCATTTGTGTTTCTGTCTGTCTTTTTAAAGATTTTTTTCCTGTTGAAAGGTGAACTTCTGTCTTTTGCAGCCTCTAGCAGGCTTTCTTCCAGGATTGCCCTGTATCTAGCTAAATTCATCTTCACATCAACTCTGACCAAGCTCTACTTTTAGTCTCCTCTGATCAGAGCACTTTCTTCCACATGTTTTTGTGTCTCCAACAGATCTTGTGGCAAACTGCAAACACAGTTTATTGCCCCTCTCCTCTTCCCAGATTTATGGAGTGTGTGGATGATAGTTGTCCTGTGAGCAGATTCTTCACCCTGAGCTGTGAATCTCTGCAGCTCCTCTAGAGTTACCAAGGACCTCTTGGCTGCTTCTCTAGTTATTGCTCTCCCTGCCTGGCCTGCCACTTTAGGTGGATGGTCATACTTTATAGGTTTGCAGTTGTGCCAAACCTCTAAGGCCTTAATGGATTAGCTATGTTTACTTTGAGGTTAAATTCGTTCTCAAGATAATTTAACTCTCTTTGTTTCTTATGTGGCTTCTGAAGGTAGTCGACTGCACTGGATTTTATTTCGATGTATCACAGCCAAAGGGGATGACTAGATATGCATGGCACACATTTTTGTCTTTTGTTTCTAAAAGTAATTATTTTCCTTTCACTTCATTATGCAAAGCTTCATGTTAGTATATCAAATACTTTCCTTCCGAAAATATATACAATTTTGAGTTCAAAATTCAAGAGAGTTTGAATTTGCAACATAAATTATGCAGACTGATACAAGTAAGCCTCTGACATCCTCAACCACTGCTGACATTTTGTCTACATTTCTATTATTTGTTGAGTTTGTCTCACCTAAGTAAACTGAAAATTACAAACTAAAGTTGATATTTTCTGTGACTGGAGCACCACTGCAATTGTTCTTCTGTGGAATTAATATTGATAAATAAACAAGGGTCATTTTCAGCATTTTTTTCAGCATTTTCACCCAACAGTTTCAGACATTGCACAGCATAAAGTGTTGGTGAATAAGAAGAGGAAGTCGTCATATTAAGCTTTTAGAGAAAAAGCTGAAGGAGACATGCTGTCACCCACAACTTCTTAGCATGGTAACCAACTCCTGGAAGTTTGTCCTGCTGTTAAAACTCTCCTGCTGTAGATGTTTATCATGGCTGCTCACAAAACCGAATAAATACAATCTGACTTCTTCAATCAATTTGAACAGAAGATATGAGACATTTAGAAAAATCCAAAAATTGATTAGAAAACATCTATTGTGTGGGGAAAAAGTCAACAAAAAAAAATGAGTGGAGATAAACATGTAGATACCGTGGATGCTGTGTGGATACCAGAGATCATTAAAAGGACCCACCTGGCATTATCATTATTTGTGCTGGAAATCACAACAATGCAGTCCTTTTAATGTTTTTTTCCACATCTGTTTAAATTAAACTTTAAATCTGTGCTTAACTTGTTAATTTAAGCACAGAGAGGAAAAGCTAAACAGCCTCAAGGAAAAAAAAAACAAAACTATAACTATATAAAAATAATAATTTTTCTAATTCTGTTTCTTGTGTATGTGTCCACTGGCACATCATTTTTAATAATTTGGCTTTGTTGCTGAGCTCCATGGCTTACTTGCCATAATCTTTAGCTCTCGCCATAGATTCTGTATTGAATTCAAGCCAGAGTATTACTTCTAGCGAGGAAAAACATGTTGTTAAAATTAAAGATTACTTTAAATCCAAAATCCGCCAGGGGAATGAATCATTTGGGGGTTAACTGTACATGTATAGTGTGTTTCTGTACCTTGATTTATATCAAAAATATTGACGTTCTTAGTGAACTTGGAGCTTTGGTGTCCTCCGCCCGGCCGCAGTCCTCCCAGCAGACAGAGCCTTCCAGCAGTGTCCCATATTTACAAACCCCCCATACGTTTCGCTTTAAAAAGGGAAAAAAGGCAGGGGGAATCCAGGGGCGTGGTTTCTGTGGGCCCTTTCACCTCAAAAGCTTTCACTGGTCGCTTACACTGTCGACCACCTTCAAGAAAACAATTGCGCATTTTTATTGTAAAAAAAATGTGCTGAAAGAAACAGTAAAAGCTCCAGTTTATCCCGCTGTGCTGGAAAAGTTTCCTGCAAAAATAAACTTATTGGGGCCGCAGATGGGGAGTTTTTCATCATAGGAGGGGTGGCATGGGAGGAAAGTGCCCCAGAAAATCCTTTTTTAAGTGCCCTAAAAATTGGGTTTCAGGACGGGTGCGAAAGGGAAGGGTGTTCCAGCACCCCCTTCCCTCCCACAGCCCAAACCCGCCATCTGCATTTGGAGACAGACATTTTTGGAATTTTAACTTTAGCTAATTAGAGCTGTTCCTGGTGGTAAAAAAGAATCAGAATCAGAAATCAAGCTTTAGTCCAAGTTTTTTAATTTCAAACAAGGAATTTGGAACCCGGTACACTTTTTCTCTGGGTTTTTTTTTTTGCACAAAAACAAAATACATATTTACAAGTACAATATACACATATATAAATTTAAAAAAAAAATTTGGGGAACCCTCTGTATGCTTGTTTTTTGGGAAATTTTATTAAATTTTTTTTCCAAAAAAAAAAGGAAAAAACCAGCCCGGGGGGAAAAAAATTTTTCCCCGGGCGTCTGGTTTTTGTGAACAGTGCTCTGTAGCGCGGGCCCCGAAGGGAAAACCCTGAACAGTTTGTGTGAAAGGGTTTTTTTTTGGGGGCTGCAAGATTTTAGCACTCCTTTTCCTGACCCTTTTGACCCTTTTATAAAATTCCCGGATGGAGGGGGAAGGGAAACCTGATGATTCTCTTTTGCAGTCCCGATTTTTCCCTTTCAAATCGGACCCCCTCCTGTTTTTTTGGAAAGGAAAACCAAAACCCCACTGAGATGGATTTAAGGGGCAGGACAGAGAATGATGGGAGTGTAGAAGAGGGCCCGCCAGCTCCGTGGAAGGTTGTACTTCTTGAGTTTCCCAGGAAAATACAGTCCCCCGCTGGGCCTTCTTTCGAAAAGTGTCCCATGTGTGGAAGACCCCTTTTCCCGGTTTCCCCCAAGGGGAAAGGGGGTTCCTAAGAAACCCGAAATTTGGTTTTCCCCAGCCGTACAAAGGGGTTTTTGAGGGTGGGGAGGGGGGGGGGTTTTGGGGTTCAGTTTTCCCGGTTTTTCCCGCCCACACTATGGAAACCAAAACCCATCCCCTCCTGCCTGTAAAAGCAGCCCCCCATCACCGTCCTTTATCCCGTCCCCAAAGACATTGATGTCGTCTGCAAACTTCAGGAGTTTTTTAAAGGAAAAGAGTCCATGAGGGGCAGTCCTTTTTGTACAGGGAGAAGGGGGTGGGAGAGAACCCCACCCCTGGGGGCACCAGTACTTGTTGATCTGTTTGGGAGAAGATCTCCCAGCCCACCCCTGCTGTGGGCCCTCGGAAGCTTTGATCCACTGACAGGTGGGGGCTGGGGATGTTAAATCGGTTTAAAGCTTCTGGTGGGGGATTTTTCCGGGGTATGATGGTTTTGAACCCCGAGCTGAATTTCTAAAAAACAGGATCCGGGGCGTACGTAAACTGGGGGTTTGAGGGTTTTGCGGGGTGAAATGCGGGGCCCAAATTTAACACCCAATCTGTGACCTTTTTGCTCGGTAAGCAAACTGCAGGGGGCCCCCAGCAGGGGGTCTGGAGCCTTTCGGGTTTCTTCAACCCCCAGCCCCCTCAAAGGTTTTTCATGACCACAGGTCGGGGACTACAGGTCTGTAGTCTTTTAACCTGGGAAATGGTGGGTTTTTTGGGGCACCGGGATAAATGGTAAATGTTTGGGCAGGAGGGGACCTCACAACCCTCCGTGACTTGTTAAAAGATCCGGGTGAAGACCCGGAACGGTTGATTTTGCACGGGCCCTTTTCAGGCAGAGGGGAGCGTATCAGGCCCTTTCCAGCTTTCTTTCTTTTAAAGGGCGCTGAAAGAGCCTATTTCCCTTTTCCCCCGGGATCTTTAGGGGCGGGCCCAGAGGATCTAAAGGGAAGACAGACTTTTTTTGGAATTTTTAAACTTTAGCAAATTTAGAGCTTTTCCCGGGAAAGGAAAAAAAAAAATCAGAATCAAACCCGCTTTATTCCCCAAGTTTGTACTTTCAAAAAAGGGAATTTGACTCGGGAAAACTTAATCTTCGGGGTTTTTTTGATTTTGCCCCTACAGAATATACATATTTACAATGTACAATATAGACATATATAAATTTAAAAAGGTACATTTGAAACATCTGAATGCTGTTTTGGGTATTCTATTAAATGTTTAAAAGAGAAAACAGCCTGGGGGGAAAACTGTCCCTCTTTGGCGGCTAGTTTTAAGTAAAAGGTAGGGGTTTTGGGGACTTTATGGGAGGAAAATTTTTTCCTGAATGGGAATTTGTGGACGAGATGGTTTTGGGTGTGAATGGTTTTTTTTCATGTCTGCAGTAGAAGCCATTCAGACGGTTGGGCCCAGGCGAGGACTCTGTTAAAGGGTGGGTTGGGGGGGGGGTCCCTGTAGGCAGTCAGGTTTCTCAGACCAGTCCATAGAGCCCCAAGCATCACCCTAGAAAGGCTTTTTTTTTTTTTTTTTTTTTTTTTCAGCTTCACACTGGTAGCTTCTCTTGGCTGCTTTGATCTCCTTTGTTAGTCTGTTCCTTTGGCCCTGCCTGTACCGCCCCAAACTCCACTGCTGTGAGCTTCTTCCTTGTCCCTTGCGCAGGATTCCTGAGGGTGTGGATAAAAAACATGGTTTTTGTTCCCAAAGGTGCAAGAAGGTCTTGGGCTGCACACACATGTTTTTCACAGAAACTGGATGTATGATGTCAAACATTTATTAGTTTGTTTAAATCAGGGTGAGGTTTTAAAAAACGTCCAAAGTCTGTGCATTCAAAGCAGGCCTGTAGCGTTTGCCTTGATTCCTCAGTCCACTTTTTTAAACAGTGTGGAAACCGGGGGTTTGGAAGCTCTTAGTCTCTTTTTGTAGGTTGGGATGAGGTGGATAAGACCAATGATCCGAGAAAAACCCCAGAGCAGCCCCGGGTACAGCATTGGGTTTAGTTCCCTTTAAAAGCTGGGGGTAACCAGTGGTCCAAGTATTTTTTTTGTCTCTGGGGGGAAAACCTTTTAAAAGGCTGTCTGTTTTGGGGAGTTCATTAGAGAGGTTTGTGCTGTTAAAATCTCACCCGTAATTATAAAGAAAGAGTTCAGGGTGTTTTTTTCCCACGTCTGTAATCAGCCCGCAAGAATTTTTTTTTCCGCGGCAGAAGTGCAGCCAAGGGGGCGGAAAAAATTATTATAAAAAAAACCCTTAAAACCGATTATTAAAACGAGGAAAAATCTTCGGGGAAAAAACAACGGGTTTTGCAGATTATGGAAAAAAGACTCCAGAACCCGGACTAAAATTTTTTCCCCAGCACTTTTATGTCTCTGCCCCAACCTTCGTTTATATAAAAGCAGATTCCGCCTCCTCGCTTCTTCCCCGATAGCTCCGTGCTGCGATCCGCTCTGAACAGCTGGAAGCCCGGCATCAGCAGTACGCGGTCCGGGATGATTTTCGCTCAGCCATGTCTCGGTGAAGCAGAGAACCGCTGAATGCAACATGCTGTATGTTTATGCAGCAATAATGTATAATCAAATTAGACAAATATGGCTGTGGTCTACATTATGGTCAGTTGCGATTTTATTTCTTTTATTTCTGTGATAAACAGGTCGCCAGGCAACCACAGTGTTAAATAAGCATCACTGAAATTGTCCCACCAAACATAATGCTAGGTATGTTCTGCTTTTTTGCTGGTTTGCAGACCCGTTTTCTATCTGAGGTTAAAAAAAAGTTATGCTCTTCAACAAAGAAAAAGTTATTTTTGATTTTGGTAAAATTTCTACACCTGTAGCAAAATGATACTGCAGTCCACTCTTCAGAAGAACCTGAAGCTTTGTTGGAACTCCTGAAGCGTTTCTAGAACTAATTAAACATCAAAACTAAAAATTGTTGATTATCCCAAGAACTGTTGTTTCTGGTCCAGTATTTATAGATCAAGGCACCGGCTTTTTTTTGTGACTAACCACTGCTGGCAGTAAACAACAGTTGTTCTAACCACATCTACCCTTTTATTGTACCAGTCAGTCTGCTAATTAGATTGATCAGAGAATTCTTGTTGGCTCCAGCAACCTCTGGGTCACTCTACTGAAGCTGGCTTGTTAGGTTGGCCTCCGGGCCTGAACTTTATCATTTTTAAGGCCTCCTTAGAAGTACCCCTGGGCCTGCCTGGGTTGTTTTTGTTTTAAATAGAACCCAGACTGATAAGGTTTCTGGATTGTGACTTTAAGAGGAGCATTGTTTAATCATTTTGGGGTTTTGACACTTTTAATGCTGCTCATTTAGTTTATTCCTTAGGTTTTGAGATTCTTGGTTCCTGGCTTACTTGTTCTCTGTCATTCACTCCTTGTCAGTCTGCCCAGTCTGCCGTTGCCCATGATTGTTTTCCTCTGTGTTTGAGTAGTTACAAGGTTTCAGTTAATGCATCATTAATCAAACTTTTTGCTTTAACTCAACCTGCGTGTATTTAGTTATGCTCCACAGCCCCAGAACAAACTCCCTGTAAACTTGTAATGTGCAAAAACTGCTGGCTCCTTTAATCAGAACTGAAAACTTATGAACAGTTTGTTTGAAGAGTGAGATTGATGAATTGATAAAAAAACCTCAAATTAAACTGCAATTTAAATTTGCCCCACATGTCTGTATTTTACCAATTGTTTATTTTATGCAATGTTGTGTTTGACTGTTTAATCTCTTTTATGCAAATTCTGAAGTCTTTGTTATTTTCTTTTTGTTTTTCTATTAAATAATGTAAAGGACTTTTAGTGCATGAATGGTGCTAAATAAATAAATAAACTGGACTGGACTAAAATGAACTAATCAAACCAAGCAAAAACCTCTTAGAGATGCTTCTTCAGGACTGACTGAAGGGACCATGAATTCTGTTATTTAGCAAGAACTCCTGAAGACGAATGTCTGGCCAGTTTGTGACATGAAGCTCAAAAGCATTTGGATTTTGCAGCAGGACAATGATCCCAATCATCCACAACTGTGACACTATAAATAGTAGCTGGTGGATGTCACTCAAGTATCCAACATCAGGATGTACTTCAGTGTTGCATTTCTTAGCTGTTTTTGCATTTGAAAATGGAAACATATGACTCACATCAGTAGCCAAATTGTAATGTTTCACCACTGAAAACTCATCTGTAAGAAAGACAGCTAAACAGTCCCACATTGTGACATAACCTTCACCGTATTTTCTTGCTGGTATTCTTATCCTGTTAAAATTTTTGTTTTCATTATTCAACAAATTCATCCACTAAATGCAACGGTAACCAGAAACCAGCAGTTCAACTGGCCTCCGATCACCTGTAACCTTATTGAATATCCAACATTTTTGATGTTTTTTCCTTTGTGTGCAGGGTCCTCAAGGCTTCTCACAGTTTTTTGACCGTAAACCATCTTGGTTACACTACAGATGGCTGAGAATGAGATTTTGAAACCTTAGGGCATTGTCTTGCAGCTTTTCTGTTCTGTCTTTTTGATAATAGCATTTTCCTACACACAGTAGGACAGCTATATTGACTTGAAATATATTCAGTTCAGCTCATATTAACACTAAAAAGTAAACAAATGAAATATAGCATTCATTTTCGGTAAGTTTCTCCTTGAATAAAAATGTACAACTGACTGCGCAAAACATTTTTGTCTGTTTTCTAAGGTTTTTGTTGTTGTTCAAAAACTCATTAAAATACTAATGTCACACAAAACCAGTTCCCTCCTTTCTATCATTTTCTAAAGCTCTGTGCTTTCAATTATCAAGTGGAAATGATTATGACCACAGCTGTGGCTTCTGACAAAGCAAGAGCCTGTGACAGACAAGAGGAAGGGCAGCTCAGCTGCAGAATAAAAATGCAACAGTCTACGCCTGGCACTTTGGAATGACACCTCGAGCATAAGAATGGAAAAGTGGGAGCGTGCTGAAGCAAGAGAGGATGCAGCATTAATCATCAGATAGTAGAGGAAATGAAATGTGTGGAAAGAAAATGCATTTTTATTATGTTTTTACTTTTCTCATCTTTCAAGGGCTTCTGTATACAGGGGAAAGCTATTCATTATAAAGTGCAACCTCACACTATTTGCATAATAACAGAGTGGAAGAAGTTTCCTAAGTACTTTATATTTATTTAGAGAAAACAATAGCTCATTACCCAAAGTCTGTTATCAAATATAAGTAAAGATTCCCAAAATATCAATAACAAAGGCATCATTTAATCAATTTACTACCCGGCTACCCATTTGAATTAGAATATTTGTTTTCATTTGGCAGTATTGATCATTTTGTCAGACTGTGTATTGTTCTGTTGGTCAGGATGGGTTTGGAGGGGAAGATTGCTCTACAAATGCTGAGGATCGAAGACTGCTCAGGTAGATGGAGAGCAGCAGACAATACATTTGTGTGTAAACTGCATCTATCTATGTTCCAGCAGACACTGACAGATGTCCCGTTAAACAAAGACTTGCTAAAGGCTAAGGAGGAGTTCTTAAAAGACTTTTTACGCAGAAATCCCCAACCCTGAAGCTGCAGGAAAAACAACATTTTTGGTTAAAACCAAAGTAAACTAAAGTTTTGCACCGACATACAATACAATGCTTTCATACCCACTATACACAATTCGTAATGGCCTGTGGTGCTTTTTTAATAAAAGAGACACTCTTGGTATGATGCAATAATAAGGAAAAGACCCAATGGAGCGTCTCATATTTCACTTCTGAAAGTTAGCTTTCAAATTTTAGCCAAAGTACTTGCTAATAAATTAGAAAACATTTTGCTAACAATTATATCTGAAGATCAGTTCAGCTTTCTCGAAGATCTTCAGTCCTTTAATATTAGGTGAGTTTTTAATGTTCTATACTGCCACGGTGTGGTTTTGGGTTGGACCAAAGCGCAGACAAGAGCTTGGGAAGCGCATTTTTAAGCAGTCTTCAGCTTTAATTCAAAGGGTCAAAAAACGTAACAAAAACACTGCAGGTACTAACCAGTGTTAGATCCAAACACTTACATGGACACTGCAGGAACTCATAGCATGGACAAGGGTAGTACATAGAGAAGTGAATCAGGTGTAACGCAAGGAACCCACAAAACATAATGAAACAAACAAACTAATATGCAGAGAGAGAACAAAGGCAGGTAATCAAAGGAACTAAGGACAGGTGAAACAGGATGACATAATTTTGGTCTTGCACCCCTGGAAGGAAGTATACATTTCTCCACTCTAAGAGTATTTAGTGGCCAAAAGAGTTGGTTCAAAAGATAATCGGTCATCGGTCATAATCCGATCCGTGCCAAAGCTAGTGGTTGTGATGATGGAAACAGTAAGAACTAGTGCTAAGCAGTCACTAATAGTTTAGCACTGGTACGTGTTTACTGGAATACCCCTTCTGTGTTCAGATCCAGGAGATTGACTCCCCCAGTTCTCTGTACAGTCCTAACAGGACAGCCCTCTCCTGTCATATGGTGGGCCACTATATATACTGTATTGTAGTTCTGTTGGACTACTGTGGTATTTGATTATCCAGAGATCTTTGGTACAATTTATATTTTAAGGTCTTAAAAATGATTAAAAAAAACAAAAAAACAGCAAACGTTTGTGTGTGGTTTGTTATGTCCTATAAAAAAGGAGACATGTCCTCCTTTCTCAGTTTGGTTTTATTTGTACAGAAACCAATGTGAATACTACAGTGGGGCATTATTTGCAGATTTCAGTGACATAGGGATAAAAATGAATAATCTGATCCTGTTTCGAACAAAATGTAATAGTTTTAATAATATAAACATTTTAGAATAAATATTTGGCGCCACGTGCCGAGCGTTGCAAGGTCTTTTGGAGGACTGGATATGAGGGTGCTGCCTTGGGTGGCCGTGGTTTCAGCATAAGGGAGTCGTTGATGAGGTGGGTGTGGCTGCCGACAGTGTGCTGGGTGTGGATTACTGAGCTCTCTGGCCTGGTCTGCTGCTAGTCCTAGACTGGTGTGGGCTTGGGTCTTGTGTCCTCGGCTTGACGAGGAGTCTCGTAGTAATAGTACTTTGTACTTATTAGGCTGGGGTGTGGGAGCATAGGGTTTGGGAGGAGGGGTGGCGGGATTTAGGTGGTTCTTAGGTGGGCCTGGGCTTGAGGTGGCCAAGGGGGGTGACAGGCTGGGTGGACCTCCTGGTCTGCAGTCTTTAGGAAATGCATTATTTGTGTGAAAGTTCTGAGATGTTGAGTTTTTTCAGTATTTAGGCTTTTAATATGACATTTAAGTAATAAGGAAGTTATAAGTGAACATAGAGAACTACTACGCATTTAGAAAGTCCCCTTCTGACGCAGTGGGTCTCTCAAAAAATAACTTCTGCAATATGTTTTCAACATGTGGGCATATTTAATTCTGCATAAGAAATGATCTTGGTCCCTGTTACTTTCCCTGTTACTATTAGATGTCATGCCTATGCCTGCTTTTTTAAGCCACATGAAAGATTTTCAAGCGTTTGTATCTTTAAACCGCCCCCCATCCAGGTCAGTAAACAGATGTTCCGCAGGAATTAAATCTGGGCTGTTTGGCTCAACTTGAATCGGAGATGGCAGTTCACAGGAGCCTCAAATCCCACCTGACAGAGCTTGAGAGGATCTGCTGGGATGAATGGGATAAACTGCTGCATGCATACAGGTGTGAAAAGCCTGAACACACTCATCCAAGAAGATTCAAAGCTTTAACTGCTGCCAACGGGGGGCTTCAAAGACTGCAAGCTCTAGTGAGGTCTTCCTTTGCTTCAGCTTCAACTCTCCACAATATTTCATCCAATTCTTCCTATTTTATTGTTAGATTTTTGTATTAAAAAAGCCTTTATATCTGTCTTTGTAGTATGTAAGAGGCTAAACTTAAGCAAGTCAGTTATTTTTATGTTAAGAAGTTTATTTCTGATAAGCAATACAGAAGCCCATTGAACAAATCAACGATAATTCATTATGATTTTTGCTTGGGCCTAATTTTAATCATGTAAAATTAGACTTGATTAAAGCAGCTCTTTAATTAGACAAAATGAGAAAATTGTGGACATGTTTCCTTTTTTTCATTTGATTGAAGAGCTGAGCTTGTTTTGTTCTTTTTTGGAAGCTAACAACAATTAAAATGTAACTCTTATTACCTTTCACAGTGATGGATATACCCATAAGTGCCTCCCGTAGAGCACTTCTCTTCCTCCATCTCCCATCCTCTGTGTTGTACATCTCCACAACCTTAAGAGGGCTCTGGTCTTCTCCCACTCCCCCAACTACCAGGATCTGCTTCCCCAGCACCGCCACGGCAGCCCCAGCACGTGAGGTGGGCATCGGGGCCAAGCTTATCCACCGGTCCCCCTGCACACAGGCAGTAAAAACAGTAAAGAATCCTTGATTTTTCTCATTATTGCAGGCACAGTGGATACAAAAAGACTTCACACCCTTACAATTTTCAAATTTTTGATAAGTAAAAGAAAAATAAGTAGCACCCCACATCTAGACTTTGTTCACTTGAAAATATTTAATTTTATCATAATTCTGATTTCTGGCTAGGCCATTCCAAAACCGGTCTCTTTTGGCAATGACATTTTTTGTTGACATTTGTCATTTGCTTTCTTTCACTGCGATGCCTAAAAATACCTCTTAATCTTCAGCTTTCTAGCAGAGACCTGAATGTTTTGAGCCAAAACAGACAGGCATTTAGAAATGTTGACAACAAAAAAATACTCATCACAAGAAAATAAACCCCAGTTCATGTTGCTGCCACCCTTATTTTTCACGGTGGGTATGATGTGTGCTTGGGTAATGTGGGGAGTTGTTTTGTGCCAAACTTACCTTTTAGAATCAAGGCCACAGACCATAACACATTCTTCCAGGTAGATTTTAGTTAAGCATGGAAGATTTCTGTGGAAGAAAGTGCTTCTTTAAACCCTTCTCCTTATACCAGACATACGGAGGAGTCACATGTAGAACACAAATACCACTGACCAGAATTCCTCCCCTTACTTCAACATTGGTTTGTTTCTCGGTCTAAATTGAATTAGGATACACATATGTGACTTTAAAGGAAGTCCTTAGGTATGAGTGTGTGTGTGCAAGGTCGTTTGTTCTGTGCTTGTCTGTGTTGAACTATGATGGACTGGCGACCTGTTCAGGGTACCCCAACAGCCCCTGGAGAAAGGAACAAGCCCCCCACGACCCTGAAAGAATAAGTGGGTATAGACAATGGACGGATGTTAATGTCACAAAAACTGGCATTTTAACACGAGTATGCATACTTGTTAGAGCAACTGTATTTTAAACTGGACAAAAGTTCATTGCTTGTAGGTTAACAATTAGTTGATCCCACCTTATAGAAAGGTACATTAAATTATTTACACTGTACACTGCCGGTTTATTTTTGATTTAATTTGATGGGGTCTTCACATTATATAATTCTTAAAAATAACTTCCTATAGAAAGAATACTTGAAGTTTTTGTGTTTACAACGAGCCAGATTATCTTGTCATTTTTAAGAACAATAATTCAGCAGGCTTTTCAAAGTTTTGCTTAGGACAGTTTATGCCTTGTGTCCCAATGGTATAAGATCTGATGATTTAATTAATGATCAGCATCACCTACCAGCATATTGCAGCAAACACAATTTGATCTTCAGCTAAACCAGGCTGACAATAGATTTTCTGGACCTGAAAAAAAATTCTGTGCCATGAGCTGCTATAAGTACGCATGAAGGGAGAATTGGTCAAGTGGTACTCAGATGTTGTAGCACTGACCCAGTAAAAACTATCATTACTTGATCTCATGTGAATACACTGCAGACACTCTGCATGCACTAGTGAAGATTCACTCACCTCCAAGTGCTGAATGCTTGGAGTGGCTCCAACTGACTGAGTGAATCCAGTAGTTCTACAATCCCCCCCAGATGGTGACGAAACGTATGTTCCTTTAAGATGCCCTTCATTTTCTATCGTTGAGACCCACATGAAATGCCTTTTCAGTTTGCCAACATTAATAGTTCAGCTCATAAAATATTTCAGTACTTCAGCAAGAGTAACTACATACTAGAAAAATAAAGAAGTAAAGAAATCAAAACAGCGTTAACCTAAACAGCCTTCAATTTTTTTTCTTTTACATAATCATCTGAAATACAGACTAATGCACGTAATCATAGCTGCAGCTCTGATTATGTCATCCCATTAAAAGAGTAAAAGTTGCATTGCTCTGGGGGAGATTGTCTGTTTATGTGTAAGAATGCTTGTCCTGAAGTCTTGCACAAAATTCACCAATGGCTTAGCAGAAGAAGGTGGATAGAATGAATGCCAACCCGTTTAACCTATAGTATGCATTTGCTGAAATGCTGAAGTGTAAGCTAAGAAGACACAAGTACATGACCACAATATCTCTAGTATCATGATGTTTCATAACATCAGCACCCAGGTTGTATTTGCTTCCTACCTCAGGAGAATACAGGTCCAGTCCGGGGCATGGCCTCCCTGCAGCATCGCAGCCACCCAGCATGTACATCTGCCCCCCCACCTCAGTCAGAGTGTGGTAGACACGACCACAAGGCAGTCGGGCCAGGCTCTGCCAGTGGAACTCGTTGGCACTGGGTACCGCCATGGCCTAAGCACTCGTGGGTTAGCTCACCGAGAACTGTGAGGTAAACAGGATGAGAAGAACCAGAACCAGGAAAGGTTTAAGAAAAAGGATTAATAGGGACTAGAAAGACTGATGTTGGCAGAAATCTTGACCTCAGGTTGAGCTGAGAGGTTGTCCTGTTTGAAGGTTCTTGCTTCTGTAGAGTTGAAAGCAGCAGTACTGTTGAATTAGGTAAAATTCAGCCTGAGGTGTTCTCTGAATGGTTTGCCATCTCACGCTGAGTCCTGGATAACAGAGTATGAGACAAAAAGGCTTTTAGTATTCCAACATTCAACCAAGCACAGCTTGAACCTCTGAATCTGTTCGTTATGCAATGTGTGCATTGTCCACATCCGTGCACTGTGGTTGCAAAAATGAAGACTCAGCGCTAACAGTAAAGATGAGGATCTACTTAATCTCTATTTAAATCTTTGCATTATCTGAGATCCAACGTTATGAAGCATTCTTCTTCCAGTTCAATAGATTTCAGTGGAACATATTGAACTTCTTACTTCATTTGAAGCAATAAACATCTATTTAAAAAGCAAAACAAGGATTAAGTACTGGTCATGGTCACAGTATCACAGCATAAGGAGTCTATGTTTGCAGGTTCTGTCACAAGTATTTATCCTCTTTCAACTTTTTCATATGTTGTCGTTTTAAAACCACAAACCTGACTGTACATTATTGGATTTTTTGTGATCAAGCAACACAAAGCAGGGCACAATTGTTAAGTTTGAAGAAAATGATACATGGTTTTTGAAATATACACTGCTCAAAAAAATAAAGGGAACACTTAAACAACACAATATAACTCCAAGTAAATCAAACTTCTGTGAAATCAAACTGTCCACTTAGGAAGCAACACTGACTGACAATCAATTTCACATGCTGTTGTGCAAATGGAATAGACAACAGGGGGAAATCTTTGGCGATTAGCAAGACACACTCAATAAAGGAGTGGTTCTGCAGGTGGGGACGACAGACCACTTCTCAGTACCTATGCTTTCTGGCTGATGTTTTGGTCACTTTTGAATGTTGGTGGTGCTTTCACACTCGTGGTAGCATGAGACGGACTCTACAACCCACACAAGTGGCTCAGGTAGTGCAGCTCCTCCATGATGGCACATCAATGAGAGCTGTGGCAAGAAGGTTTGCTGTGTCTGTCAGCGTAGTGTCCAGAGCCTGAAGGCGCTACCAGGAGACAGGCCAGTACACCAGGAGACGTGGAGGAGGCCGTAGGGGGGCAACAACCCAGCAGCAGGACCGCTACCTCCGCCTTTGTGCAAGGAAGAACAGGAGGAGCACTGCCAGAGCCCTGCAAAATGACCTCCAGCAGGCCACAAATGTGCATGTGTCTGCACAAACGGTTAGAAACCGACTCCATGAGGATGGTATGAGGGCCCGACGTCCACAAATGGGGGTTGTGCTCACAGCCCAACACCGTGCAGGACGCTTGGCATTTGCCAGAGAACACCAGGATTGGTGAATTCCCCACTGGCGCCCTGTGCTCTTCACAGATGAAAGCAGGTTCACACTGAGCACATGTGACAGATGTGACAGAGTCTGGAGACACCGTGGAGAGCGATCTGCTGCCTGCAACATCCTTCAGCATGACTGATTTAGCACTGGGTCAGTAATGGTGTGGGGTGGCATTTCTTTGGAGGGCAGCATGGCCCTCCATGTGCTCACCAGAGGTAGCCTGAATGCCATTAGGTACTGAGATGAGATCCTCAGACCCCTTGTGAGACCATATGCTGGTGCGGTTGGCCCTAGATTCCTCCTAATGCAGGACAGTGCTAGACCTTATGTGGCTGGAGTGTGTCAGCAGTTCCTGCAAAATGAAGACATTGAAGCTATGGACTGGCCCGCCCGTTCCCCAGACCTGAATCCCATTGAGCAAATCTGGGACATCATGTCTCGCTTCATCCACCAACGTCACGTTGCACCACAGACTGTCCAGGAGTTGACGGATGCTTTAGTCCAGGTCTGGGAGAAGATCCCTTAGGAGACCATCTGCGTCTCATCAGGAGCATGCCCAGGCGTTGTAGGGAGGTCATACAGGCAGGTGGAGGCCACACACAATACTGAGCCTCATTTTGACTTGTTTTAAGGACATTACATCAAAGTTGGATCAGCCTGTAGTGTGTTTTTCCACTTTAATTTTGTGTGTGACTACAAATCCAGGCCTCCATTGGTTAATAAATTTGATTTCCATTGATGATTTTTGTGTGATTTTGTTGTCAGCACATTCAACTTTGTACCGAACAAAGTATTCAATGAGAATATTTCATTCATTCACAACTAGGATGTGTTATTTGAGTGTTCCCTTTTTTTTTTGACCAGTGTATATACCCAGCCCTACTGTGAAGGCATCAGAGGCACCATGGTACATAGCAAAACAATGGTAGACACTCCTCTGGTAAGATTAGACAAAAAAATGTTTTTCGTGGGAACACCTAACATTGCACGTCAAGCTGAACACAGTGCCCATTGTAAAAAATGGTGGTGACAGCATTATGCTGTGGGGATAGAGAAGCTGGTCAGAGTTGATGGGAAGATGTATGGAGATAGATACAGGACAATCTTAAAATAATGTTAGCAGCTATAAAAGATTTGAGATTGGGGCAAAGCTTCATCTTCCAGCAGCACAACAACCCTAAACATCCAGTCAATGTGAAATTGCTGTTCAAACATGCTGTCCATCCAATGTAGCACAACATGAGATATCTTCTGAGGTAAAAGAGGCAAAACTTTCAGTCTTAGGTAAATACATACAACCAAAGACTTGTAGCTGTAATTCTGGGGCTGAATACCAACACACAGACTTTACTTCAGATTATTATTTCTAAAAGAATGTAAACCCTTGCAACCTTTTACTCTCCCATTTACAGTTATGCTCCAGTAGTCTAGACTCTCAGTCATTGCACAAGAACCTATTCCTTTTTATTGCTCCTAGGAATGCTCAGTGAGTTCAGTCAGCTAGAGAAACATTCACCTGTCTCATCCAGTGACGTTTGTTATATGGACTTCACAGCTCACCCCAGAGACTGAGGCCCATCTCTCCACAGTTGATTGGAAGAGCACTTAATTCAGCTGGGATGGACTTGGGTGGCTGATGTGGGCTGTCAACTATCTGTCAGTAAAGGAAATTGTTATTTTTCATGTTTTCTTCACCATCCACCAGCTTCTACTTTTGTATTGTACAAGAGAATTTTAGAAAGTGTGGCTGTGTTTTTAGTTAAATAGTTTTTTTCCACACATTTACATGATATGCTGATGAAGACTTTATATGGTAAATTATGTAACATGCAAAAAAAAAGGTCCATCCCTAAAATCATGAACGTGACAGTCATTTCTTAACTACAGACACATCCTCAGGACCCCAATTAACCTAATTAGATGATTGCGACAAAGTGAGAATTACCAAGGGGAACCCAACAACAGACTTTGATTTTTCAAAATAAATGCCTTGGAAGAGTATGCACTCATCCTTTATTTTCATTTTCTTTTGCATCACAACAAATACTTTCAGCGCATTTCAGCAGTTATAGTAGCCAAAACAAGCATTATCCTTGCACTCTGCATATCCAAGTTGAACTGTCCATCACTTTTTGCCTCTTTGTCAGGTATTTTCGGCAATTTGACTGCTGACATACAGTACATTAAGGCTCTGGCTAACATTTATTTGTTACAGTTGTTTACACTATCATCTTGACTGGTCCTTATGGGGATAAAGATTAGATTTCCAAGTGCAAGTGAATGCATCAAAAAATGCTATGTAGCACACCTAATTCCCCAACCATCTTGTGTGTGTGGCCAGTCGCAGATCACATCATTGATGCATGAAATGATGAAAGCAGCCGTTTATTGATTAAACAGCAAAGAACAAACAGGAAAAACGCAAACTCCATGCAACATTTGAGGTTTTGTAGTCGAATGTACCAATTTTCTACATTTGTGGTGACAAATTCCAACATTTCCCACATTTTCTGCCATGACGTCATTGGACGAGGAGGCAGAGCTAATTTGCCTTGTAGCTTTGGGAAAACAAAAATAAAAGAAGGTGGCATTTAACGTCATTAGGGACACTAGGGAAGAAGCAGGGGAATACACCTGTCAGTGTGGCACAGAGAGTGGCAGTGACACTGCACAGCCTCGTGACTGGTTGCTCAGAGCAGTATGTCACATATAAAACAGTTCGATGTGGAGACTTTTTTGCGGCGAATGTGACACCGCATATGCGGCCGTAAAAATTGAACTTTGTACGGACATGTCCAGCCGACGTCCACTTTGAGTCCGCCACAATGCCGATTGTTTTTCTGTTCATCTGCCTCATTTCTGATTATATCCCAGCACTCATACTGGATATTGATGAATCTCAGAAACATTTTATGTCAAGAATATAAAGTCAAAACACGTCTTAAATGAAATGATGTTAATAATTGTGTTTAGAGTCAGGGTCAAGGGTTATCCAAAGCTGTACCAGGAAACTTGCTCTTTTTACCTTCCTCAACTAAATGAAGAATGTGTTTATTTTCTCAGGGCCAAACAGCAGAGTTAAAAAAGTGGAAAATGGCTTAGGAATTACAAAACCTAAATGTATGAAGAATTTTTTCATAAGTGAAGATTTAAATAAAATCAAAATCAGGTATTGTCAGGTAAAGGAAGACAAAAGAGCATCATGTTCCAGAAGGAGTTCTGCAGTGTATTTGAAAATATTAGGTGATACATTTATAAGTTGCAAGGGTAAAATATTACACTTATGAATATAGAACCACATGGCAAAAATCTTTTTGTTATAATATGAACTACTCACAAAAAGTTTAGGATATTTGGCTTTCAGGTGAAGTTTATGGAAAATGAAAAAAAAAAAAACACTGTAAGGAGATAATATATCATAAAAGTAGAGCATTTAAGTAGAAGCATGCAAAAGTGATTTCCTCATCTCAAATAACAGTGGTGGGTATACCACAACAAAAATTCCAGTGTCTCAATAATGTCTCATGTGCCCTTGAGCATCAATTACAGCTTGACAACATCTCATGCTGTTCACAAGTCTTCTTATTGTCTTCTGAGGCATGACATCCCACCTTTCTTGAAGGGAGTTAGTTAAGAGCCTCTAGACGGTGACCCAGCTCATCCCATAGGTTTTTCATTGGATTCAGGTCTGGAGAAAGCGCAGGCCACTCCATTCGATTTACCCCAGTCTACAGCAGCTGTTTCCTAATGATGAGCTGGAGAATTGTTGTCCATGATAATGAAATTAGGCCTGCGTTGCTCATGCAGGAGCAAAATGACTGGATTAATAATGTTATTCTGGTAGTTTGAGGCTCGTCACTGTACCATTCACAAAGTGTAGAACAGTTCTGCATTGAATAGACACAGTGGCTGATGCACAGCACTCTCCTTGATGTCTCCAACATCATTGGCATCCATCATTTCTGCTCAATGTGAATAGACTTTCATCAGAGAACAATACTGAGGCCCACTGGTCCCTCGTCCAAGGTAAGTGCTCTCCGGCCTGTGCAAGGCAATGACGCCTGTGCCTGGTGATGAGGTCAGGTACCCTTGCATCATATCATTTGGTTCTGCAGGGCACTGTTCACAGTGAAGTGGGCATCAGTGATAGATGTGACCAAAGGATGTTCCCTTCCTGTGACTCTTCCAGTCTCTCTGTTTTTCTGTTGCAACCTGCTGATGACACTGACACACTTGTCTCAGTGGCCAATTCCATCTGAGAACATTCTGTTGAAACAAACAAACCTCTGAGGCCTTCACAGACCAGCTGAGTTTATTCTGATATTAAACTCCACACATGTGGACTCTACTAATTAGATAACATTTATGTGCAATTGGTGGCACTGAATTTTATATTGGGGTTTTGGAATAAAGCAGACAGAATGCAAAGAATACAAATGCATGCCATTCCAACTTTACAATACAGGAAAATCCAAATTCTCAGTTTCTATTTACATGTCTACTTCCCAGTGAAACTTCTATTCATTTTGTAATTATTAATTTTTCATTACATTCGTATATCCAGCAGGTTTATGTGTGTCAATGATCCAAACATCCATCCCTTTTAATCTTCTCACACAGAATTATGTTGATTTATTTTGGAACATTTTGAATTGTCTTGTCACACACTGTAGGCGTTCACAACACAGTCTGACACGATACTTTGAAAAAAGATTTCAGCAGCACTGTTTTTAACACACCTTTCCCTTTCATCATGAATATTTTTGTCATTGTTCAACCTGAAGTCTTAATCTTCTCCTCTCATCTTCTTAGAAAAAACAGTTGTGACTCTGATGTGTCATCTCTCGTGTTAAATTTTCTTTGTTTCTGTGATGTCGAGCTCTTGTTTTTTTCCCACCCTGTCATCCCTCAAGAGCTTTCTCTTTCCTGCATGTAACCCACTTCTCGTGCCTACATGCAGTTTTCATGGAGGAACGGGGGTGGAGGTTTATCACTGTTGAGAGAGGAAGCATCGAGAATAAACCCACAATGCATCACAGGGCTCATTGTGACTGCTTTCCCTCAAATGTGGCCATGAAAACAACATCCTGTATCAGACAACACTAACTGCTACAGCCAGTCAGGTAGCATTTGAGGTCACAGTAAGGACTTTTAAGTCACACTGGACTGCTGTGCTTTAAACAGTTTCTCAATAATTTGTCCTTTTGAGCCTATATCCACCCTCCACTACAAAAACTCCCCCTTATCCTTTTGTCTCCTGTTCTGTTCCACTGCTCTGTCTGCTTTATTATTGCGCTACTTGTCTACTTGTCACACCTTTGATCACCTCACAGATACCCGAATAAAGAAAAAAGCGAGAAGACAAAGAAGACTGTCCTTCAAAATAAATTCTCCCTCATTTTTTCGAGAGCAAGGACAGGTTGCCATAGCAACAGTTGGGTTCCCCTCAAGAGCTTTTTTTTCCCCACCACGTCTTTTGCACATGATTGCTTATCGCTTGGATTGCTGTTGATAAGAAAGAAGAAAAGATGAAAAACAAAGAGCGGGCTTTCCTGCAGACTGAGAAGACGCTGGGTACTTCTCACCCGGACCGGCTCACAGGGTGCATTTATCGCAGTCTGTAACCAATTTAGTAGCTGTATGATTATTTATTTTTTATTTTAATTAACTGCTTGAGCAGCTTGCGATCAACAGTAAGCCCACCAGTATCATCTGAAGTGATTCCCAATCAGCATGCCTCCAAGTTGAAACTTTTAATTAGGTTGTGTATCTGCCCTTCCCCTGCTCTCGTTCTAAATGGGAAGCCTTAGTCTGTAAACGAGAAGATAATGAAGAGAGTGTTCACATCGGGTCTCAATCAGGAGAATCTTTACAACCATCTATCCAGGTCTAAAAGACTGCAAAACATCAGGCAGGGATAACAGGATGCCCAGCTGGAGGAATATCTGAAGTCATAGATGCTGGTGGTTTAGCTCATCAATCAAATCTAATACATTTTTGTTGTAATTTCATTGTAAAGCAAATAATTTAATTATTGAATGATCCCAGTTTCTCTGGAACCATTCAACAGGCTAGTCTAAGAAAATAATTAAACAGATAAAATACAAAACATATAAAACATATAAAAAACATAAAATAGCTAAAGCATAGTCTTGTTAGGCGTAACATGATGCCTGACAGGAGAAGTCAGTAACATTAGCCCCAGGATTTCTTTTACCCGGGTAAAAGGAATCCCGGGATTTCCGTTTACCCTTTTAGTTCGGAATAAACTCCTAAAAAACTGTAAAAGCGCTGAAACCCTAAATTACTTTAAATCAAGATTAAAAACTTATTGGTTTAGAGTGGCCTTTGACTGTGCTAGCTAAAAATTATTAATTAAGTTTTCAGTCCAACTTTCCTTTCATTTTCTTATCATTTTATCCAAATTCTTTTCATTTTTTAGCTTTTTTATTATCATCTTATCATTTTAATTATTCATTTTTATTTTTTTTAATTATGTGTTTGTTAATTATTTAATTACCTTCATGCCACTGTAATGAACTTTTCCTATTATGTCTCTTTTTTTCATGTACAGCACTTTGAATTGTCTTGCCACTGAAATGTGCTATATAAATAAACTTGCCTTGCCTTATGTTTCCGTTGCTCAGAAATTTATTTACTCATTTATTTCAATCAGCCTAATGACATTAAAGAAAGTTGTGAAGAAAACCGCAGTACACCTTCAGTCTAGCAGATGTCTTTACCAATTTACTCCCTTTAAAAAGACTCTTAGATAATAAATTATTTTTTGTTTCAACTGATTAATGATATTAGAGGATGACTCTGATGATTTTTGTACTGGATCCATAACTAAGAAAAGTTAAAATAAAAATGTTACTTTAAATTTTTTACCAAGTTGCATCAGGCCAGAATTAACTCACATCAAGACTTATTTTTTTCTTTTACTATAAACCAATTTCATACATCTACAGCATTTTATTTCTTAGAATAATAATAAAAAACAAATAAAAAACAAACAAAAAAAACAGATAATCAGTCCGGAAGTACAGGGAATTGATACCTTGACTGTCTGATGAAAATATTTATTGTAAACTTATAGTAATATTTATCGTAAAAGATGTGTAGACAGTGAAGTAGACTATAGCGGCACATGACGGTGAAGAGGATCCTGGAGGGCTTCTGGGAAACTGTGGTCTCTCCTCCTGCAGAACCGTCTGCATAAAAACATGAAAAATGGAAAATAATAAAGAGTTCACACTCCACTAAGTTAGGTTTACATCAAAAGTCAGTCTTAGGGAAATGTGTATTTTTTATGTACAAGGAAAAGTGAAAAAGCTCAGTTTAAATCATTAAGGGGTAATCCTTTGAAATATGTTTCTCACAGAACTGTGGCAAAATAGTTTATAATTAATTCCTACATTAACTTGAAATGTCAAAGATTTCCCGGGGAAAAATATAACATTTTGTATTTTGGTACTTGCAGTTATTCACCTACCCCTGAGCTTCCTCAAGAAGTACAGTCTGCTCTGTCCCTTTTTGTAGACGGCTTCACAGTTGCATCTCCACTCCAGTCTGTTGTCCAGGTGAACACCAAGGTATTTATACTCGTCCACCACATCCACTTCTTCTTCCATGACTTCTTCTCCCATGATGGAAATATTTTTTTCAATATTCCTGTTTCTCTTAAAATCTACAATTATCTCCTTTGTTTTAGTCACATTCAATATGAGATGATTGCTTCCACACCATGCCACAAAGCGGTCTACCAGCTCCTTGTACTCAGCTTCTTGTCCATCTCTGATCCACCCCACAACTGCAGAATCATCTGAGTATTTCTGCAGATGACAGGAGTCTGTCTTGTACTGGAAGTCTGAGGTGTACAGAGTGAAGAGGAATGCTGAGAGTACAGTCCCTTGGGATGCTCCTGTGCTGCTGACTACTTGGTTAGACACACAACCTTCAGTCTCACAAACTGTGGTCTGTTTGTCAGGTAGTCTTTGATCCAGGAGATTGTTGAGGCCTCCACCTAAGTCTTCTGGAGTTTCTGACAAAGCAAATCAGGTTGGATTGTGTTAAATGTACTGGAGAAATCAAAGAACATGATCCTCACAGTGCTGCTGGCTTTGTCCAGATGACAGTGGGTTTGCTGAAGCAGGTGTATGATGGCATCTTCAACTCCAACTCCACAGCGATAAGCAAACTGAAGGAGGTCCTGATAGTTTATTGTTTGCTTACTCAGGTGGGCCAACAGGAGTCTCTCTAGGACCTTCATGGTGTAGGATGACAGGGCAACAGGTCTATAGTCATTGAGGACTGATGGGTGAGTTTTCTGTGGTACCGGAATAAGACAGTAGGTCTTCCACAGCACTAGAACCTTCTTCTGTTCCAAGCTGAAGAGGTGCTGCATAATGAACAGAGCTGAAGCTGCACAGACCTTCAGGACTCTAGGGCTGACACGATCTGGACCTGCAGCCTTTTTCCTGTTCAATGTTTCCAGTTGTTTCTTCACCTAATTTACTGAGACACACAGGTGGAAAGGGGAGGCAAAGGGAGCTTAAAGATTTTATCCGTTTTTAATCAAACCTGCAAGGCGTTGATCCAAGGTCCCCATTCCTGAGACATCTTATAAAACTTACAGTTTGATAGTCGAAGAAGAAACATAGGTGCCCAAATGAACGACTGTTATGATGCAGAAGATTCAGGACTAAATCCAGTTTGGTGATTTTTGTAAAGCTCATCAAAAATCTGACATGAGTGAACTTCTCACAGTCACACTTACACACTGTGACAAGACACCACCTGCATATAGACTGAAAAGATGAGCTGTCAAATTTACACAACTAGACTGTTACCATAGCAACCTGGGACAATAGAGCAATACATCTTACATGAAGCAAATCAGAGGAAGATTTTAAACACCCATAAGCCTGTCATTTGTAAACTGTCAGTAGAAGCACCATCAGTGGCGGACCCTATCAATGCACGTCTGTAATACACTAGTTTAATATAAAGGTGATATTCGCTCAGAGACACAATATTTAGAAAACAGAAAGAAGATGACCATGGAAGCTGTCAAACTGTGACGCAGTCACAATATTTATGTGTCTGTGATGATAATTGACCATTAATGATTTAGAAAATTTAGAGAAGTCACACAAAATCTTTATCTGTGTCTTGTGAAAGTTTCTATTACACTTTGTTCTCTTAAAACCTGTATTAAATTAAAAAAAAACCTGATTAAAATTGTATTTTTGTGAAACCAAGCAAAAAAAATTTTATCTCCCGCCACTGTGTTTTCTTGCAGAGGTTTTGCAAACAGCTCTCCAGTAAAATCTATTCAAGATCTCTTTTTGGAAAGTATGACATCTAGTAATAGTTGCAAATCTTCAAGAGCATTTGTATTGTGTTTGTAGGACTGTCTGTTGTAACAACAGTTGCTTTTTTAAACTGTTTTGTCTTTTCTTGCTTGCATTACCTGTATGCCTCAAACTTTCTTTCTCCTCCAGATGAGTCCCCTGACCTCCCTGCATTGTTTTCTAATTCGCATTTTATTAAATAAACATAATCAGGCTGATCAACAGCCTGTTAATTAAGTCCAGAGTCCAGAGTTGGACCCCAGAGGTATAACTAAGGATGCTGTGCAATGCTACAGCTTGGGAGAAATGTTCTGAGGAAATGCCAAGTGAAGACATAACCCCAGAGACTTGCAGCTGTAAATGGGGTGATGAAATAGCTTTACCTAACATTGAGTTTGTCTTCTCCAGTTCACAAAAAAGTGTTTTGCACCTTTAAAGAAACAGGTGTGCTTTCTTGATCAATACATCAGCCTTTACGAAAACCCATTTTACTAAAAAAATGCAAGCAAAAGAATAGTAAAAATTCCCTAAGGGGATTCATAATTTTTCAGGACAAGGCACTACATGTGCTCCTGTTTAGATAAGGAAATTCTGAAAACAAAAAGACCATATTTTTGTGAACAGAATAAGGTCTGAAAGTGAAGTATTTTTTTTTTCTACTGTGCAGTTTAAAATTCTGCAGCAAACCTTAACCTGATGCATGTTGAACATTGGTTCAAAACCAATAATCTCCAGTAATCTTCCTTTTAAGTAAACCTTACAGGTTTGGATGTGGGATATGCTTTGAGGAAAAAACGGCTGCAGTAACTTTCTCTGTCTGACTCTTTTAAATACAGTGACCTATTTTTTATCATACAGAGGTTAGATAAAACACCTGGTGTGCTTTATTCTGCTCTACTTCAAATTGGGCATCTGTGCTGCAGTCTGTAACTGACCTCAATGCACAGCTAAACTTGCCAAAATCAGTTTGGGCCTGCATGTGTACGTACGTGCACAGTTGCGTAGATGTGAGAGTGGACGAGTTTTATCACACAGACAGTCTTTCACACCAGCCTGGCTTTAATAATGCCACATTAGTCCCACTGGCAGTTTTGATATTACCAGGTCTGTTTTGTACTGTTTCAGCTCCTCAGCATAGGTCAAATTCTATTAATAAAGACTTCACAAGATAAGACTCCGCATACATAGAAAAATGAAGACAGCACATGTACAGCACTGCAAGGTATTCTGTAAAACATGGAGAGGTATTTTTTCATGTGAAAACTGAGGAAATGTGTAGAATGAAATACCACTGCCCTATGTCATTAGTATGTAGTAGCCACTGTAGCCTCTTCTGTGCATAGTTGGTCCACAGTTGTTGTATGTAGCCATCAAGATCTGGCAGACTGGGTTGAAACTGACAAATAAGCTGATTCCAGCATGTTAGTTAAGAGGAAAATAAGGGGACCTGTCTACCCACAGAAATCTAGGTTTGTAAAAAGAGTAGCAGAACAAAGGTACTGTCTCACGAGTGGTAAGACATGCGGATGCAGGATGTCACAGATGCTGTCTGCACTGCACTCCTAATTACTATGGGTGAAGTAATTTAGTGCCAAAGAATAAGAAATCATATCTCATGATTCCCAATGCCTTGATGGCAGGAGTAATGCCAGTGTGTCTCTCCACAACATTGACAGAATTGGTCCTCAACTCACCATGCTAATCTACGGTATTACAACACTGAGTCATCTCTGAAACACCATACAATGCCACACATCATAAAGCTTCCCAGAAATGACATCATGTCAAATACAGCCAACTCTGCTCTGGTGTTAATAACAGCTATCAAATGGGATGGTGAGCCCGTAATATGGACATACCAGTTGTTATAAGCCAATGTTTGTTACTTTTTTAATTAAAAAAATATTTTTCAAGCCCCAAAGTAGAAAACCAGATCAGATAACAAGCTAAAAAATAATCATATCTCTCATAAGATTGCTTGCTGGAAAATGATGTCTTCTGTTGAAGTGGCAGTGGCCAGTAAGAGAAAATTGTATGGTATAAAGTAGTGAATAGTACACTGAACTATAGAATAAAATGCTGAATTTCCCTCAGTGCACCATGACGTCTGTTTCCAGTGTTCCTTACAATCACAAATGGTGTTTTTCCAAAGATGCTCTGCAGATGTTAGGAAATAACAGCAAATGCTTACGTACAAAAAAAAAAGGATTTCATCTTGTGTTATATAACCATAAATTAAAAAGTCAAGAATGGATATTTCACAGTGCACGAACATCCTTCCTAAAACTATTTTTTTTCCCAATTAATAGATTATCATCATGGTAAAAATATTTTTGCTAAAAAGTTATTTTTATTTAATTAAACCTGCTGGAAAAACTTGGAAAAACAAGTGCTGCACAAACTAAATTTAAACAGATGGTGCTTAAACATGAACACCAACCAAAATCTCATTACTCTGTCCTTCTGGACCACCTGACTTTAGAAAGAAGCAGAAGAATTCAGTTTAAGATAGCTAAATTTCACAAGACAACTCACAGCGGGATTTGCTGTGACAGCAGGGGAGTCCTTCTTGATGGTCATTAATTAACGCTTCCACAGGGAAATGATTTTTCAGACCGATCACTGGCGCAGACTCTGAAAGAAGAGAAAGCGCTGTTCTTTCCTTGAGATAATTATCATTCATCTTAACACCTTTTTCTTTGCTTCCTCTCACACACAAGGTGTCAAATATTCTGCGAGCAGTGCATCTTTTTCCTAATGTCCTGTCATAACTGTAGAAAATGTACATAAAGCTATGGACATCTAGTTTACACTTCAGTAAATTGGTATTCCTACCTGTTTTAAACCTAGGATCCTAAAAAGCCATTATTTTAAAGCTACTTAAAGCTTATTTTTCTGAGAACATGGTTTCAGAGTCCAAGGGTATGTTTTATGTTTAGAATGGAAGGGAGAGAAGCAGGATTGATAGCCAAGGATACTATAGGTGAATTTAGCAAAAAGCATATAAATGAAAAAGGAAAAGAAGCAGAACTCACTCCATTTCCCTTTTGTGGTGTTTTTTTGTGGAACAGATTGGACTACATCACTGCGTTGTGGGTTCCTGAGAACCAAGAGAACGAGATCCCGGATACAAGTAGCTGAAATTAGCTTCCTCCGCAGGGTGGCCGGGGACTCCCTTAGAGACAGGGTAATTTACCTACAGTTAGTGTAAATTTAGGTATGTTGCAAATTAGCAATCAACATTAGGCTTAAATTCTCCAATCTCAACTATGCAGATTCTTTTATCCATCCATCCATCCATCCATTGTCTTCTGCTTATCCGGGGTCAGGTCGCGGGGGCAGCAGCCTAAGCAGAGAAACCCAGACTTCCCTCTCCCCAGCAGCTTGGGCCAGCTTGTCTGGGGGAATCCCATAGTCCCTCCAGCGTGTCCTGGGTCTTCCTCTGGGCCTCCTTCTGGTGGGACATGCCCAGAACACCTCACCTGGTTATGATGCGTCCAAGAGGCATCATAACCAGATGCCCAAGCCACCTCAACTGGCTCCTCTCGACGTGGAGAAGCAGGGGCTCTACTCTGAGTCCCTCCAGGATGACCGAGCTTCTCATCCTATCTCTAAGGGAGAGCCCAGACATCCTGTGGAGGAAACTCATTTCGGCCGCTTGTATCCCAAAGCTCATGACCATAGATGAGGGTAGGAATGTAGATCGACCGGTAAATCGAGAGCTTCGCTTTTTGACTCAGCTCTCTTTTCACCATGACAGACCGGTACAGCGCCCGCATCACTGCTGACGCAGCACCAATCCATCTATTGATCTCCCACTCCATTTTTCCCTCATTCGTGAACAAGACCAAAAGATACTTGAAGTCCTCCACTTGAAGCATGACCTCCCCCCCAACCCGGAGAAGGCACTCTACCCTTTTCTGGCTCAAGACCATGGCCTCGGACTTGGAGGCACTGATTCTCATCGCGGCCGCTTCACACTCGGCTGCAAACTGCTCCAGTGAGAGCTGTAGATCACGAGCTGATGAAGCCAATAGGACCAAATCATCCGCAAAAAACAGAGACGCAATCCTACGGCCACCAAAACGGATCCCCTCAACACTTTGGCTGCGCCTAGAAATTCTGTCCATAAAAGTTATGAACAGAATCGGTGACAAAGGGCAACCTTGGTGGAGTCCAACACTCACCAGAAACGAGTCTGACTCACTGCTGGTAATGCGGAGGAAGCTCTGACACCGGTCATACAGGTACCTAAACAGCCCGTATCAAAGGGCCTAATACCCCAAACTCCCGGAGTACCCCCCACAGGATTCCCTGAGGGATACGGTCAAACGCCCTCTCTAAGTCCACAAAGCACATGTAGACTGGTTGGGTGAACTCCCATGCACCCTCCAGGACCCTGCTGAGGGTATAGAGCTGGTCCAGTGTTCCCTGGCCAGGACGTTAACCACACTGCTCCTCCTGAATCCGAGCTTCGACTATCCGACGGACCCTCCTCTCCAAAACCCTGAATAAAGCTTACCAGAGGGGCTTAAGAGTGTGACTCCCCTATAGTTGGAACACACTATACGGTCCCCCTTTTTGAATAGGGGACCACCACCCCGGTCTGCCAATCCAGTGGAACTGCCCATCGCGATGTCCACGCGATCCTGCAGAGTCCAACACAACCTACAACATCTAGAGCCTTACGGAACACCGGGCGAATCTCATCCACCTCAGCACCTCAGCACCAGAGATTGGAGAGCCCACCCCAAGGTCCCCGCCGCGGATCTACAGGGTTCCGAGAGATGGACAAACCCAATGTGAGCCTATAGATTATTTTGGAAGAGCCCTAGGCTTCAGGGCCCTCTGAGCTCTTAGGCACATGGGCCAGAAAGTTCAGCAATCCATCCTTACTTTTAACTAGTCACTTCACTGCCTGCCTATTGCTCTTAGTGTGCGTTCACAACAACAGCTACTAAAGAAATAATTCACTTTCTATTGACAAGAGCTAGTAAACAGACTGCCTGCATCGGCTCAAACGGGAGGAAAGCCCTGGTGAATCAGCGGAGCACGAATGTCAAATATCCAACCTAAAATTAACTTCACCGCAGTCAAAGGTCCCTGGTTTTGTCTTTGTCCATGTTATTGCCATGGCTGAGACAAAAAACTTCCTTATAAAGCCCAAAATTGTAACTTCTTCAGGCAAACTTGGAGCTTCACCATTCTAGACAACGGTTTATCTCCTCGCTGCATCTCCTGCCACACCCACTTCACAACAGAACCCCTGAGCCTTACTTCTGTTCTGGCTGGGCTGAATTCCAGATAATGATCCCAGTGGATAATTTAAAACATGAAAAAAACATATATATATGTAAGATATGTATGCATATACAATAATACTAACATTAGTAGTATTTAGTTTATTTATGTTTTTACCTTCTATTTATTTTTTTATTGTATCACACAAATTACTTTAATGTGACAATCTCACACAGTAATGTCAATAGCAGCACAGCGCACTACACTGACGGCTGGAGACAGGGCTTCAGCCGCCATAGCTCCGGCCTTCAGTGGGTCAGTGAAAACACAACAGGTACCGTATCGAGCAAGGCCGGCTTTACATAGGGGCAAAAGGGTGCAATGCCCCCTCAAACAAATGCCTGGCCCCCTCAAATCAATTCTCAATCACACAATCACAAGCCCCTGCCTTGCCTCTCTCTCTTCCTACTACACTTAAGGGCAAAACGTAGTCGCGCGCACTTGTCATTTGCCATGCGCGGTGGAAAACGCTTGCATTTTCTTCCAATCAGCATCCATGCATGGCTGCATAACGCATTGCCTACACGTTTTGTACTCATAAAATCTGTGATTTCAACGCCTTGTCCAGCTGTTGCCCAATGTTTGTTAGGTTTAATGAAGAGAGAAAGAGAGGGAGATTTACAACCAAACAGAGAGGTTAGACCATTTCACTAATTTCACTAATTTTGATCTTAAAGTCTGACGAAGTAAAGAAAAAGCATGGCCACAACCATTTTTCTGAATGTCTAGTAGCCTAACTCAAACAATAGTATGCTGGCCAAAACTCTGTTCTGTGTGGATAAAAGTCATTTTTACCCAAGGAGCCCTTTTCATGCAAGCATTTCTACTTCAACAACTGAGGAATCATTATGCTAGGTAGTTAACACTACAGGCTAATATATGTCGAAGGCTAAATATAACGCTCTATGATATAGAGCAGCAAACAAAAAACGATAGATAAATAAATGGGAAAATGTGACATAGCTGTTTGTCTGATTTTATTAGCATAATAATAGACTTATTGTTAACATTAACTACCTAAAGGTTTGTGATTTGAAATGAAAGGTAGGTCTTAAGTTGAGCTACACGAAAGTGTGGTGAGTTATATTGATATTGGTAATGGGTTATTATTAGTGTAATGTTTCAACACTGTCAGAAAACAGTCACATAATGTATACTGTTTTCTTACCTGATTCAGTGAGTCTCTTTTGATTACGATGCATAGCAGAACATTCATTTATTTAATCTACACATTTTGCAGCATAATGCTAAGAACAGCAAGGTTATAAAAGCATAAATATTACCTGTTTTTATTTAAATTTTATAAATATACTTGGCAATGGATGCCCTTTTTTGGCTTAAGCACCTCCACCACCAAAAATGGCTGTGCTTGTTCTGACCAGTACCAGATCCAATTGGGATCTGGTGCTGGTCTGGTTTTAGCTTTGTGGATATATTTTGTGTTTTCCCCCTTTTGCTTGATGCTGTCTCTCAACATCAAGTCAAAGCTTAATAAAGTAAACGCCGCACCCCAGTATATTTTAGATAAATTCTTAGCAGCATTTTGGGTGTTTACAATTGACCAATATATTTTCACAATGACAGTTGATTAACCAATGACCATCACTGATTGATGATGTCAAGTTTGACAGATTTTCTTTAAGAAAAAAAAACTATTGATATGAGTAAAAATACATTTTTGAAGACATTTTGAGATGTGTAGGTTTTAACTTTTCTGCCACACAATGACAACTATTTTGAAATAATTTCCCCATGAATAATTTCAATAAACCCTCCAAATGTTGTGAAAACAGCCCAAATTTTAACAACCCACCCAAAGCTATTTTTGTCCAGCCCAACGGGTTCCAAAGAAGCCCAACCAGGGGGAAACCAGTCCAGTCTGGCAACTTGCACAGCACTACACAGTTTACCTCAATTCCATAAATAAAACACTAATCAACAACAATAATGTGTACGCATGATGATGCATTTCTGCCTGCCCCGTCATATATGCATGCCTAGAACTGGCTCTGGTACTGAGTAGAGTGAAACCCGAATAGAGCGGCGCCACACCGCCTAAAATGCTGCCTTGAAACAGACGGGCACTAACTGGTGAGTGGAGGAATGATGGTAAATGACAGATCTAGCTCAGCCATGAAAGAGCATACACAAATTTTTAAATCAGTCACACGATTGGACAGTGAGGGTAGGATGTCTGCCGTGGCTGTTGTCCCCGGCAAATGTGAGGTGTGTTGAATGGCTCAGACAGCTGCTTTATGACTAGGTTCTGATTAGTGCCATGACAGAACTTTTAGCTACCCATTAGCTTTAGTTGCTACCCACTACCTCTATCCAATTCCAGCGCCATTTATTTTCTCTGGCTTTATAAACTTGCGGTGCCTGCTCAGTACTTTTTCCCAATGTGAGCAACAGTGACAATCAGCAATAGACAGACTAGCTGCTGGATCTGAATCAAAGTTCTGCCAAGACCCAAGACCTGCCCCGACCCTGTTTCTGAGTGGCTGGTATGTCTGTCTTGCGTGGTTGGTAGTAAAAGCTGCGCCTCTGTTAAAAACCAGAGGAATGTCTGTTTAATCTCTGGGCAAACCCGATTTTTTTTCCCACAGGTGCCCTGAATGTAGCCTACCACTGTCAGTGTTTGAATGTATGATTGAATGGGTTGATGACTGATTGTAGTGTAAAGCACTTTAGGGTCCTCGGACCCGATGAAGCACTATACAAGTGCAGGCTATTTACCATTTACAATGATGCTGTGAGGATGATTTTCTTTAACAGGGACAAAGAATCTGGTCAGAGTTTATAGAGATATTGATGGAGCCAAAAACAGAAGCTAAATACAAATTATGTGTTTATTTGCCCAGTCAAAGTCCAGAACCAAATCCAAAGGACTTGAAAAAGCATGTTCTGCATCAAATTTTAAATTTAATAAAGAAAAATGAGCAAATATTTCAGTCTGTGAATGGTGAAAGCTGGTAGAGACACTGCTGTAATTGCAGTGAAAGGTGGTTATACAAGGTTTTGACACAGGGGTGCTGAATACAAATATATGCCACCTGTTCTTATTCCTAAAACATTATAAAAACCACATATTAATGTCCTGCGCTTCCCAATTATGCACTAAATTGTGTTAGTCTACCGCAGAATATCACAAAAATACATTTACATTTTCCAATATGTGAAATAGTTCAGAATGCATGAATACATTCGCAAGGCACTGTCGGTATTTAACAAATGGTTTTGAATTAGATCTTCAGGACAGTAGACTATTCTGTGCAGTTTGCAAAAATCCAACATGGTATATTGCACATGACAATTAGACAGCCTCTTAGCAGTAATAGCTGAAGGAGCAGGAGCCGCTCCTTTCCTTATGAACACCCTTGCCTTAGCATATTTAGCTTCCCTGGTTGACAGACGAACAGCTCAGCTCCTCCCCGCCAGTTAAATCACCCTGTTCACAGCCCCAGCTCAGACATCCAGCCTGAAGATAACACAAAGCTCTGGCTGCCCAGCTGCAACTGATCTAAGGATCCTCACATTACTAGTCCAAAGTGCTGCGATAACAGAGTGGAAAAGAAAGCCCATGTCTGAAGGCCTACGGGCTGTAGAGAGCTGCTCAAGTAAAACTCTCCAGTTAATCTGAGTTGGTCTCTGGATCCATAAGCTGAGAAGACAAACAATAGTCTCTGCTACTCTCGGCTAACCCGTCTTTCATCTCAAAATACAAAAATGACACACGCAAATTTTTTTACTAATAAAAATCCGAAAGGCCTCAGCTGCAATTACAGATGCAAGTCTCTACTTTGTTTGGACCAAGCTATTCAACTGATATGCTTTGACATACAGCATCCCATTGTAAATCTTGCCTGTATGATTAGGGGTGTTGTCCTGTTGGAAGGTGAACCTCTGGCCCAGTCTCAAGACCTTAAACCCCTCTTGCATGTCCAGTGTTGACCTGCATTTAGCTCCATCCATGTTCCCAAGAACTCTGATCAGATTCTGTGTTCCTGTTGAAGAAAAGCATCCCTACAGCATGATAATGCCACCAAGTTTCACAGTATGAAGGGTGTGTTCGGTGTTATGTGCAGTTATTTTTCCACCTTACACCGTTTTGCTTGTAGGCCCAAACGTTCAGTTTTGGTCTCATCTGACCAGAGCACCACCTTTCACATGTTAGCTGAGGCCCTTGCATGAGTTAGGCAAACTATGAATGGGACATCTTGTGGTTTTCTTTGTGCTTGACACTTCATAAATCCCATATTTGTAACATGCATCACTAATAGTTGTCCTGCCAACAGATCCTCACCTGAGCTATGGATCTCTGCTGGATCACAGCTTATTGCCTGCTTCTCTTTTATACAAAAAACCAATGATAAACACTGTAGTTTGAGGTTGTAATGTGATAAAACAAGGCTACTCCTGGCCCATTCTCTAGGAATACTGCCATTTGAATATCAAACATTAAAATGGCAAATGCACAACACTGCTGTTGTCCTGTCTTTATTGGTACTGATGAAGTGCATTAACAGACTTAATCTGATACTGCAGACTCCAGGTTATCTAATGAGAGAGCTGAGACCAAATCATTTGTGGCTGAATGTTGGCCGAGGCTGTTGTGGAGCAGTTGGTGTTTCTCTTATCTGCCTTTAAAAGGAAAACAGCTCAAACTGCACCTCCACCCCCCTTCCCTCCCTCGCCTGGCTACCCTTCTGCTGCAGGTCTAGTATTTGAGTGTGTATGGCTGTGCATCTGTGTGTACAGCTGGCAGATGCTGTAAGAAGAAAAACACTGTCACTGTAGCAACTCCAATGTGTAGTACTTTGAAAAGGGAGAGCTACCATTTCTTGTGTCCTGCTCTGTTTTCACATAACATCAAGTTAGTCTAAAACAGATTTTACACCTGAAAGAATGACATTTACAAATTGTGGTCTGTCGTAACTTCCCAGGACATGTCAACACCCTGTAGTCAGCAACTAAGTTATCTAAGCTTGGCATCTCAGAGTTCAGGAATCAACAATAGGAGAAAGGGGACAATCACAGACATCAGAGAATTCTAAGGCTAAAATGACTGCTGACAAATGCACGTCTCATTTTTCCTAAAAAAACATCTTGATGATCCTTAAGACCTTTAGCAAAATATTCTGCATACTGACAAGACAAAGTGGAACTTTTTGGAAGGTGTGTGTCCTGTTATATATGGTGTAAAAACAACATTTCAGGAAAAGAACATCATACCAACAGCTTAATATGTTGTGATGGTCTGGTGCTGCTTTGGCTCTTTAGCCCCATGCTGACTTGCCCTAAACGATGAAAATGAATTCAGTTTTTGAATAGAAAATCCTGAAGGAAAATATCTGGCCTTTAGTTCATTAACCTAATCACACTTGACATATTCACCATGACAACAGTTTGAAGCACAGCAGCAAGTTTACCTCTAAACTGCCAAAAAACAAAAAAAAAAACAAACAAATGAAGGCTGTTGGAGTTGCTAGTCAAAGTCCAGATTTAAATCTGACAGATGGTGTGGTGTGATATTAAACAGGCCATTCATGTTCAAAAACCGTCCAATGTGGCTGAAACAACACAATTCTGTAAAGAAGAGTTGGCTAAAAATCGTTCTTTCTTACATTTGATAGCACTCGTGGCTAACAGTGGTGGCACAGCCAGTTTTTAGTTTTAGGGGCAATTACTTTCCAAGTACAGCCAGGTTAGTTAGAATAATGTTTCTCCCTGTATTTATTCAGATTATCTTTGTCTGATATTACACATTTTTGAGAATCTGAAACATTCAAGTGGTAGAAAATTACTTAAAAAGAGAAGAAAATCCTAACCCCCAGATTCCACATCCTCCGTGCTTGCTCTGTTCCGTTCACGTCCATTCAGACTCGACTGACGGAGCAACTCCCTTGTTATGTTTTTTGTTTTTTTTTAACTGTGTCCTGTTCGGCAGAGTAGAGCTCAGAATTGTTGTCTAACTGCCAAGAAAAAGCCTAACAGATTTACTTTCACAAGTGGAGCATTACAGCTAACGCTTTAAAGCTCTGCTTGACATTTAGAAAAAGAAACTTTATTGGAAACTGCTTTCAGATTATTTCAGTTGTTACAGACACGGAGACAGAAATGAAAAGAAAAAAAAAAGAAGCACGAAAGAGAGAAAGGGTGGGCAAAAAGGAAAAGGGGAGAGAAGGAGAATAGAATGGAGGAAAGAAAGAAGGATGAAGAGTTTCCAAGATAACGTCCTGCTTGCTTCTACACCTGCAGAACCGTTCATATTACCAGCCTTTTTACCGAAAGGTGCACTGTACTTATCAAGGTAAGATGTATTTAGTGGTAAATGCGGCTCAATATAGAACATTTGTGTATCTTTTAACACCTGAAATTGAGTGTGAGTGCGCTTGTGTATACAAGGGTTCTCCATAAAAATATGCAATAGTGAGGAACCTGCCCCCCTGGACCCGGGACAGATATGGAGGAGATCCGAGCCACAGACATCCAAAAGCCCCCCAGAGCACAGGAACGCGAGGAGAACCATCGCCCGGACTACAGCAATACCCCCACCCCCCATGAACCCAGAGACCCGAGACCCCGCGACATATCACTCCCCAATCAGAGGCCCGACAGAGCCCAGGGTCCAGGCCCTGGCAAGCAGCCACCGGGAGTCAGCCAGCACACACCAAAGAACCCAGTGCCGGATACAGAGAACCATAAGTACACCGGCGGGCAGAGACACCAACCACCGGCAGGTAGTGTGGCAGGGAGGGAATAGGCCCCACATTTGATGGGGGACCTAAACTGATCCAGGAGAGGGAGCAGCCCAAGACCCAACCTGACACAAAAAACAGGCACACACAGTCACAATCACACATTCCCACTCTCATGAGTACACATAAAAACACTCACACCCTGGCACCCAACGTAAAGAGAAACAACAATTGACGTCGTACAATCACTCACACTCCCCATACATACTCTATACTCCCAGGTCCGGGTGCCGATACTCCATAGGGACAACCAGCCCTCAGGTCCCCTTCCGTCCGGGGGTGGAGACCCCCATTCTCCATTATCACTACGAAAGTCACCATGAATGGACCCGCTCTTTGACATTCAACGTAAATTACTGAACAACTCCAATTTTTTGTTCCGTTCCGAGCCGTCTGGCTCCAGCCGGGACAAGTTCCACAATTTCAATTGTAGCAAACAGAAAAGAGAACGCCAACAACATCTGGTTTGTCAAAGTTAAATAGAGTAAATATTGTTAACGAAATATTAATTACATTTTTTTATATTCACAATTAAGTTAACCGTTTTATTTAAATATTGGGTGTGGAATCTGGGGGTAAGGGTGCAGATGCTTTTTCTTGTTGTGCTTTCTGTTTGGATGAGGACTCTCCGACATTCTCAACAACATACATGACCAATTAGACCTTGGCTCAATTGCGAAAACTATGAAGGCAATCATCATTCCGCTATGCTCTCAGCACTTGCGCTAGAAGAACACAGAGTAGCCTCGGCAGTAGACCTTAGTGGTCAGCCCTGGTTTAAAACCTCAACTGCCAAGCCACACTCAGACCCAAAGACATGAATGTGCCATTACTGCTGCTACCATCTCCTAATCAGGGACCTGATACTGCAACTGCAACATATTAACTTTCCATAACTTTGCTATTGAAGTATGTGTTCAAAATCCTTACAAACGTTTCACACTATCACTCAAAATCTAAAGCAGTGATGTTATGATACGGTGTCCATGTGTTCCCCAACATCCAATCGCTGCCAACTGAGACAGCTTAGATAAACTCCTGCCTTGCCATAATCCTTAATAAATGGAGACTTTGGAAAAATTGTGAATTAATGAAATTACCAAATTACAATCTTGGGGATGAAACCTCGATTTTCTATCCACAGTTTAATAGTGCCCCCAAGTGGTCAAATAATTACAACCTGGATTTATAGTTTAAAGTAATCTTAATTTTACCAGATGTGTCATCTGACTGGAGGTAGTATTTACACTGGAGTGGCCCAGCCAAAGTCCTAACATGAATCTAGTAGTGAGTTTGAGATCTAAGGATTAGTATGATGGCAAAGAGGCTTTCCACCTTCATAGACTTGTCATTGAGCAGAGTTCATCTACTTAGCTGTCCTTCTCTCCTAGATGAAGCCCCTAAAGGATCTACAATCTTTAATGTTTTAATTTTCTTTACCATAGAAAGTAGTCCTGGAACAGTGCTCTGTGTCTTTTGGTGTCTCTTCTCTGTTCTATCAAACCCCCAGTCGGTCATGGCAGATGGCCGCTCACACTGAGCCTGGTTCTGCTGGAGGTTTCGTCCTGTTAAAAAGGAGTTTTCCAGCTTGAATAATACACTTAATCTGACTGCATTGTTTGATAGTTAGGATCAATTGGAATGTCTGTACCTGACTTGGAATCTGGAAGATTCGATTGAATTGACCTCGTAAAGTGCTTTGAGACGGCATGTGTTGTGAATTGGCGCTATATAAATAAACTGAACTGAATTGATTAATAGGGTTAAATCGTCATGATACCAGTACCAGGATAAACCTAAAATGGACAACAGTCTTCACAGATGATCTTAATGTGATGTTCTCTAAACTTTTGCATGTCACTTCTCTCTGAGAACATCCTGTTTGAAGCCTCGCAATGGTGGAGGTTCTGTTGATCAATGGTTAGATGTTGTCTGATGTCATGATTTCAACATGGGAACAGCATGATGAGGAGGACTGTTTAAATACCATCTCGGATTTAACCAGAAAGTTTATTGGTCAATTCATGGATCAAACACCTGTTGTGAATTTTGCTGTTAAGCCCCTTTTTAGAAAACAGCAAGTTGTGCAAAAAGTACAGAAACATTGAACAGTTGGACATGTGCATTCAAAAGTTTAGAGAAGGTCACATTAAGTTCACCTGTAAAGGTTACATTTTATGAGTAGTCTATGTCGCACAGCACACTATTTATATAGGCTTGCCTCCTCTGGGAGCTGAATTCATTGGAAGTGATATGCTGAAAGCCAAACAGAGCACAAGTTTTTATGAGGACTTAACAACATGAACTCTGTCTGGACTTTAGCCATAGAAAGACATTGAGGACCGTTCACTGGTACTATATAACTGTCAGAACATCTCACCAGAATCCTCATCTCAAAACACCTAACAGGGGAAACGAAAACATCTTAGTGAGGGCAGACTCTTGGATGTTCTCGCTCCACTAAGTTGATGAATTTTCCACCTGTGAGCTGTAATCATTTGTCAAGTTGTCAAGCTGTTCATTGGTCTGTGGTGATTGCCTTTAAAAAATCACACCCTCCGCTACGGAGAAATCAGTTTGATGGTAAATAATATGAAACTCAGCGCAACTGAAACACCATAACGTTGACACAGACAGGAGAAAATCAAAAAATCTGTGGATGACAATATGTTTTTACTGTAAAGTTTTGTCACAAATAAGAGCCAGGATCACAGAGAGTGGCTAAGGCAAAAAAATTAGAAATACAGTTTTCTGACTGATGACCACACAGCCAGTGGTAGATCAGTTGCATTCTAACAAAAAACACATTTGTACATTAAATGGTTTCAAGTTCATCTTAAAACGTAACTAAATGTGTTATTGAGATAAAAGCCATAAGAAGGCCTCCAATGTTTCAGTGTTGCACAGCTTAAGCTAAAGAGCTATGAGCCTTTTAATGCCTTTTCAATTTCACACAGCCATATTGGTGCAAATACAGAAGAGCTTCCTGAGCTGAAGTAAGAAGAATGCTTTTAGTTGCTAAACTGAAAATGACTAACAAATCACAGAGTGAAAAAGCACCCAAATTTTGAGCAAACGTCTTCAACAATAGTTGTGTTCAAAACAATGACCGTCCAATATCACCAACTTGCATGTCTACATGGTAAACAAGGTAGAGTAATGGAGTTTAAACGAAATTTCAACATGGAAGACTCACCATCCCACCACGTCCAATCACTCTTCACTGGCTGCTCCAATCAACGGCAGGTCCTGCCCGGCCAATCATCTCCCAGGGCATAACTTTTAAAGACCTTCTGCATGGAAGTCACCGCTCTTCTGCTGAGCTTAGACCCTCCTCCACCCCTTCTCCACCATAGGCTCCCAACTCCTTCCATACCAAAGTCTACGCCACCACCAGGATCGGATCCCAGGGGGTAAGACGTATCCAATCATAATCCTAAGATGTTTATTCAAACCCACTTCATCCTCAGCGTTTACGTCTTCCTCAGGGGTCCGAGCGCCAAAGAAATAATCTTTCATTTATAAACTCTTTAGCCGTCTTCTTGTTGTTTCTCCGTTATGTGAGTCTTTCCAGGTTGAAATGGAAAAACAACAGAACAGAACAGTGATGACATGGAGGCTGCCAATTCTGTGCAACTGAATTGAAAGTTGGCATGTTAAATATTATATCAGAATGTAGTTCGATTAGTAAAATTATTTGTAATATATTAAAAAGACAGGTGTCAAACTAATTTAAGGATAAATGGAGCAACTGTTGAACATGCTGGTTATGGAGCATTCTTCTCACTAAAATCAGTTGTTCCTGGCAATGTTCAGGAGACCAGTACACATTGATTAAAGACATAAAGAGGTGCAGAAAATTATAAAATGCTCTATATAAACGTTTTAAAATGGACACCTAAACAAGAACAATGTGGAAGAGGATAGAAGAGTACAATTCGTCTGGCTCAGAAAATAACCAAAATGGCTGAGACTCGCTCCAGGGCGATCAAAGAATGTCTACAGTCACCTGAAGGGACGGTTAAAATTAGACTACATTTATGTGAAGCTAAGAAATCCCCAAGAATCCCTCGAAAATGCCCATTCTTGAAAAACTGTGTGCTAAAGAGATTACAGTTTACCATAAACCATTGATTTGTCATACTTGCTTGTGTTTTTGTTATATTACCTGGTCTAGTCCTTTGTTTTCTGTCTCCCTGCACCCCAAGGCCACACCTGTTCCGTGTTTCCCCTGATTGTCTTGTCACGTTTGGCATTGGTTTCCCCTGCTGTTTAGTTTTTGTATTTAAGCCCGTTTGTTTCCTTTTTTCCCCGTTGATTCCTTATGTTATGTGTATGTGCGATCTCGTGTGTTGGCTACCCTGTCTGTGTCCTGCCATGGAAAATAAAGACTTGTCTTACCTTCAAACCTGGAGTTCAGGAGTTCTTCCCCGCATATTGGTCCATCAAAAACCCAAACTTTGACAGAAGGAACCAGCCAATGGGACCAAGCGGGAGGAATGGTGAGGGAATTCAAGAGGGGTGAGATTCTGGTCAAATTATTTTCCCACCTAGCTACCTCTCCCAGCTCCCCATGGAGGAGGCTGGAGATAGCTGGCAGCCTCCAAGACTGGCTTGAGGCGAAGAAGGACTTTTTTCCTGATCCTCGGATTCACCACATCATCGAGGCCGAGTGACAAAGGGCCCTGGGAGAAATAGCCGCTTCAGTGATGAAGCTTCCTGCCTCCTCCTACGCTCGCCTCTCCACTGAAGCTGGAGGCAGCTTTCCGGCTCATGGTTTAGCTCCTGATCAGCCATCGCCGCTGCTTCCGACTCCTAATCCTATTCCTGGTTTTGTTCCAGAGGGGTTCATGAATGAACCGCCTCCACACCCCAATCCTGTTTCCGGTACTGTTCCGGAGGGGTTCTTGGATGAACCGCCTCCACACCCCGATCCTGTTTCTGGTCCTGTTCCGGAGGGGTTCTTGGCTGAACTGCCTCCACACCCCGATCCTGTTCTTGGTTCTGTTCTGGAGGGGTCCCAAGCCGAGCCGCCCTCACACTTTGTTCCTGTCCGTGAGGGGCTCGTGGATGGACTGCCTCCACTCCCTACTCCTGTTCCCGGTCCTGTCCTGGAGGGCTCCGAAGACGAACTGCCTTCATCCCTGGTTCCTGTTCCGGAGGAGTTCGTGGAGGACCTGTCTCCACTTCCTGTTCCTGTCCCTGAGGAGTGCAAGGACGCAACCTCTCTGCATGCTGTGCCGAAGGCAACTCCGCCGCAGATCTCCAACGCCTCACCGAAGGTCCCAGCGGTCTCTGCAGCGATTGCCTGGGTTCCAGCGGTTTCCGCACCGTGCCCCTGAGCTCCACCGTGGGTTCTCCTGGTCCCGCCGCCGGCCGTCAGATCAGCATTCTCTGCACCGCTCGCCTGGGTTCCAGTGTTTTCCGCACCGCGCCTAAGAGCTACACCATGGGTTCACCTGGTCCCGCCGCCAGCCGTCAGATCATCAGCTCCTACGTCGCCGGCCGTCTGATCGTCTTCTCCAACGTCGTTGGCCTGCTGATCGCCTGCCCCTACGTTGCCGGCCTGCTGATCGACGTATCTGCCCAGGACGGCCTCCGGGCTGGCGGCCTGAACTCTGGGTCTGCCGGGAAAGGCCTCCGGGCCGGCTGCCTGAACTCTTGCCCTCCTTCTGAGGACCCCTCTGCCCACCCTGGTCGGGTTGTTTTGTTTTTGGTTCTTGCCCTCCTTCCGAGAACCTCTCCGCCCACCCTGGTCGGATGTTTGTTTTGTTTTTGTTTTGTGGGCATTTGGGATACGCCTTTAAAGGAAGGGGCTATGTCATACCTGCTTGTGTTTTTGTTATTACCTGGTCTAGTCCTTTGTTTTCTGTCTCCCTGCACCCCCTGATTGTCTTGTCACGTTTCTCATTGGTTTCCCCTGCTGTTCAGTTTTTGTATTTAAGCCCGTTTGTTTCCTTTGTTCCCCGCTGGTTCCTTATGTTATGTGTATGTGCGATCTCGTGTGTTGGCTACCCTGTCTGTGTACTGCCATGGAAAAAAAAGATTCGTCTTACCTTCAAACCTGGAGCTTCAGGAGTTCTTCCCCGCATATTGGTCCATCAAAAACCCTAACTCTGACATGATTGCCTTAATGTGATGCTCAGGTGTTTGGTTTTGATTTTCTTTTATGTGTTTTGATAATTTCTTTGCAGTTTATTATGTTCTTTAGGTCCTGCTTTCTTAAGTTATTTCCTTATGACTATTCTTGTTAGGTGCTTTTTTTATTAGTTCATGCTTTTGTGTTTTGTTGTTCTTTCTACATCTAGAATTTCCTCTTTGTTTCCACCTGTTTTCCTCCATCTGGTTAATTAGTTATGCCTCCTCCAACTGCTCTGCTTATCTCTCTGCCTCAGCTGCAATTCATTCCTTCAGATTAGCTCTTGGTCATTTCTCTTGGTCATTTCTCCACCCTGCCTCAATATATAAACTATATTTTTCAACTGGTTCTCATTGTTCCTTGCTGGATTCTTCTGTTTGACTGCTGTTCCATGGCCAGTCCACTTCCCCATTTTGTAGGTTAATTTATTTTCATTATTAAAGCATTCAGCTTCAACTCAACTCATCTTTGTATTTAAGTCTTTCACAAATTCACAGGTGACACTTAAAGAGAAATGCTACCACATTTTGTGAACTGATGAAAGTAAGATTGTCCACCTTAGGTCTAGGGGCCTGCATCTATTTTCACTGCAGCCGAAGGTTGCTAACCAGCGCTCCTATGATATGGCCCCCCATAATATTTGTTAACAATTTAGCTAGAATACCCTGGACCAGTGGAGAAAACACCCACTGGCTGCAAATCAAGATATGAGTGGCTCATCAAATGATTTCTCAGAACCATTTATTCTAATGTTCTGTAATTTCCTAACAAGAAAAAAGAATACCCTGGGTAAACAGGACTCTGTCTGAAGAGTGCACACTAGAAAATCTGATTAATTCATTATTTCTTACCACTTACTTACTGCTTGGATACAGAGCCTTGCAAAAGTATTCATACTCATTGAACTAATGTACATTTTGTAACATTTCTACCCCTTAGATGTATTTTATTTAGATTTTACGTGTTACACCATCACAAAGTAGTTCTTAATTGTATAGTAAAAGGAAAACATTCCTTATTTTAAAAATAAGAATCTGAAAAAGTGTGGCTTGCATTGTATTCAGTCCCCCTTTCTCTGCTGCCAATCTTTTTCAGTAATTGTTCATGTGTATAATTTAATCTCAGGAAACATCCAGCTGCTCTGTGAAGCCCTCAGAGGTTTGGTAGAGAACATTAACAAACAAACAAACAGGATCAGGAGGACAGGTCAGGGAAAACACTGTTGAAAGATCAAAGCAAGATTATAAAACAAAATCCCAAGTGTCAAACATCTCACAGAGAGAGAATTTAAACACCAGTGGAACTGGAGAAAAATTACCTAATAGCTGATACCTGATTATGTCATGCGTGGTGTGGCGAAGGACCCCGGAATGTAGACAAGCAGGAAGCATAGGTGGTGAGTTAAGGATTTAATAAATGAAACTCACTTAAGCAGGTGGTGGCAAAAACAGGCATGGACAGGCAGGCAAGACAGGCTTCGCATAAACAGCATGAAGTGAAAACTGTAATAACAGAGCGAAGTAATCCGTAATGTTTCCACGAGGAATAAGCAGAATAAAGGTGTATAAATGGAGCATTGTACAGGTGAAAAACAAAACTGATTAACATGGTACAGATGAACCGAATCAAGCTAATTGCAAACAGACAGAAGAGAACAAAACTGGGCTGGAGCAATATATATATATATATATATATATATATATATATATATATTATATATATATATATATATATATATATATATATATTTATATATATGCACAGACACACACACAGCTGTAATCATGGCAACCCACTCCTGCTCTTTGATGCTGAAAACTGGATTTTTCTTAAGCTTCTGATGCTAATCATCAAACATGGCTGGATTTTGCTGCACCAGTAGCCAAGCAGACAACATGGAAATAGATGGAGGCTCAGGAAAAGCTGCATAGTTCACAGGAAAATGTTTGATGCGGACTTAAATAGGCTGTACATTTACCAGAGAACATGTCTTATTACATAAGGGTTGTGTGTATTCAATTAGCATTATAGTGTACTGCATCCCTTCAGCTCTGCCCCCATTTGCAGCTCTAAACGCCTGTACTCTGTGGCCATTGTGCTCCTGCTCCTTTACACTTACTGCTGTGCAAGAGTCATGTCAGGCTGAGCCCATCCACTATGGGACTGCTATGACAGCTCTTGTGAAGGAAAAAATCTGAGGGGGCAGAAGTGCAGAGGAAAGCAATAAAAAATGAAGGAGAGGGATGTAACGGTGAGGAGCAGCAGAAGAGTGCTCAGTTAATGGATGGAGGTTATTATATGGTGGGATAATGAGAGGGAGGGACAGCTCTATTAAGGTGGCGATAAAGACTGGGTAGCAAAGCTAAAGGGTTATATGAAGCACACGCTTTATTACGGCAGGGAGCTGGGGACATCATAATCCCTGTGGCCTTATAAATAATTACTATGTGATAGGGAGAGTGAATTGTAAAACCTATCTACTGTCAGCAGAATTGGAATTAACTCCCTAATGGTTATTTCAGCACACTGCATTCATGTGTGTGAATGTGGGAGTCTGTGTGTCTACTGGGCTCCTACCCTTTAAAGATTTGAGCGGTTGACTTTGGGAGTGAGAGTGTTTGTGTATATTGAGGGCATTTTTCATTTCTCCAAAGTTATACCTCCGCAAGTGGTGTGTGTTTATGGGGCAAGAACACAACCTGGGTGCCATTGTGTCTGTGCATGTTTGCGAATTCCAAACCAGCAGGAGGTCTGGGCAGAGAATTCTGGCTCTTTGGGGCAGGAAGCAGGATGGCTTTCACCCACCTCTCCTGCAGATACACAGTAGCCTGTCAGCTCACCTGAAAACCTTCACGTTGTTAAGAAGATAAATCAAGCAATAGTGTGCTAGATTGCTAGCTCTTGCATCCCAATGATTTAGCATGCAGTTTGTTGTGCACGTAAAGGCAATTTTTACTCTTTAGACTGAGAAAACTAACCTGAACCAATTAAAGTTTGTTTACCTCTCTGTAATTTGTTATTAGCTGAGCCAGTCAGGCCCAATTTTGTACCTGCTCAGCAGTTAGGAATTCGTTAACCATGGGGTGTTTTAGCAGCATACATCCCCTACCCTCTATTTAGACTGTATATCAAGGAAAAATGGTTAATGTAACACAGGACGCACTTTAACGCAGTCTGTACATAATGTTCTTAGCACTTGTAGGACCAAAAAACACACATACAAAACAGAAAAACTGGATTGGTTTATGTATTGTATGCTTTTACTTTTACAAATCTATGGCATATTGTCTTAGTTTTTTTTTTAAATCAGAACTGCAACGTGGTTTCCCTAACTGCAAAATAAAAACTTTCCCAAATCGATGCAATATCATACTATGGTTATTTATACAGAACTTTGGAAAATCTACAAAAATATATGCAAACTCCAACCATAGTAGGGCTGCAACTAACGATTATTTTGCTAATCGATTAATCTGTCGACTTTTTTTTCATTTAATCGATTAACAATCGCATAGCAGAAGGTGCCTTATAGGGGATTTTTTTTTACAGAATTTGAACCAGGTGAAGTTAAAACTATGCTACTTGAGAAGTCCTGGATAGAGCATGTTTGCACATATATATATATTTATATATAATATATATATATATATATATATATATATACACCTCTTTTTTTTATATTAGGTGGAATCTTAATAAATCGAGTAAATATTTGAGTTCAACAAGCCTGCATTCTCGCCTAAAAACTGTCATATTAGTTTTGACAGCGTTGACCCACATGCAGAAAACAATCAGGAGACCAAGTTTAATGATAAGGTTTTTAACAAGACAAAGATTATGTGGCTGGAGCTATACCACTCAGGGCAACACTCTGGCAATGAGTTGCTGGCAGCCTCCTCCTTAAATCCTCCTCCAGTGGTGATTAGGGAGATAGGAAGCATCTGTCACCTCTCCTCCAGGTTAAGACGCCATCTAGAGCCTTAAACAGAAAACAGCACCAACACACAGAATGCACAGATCCTGACATCAGAAGACGTAGATGGACGAGAAGATAGGAAATCTGTAATCAAGGATGGGTCACAGATGAAGGACCGGGGCACCCAAGAACGATCCTCCGGACCATACCCCTGCCAGTCGACGAGATACTGCCATCCGTCCAAACAGGGTGCCCCGACCGGTCCATGGTAGGTGGAGGGGGCTCGGCCGGAGGGCAAGAGCCACTGGAGGCGACGGGCTTGACCTGGGAGACGTGGAACACAGGATGAATCTGGAGGCTAGAGGGCAGACGAAGACGAAGAGCAGAGGGGTTGATGACTGAGTCTATAGTGTAGGGACCGATGAATCGAGGAGAAAGTTTCTTTGACATCGCCTTTAATGATATGTCCCGAGAGGACAACCAAACCTTTTGGCCCGTAAGCCGGGGCAGGCCGGCGTCTTTGATCCAGATACGCTTACAGCGCCGTAGATGGTGTCGAACAGAGGTGACTGCAATGTCTTTTTCATCGGTGGGAAACAGAGGGGGTTGGTTGCCGATGGATGCTTCAAATGGAGACAGACCGGTAGCTGAGGAGACCTGTGAATTAATGGCATATTCTGCCCAGGGAAGATAAGTGCTCCATTCTAAGGGATCAGTGGCTGTCATACACCTAAGGATGGACTCTACCTGCTGGTTCATCCGTTCGGTCTGTCCGTTTGATTGGGGGTGATACCCTGAGGTCAGGGATGTCTTAGCTCCTAAGGCCAAACAAAACTGTTTCCAAACACGAGAAACAAACTGAGGACCACGATCTGATAAAATGTCCAGAGGGATACCATGAAGGAGGAAAACATGTTGCACTAGTAACTGAGTGGTCTGAAAAGCAGATGGAAGTTTCCTTAAGTGACAGGATTTAGAAAATCGGTCCACTATGGTGAGGATGACCGACATGACCTTAGAGATGGGCAGCCCGGTCACAAAGTCTAACGCTATGTGTGACCACGGGCGTTTGGGGGTGTAGAGAGGTTGGAGCAAGCCATGGGGTGGTTGATTGCCCTATTTTTGCCTGGCACAGACTGAGCATGCTTGAACATATTCTTTTATGTCTCTATGAAGAGACGGCCACCAAAAACGCCTAGAACTGAGAGATATGGTACGGCTGATTCCTGGAGGACCTGAAAACTTGGCTGTGTGAAACCAACGAATTATCCTAAATCTGACCGATGAGGGAACAAAAACTCTGTTAGGAGGACCAGTTCCCGGGTCCGGTTCGTTTTTTTCAGTGTTGGTAAGACGACGAGAAAAAAAAGCACAAGGATGTTGTTTTCCATTGCTGTGAAAGTACAGCTCCGACTCCTGTCTCTGAGGCATCTACTTCCATAAAGAATTGTTTAGTTGTATCTGGGTGAACTAGAATTGGGGTTTGAGAAAACCTTCCTTTTAAAGTTTGAAAAGCTCTGTTTGCCTCCAGAGTCCAAGAAAAAACAATGTTTGTTGGAGGTTAAGGCTGGGAGCGGGGCTGCTATGAGGCTGAAATTCTTGATAAATCTGCGATAGAAGTTTGCAAAGCCTAAAACCCGTTGTAACTGCCAACGGGAGTCTGGAACAGGCCAATCCAGAACAGCTTTGATTTTCTCCGGGTCCGAACGAACCTGTCCACCCTCGAGAATGTATCCAAGGAATGTGACAGTTTTCTTATGGAACTCACATTTCTCCGCTTTCACAAATAGTCTGTTCTCCAAGAGCCTCTGGAGGACTAAGTGGACATGGCGGTGATGCTCTTCAATGTTCCTGGAATAGATCAAAATATCATCTAGATATAAAAAAACAAAAACATTCAAAAAGTCTCTTAAGACGTAGTTTATGAGTGACTGGAAAACTGCAGGAGCGTTGCTTAGTCCAAAAGGCATCACCAGGTATTCAAAATTTCCGAGTGGTGTTTTGAAAGCGGTCTTCCATTCATCCCCCTGGCGGATCCTAACTAAATTATATGCATTATGGAGATCTAATTAAGTGAAAATGGTGGATCCATGAACGGGTTCGAATGCAGAGGATATAAGGGGGAGAGGATATTTATTTTTTACGGTGATCTGGTTTAATCCCCTGTAGTCTATACATGGTCGCAGAAAAAGCCAGCACCGAGTGGAGATGAGGATAGGCGGATTAAACCAGAAGCCAAGGATGTGTTTATGTAATCTTCCATAACTGCTCTTTCGGCTCCTGATGTCCAGATGTTATATAACCTACTAGTGGGTTGGGGAGCACCAGAAAGCAAATCTATAGCACAACCGTATGGTCTGTATGGTGGCAAAGACATAGCTTTTGTTTTACTAAAAACTAACCTTAAGTTGTGATACTGGTCAGGAACGTTAGAGAGATCGGTAGATTCACTATCTATCGCACCCACGTCAGTGGGGAGAGGAGCATCTGCTGACTGCAAACAAGAAGATAGACAGTTTGAAGACCAGGATTCAACTCTGCTTTCTGTCCAGTTAATGTGGGGGTTGTGTGTCTTCAGCCAAGGAAAACCTAGTACTATGGAGTTTAATCCAATGGGAAATACAAAAAACGAAATCTGCTCTCTATGATTTCCGGAAAGAATCAGAGTTAACGGTTTGGTTCGGTGGGTAATTCGTGGGAGATTTTGCCCATCTAAAGCGGAAACTAACTGAGGTGTGGGAAGCGGTATGGTCTCAATCTTAGCTTCATTAACCAATCTTTGATCTATGAGGTTTTGATCACTTACAGAGTCTATTAGTGCTGTAAGGTTCTGAATAGGACGATGAGTGATCAAAGAGGCAGGTAAACTGCCGGTACCCCATTACTTACTGGCGGACCCGGTCTTTTGGTCCCTTGGGGCAAATGGTGCAGTCAACAAGGAGGTGCTGAGATGAGCCACAGTAAAAACAACTGTTTGTCTGGCGGCGTCTCAGTCTTTCTTCTGCGGAAAGCCTAGTACGCCCTATCTGCATAGGTTCTACTTCAGGTTCCCGAGAGGTGGATGAGGGGCGGGTTGTTTGTGTGTTTTGACTGGGTGAATGAGTTCTAATCCGAATCGGGAAAACGTCCTTCTGCCCATTTCAAAGCTTTACCAGTTAGTAAATCAAGAATATAGGAAATCTTAACATGGTCATGTGGAAAGGATTGCGGGGAACGGTTGAAAACAAGTGTACATTGTAATAAGAAACCCCTACAGTCTCCTTTTTCCCCGGAAAATTTCTCAGGACTAGGGGAAGTGAAATCACGCGAATACTGGAGCTGTTGAGTGGTGGGAGAAGCTGAAGCGCCCTCTAAAGCTAGGGAGGTGAGACTGCTTAGGGTATGCTGAACTAGAGAAGCTAACTGTTCAATCTGTTAATTAGTTTGTCTTTGCTGTTCTAAGAGGGAACGGAGAGAGGAATCATGGCTTAGGATCTGATGATGCTGTTCTGAGAGGGTTCTCCTAAAAGTGTCTGCTGGGTCAGATAGGCCAGAGTGTTCTGTCATATTAGTTTTGACTGCGTTGACCCACAAGCAGAAAACAATCAGGAGACCAAGTTTAACGATATGGTTTTTATTTACAAAGTAGGGATGGTAGATGGGGAACCGGAACCAGGATGCAAATGGGATGAGTAAGTAAGATGATGAGCAGGGATATATACAAGTAAACTTCTGAATATGAAACTAATCTTACTGGGATGAAGGAAGGAATCCACCAGAGGGGGGAGAGGAGACCAGGAGGTTGTAAATCCGTGAAAACCAGAGATGACCAAAGCAGTAATGGATGAATGTTGAAAGGTCCAGAGTTCCTTAGTGTTGGTGCTGCAGACGGAGGAGGGTGGACAGGGTTCGTTAGAGGAGGTCTGAGGAACGAAGGAATCCAGGAGGCTGCCAGCCAGGAGTAATCCAAAGAAGCAACAGAAGACTTGAATCTTATTCACAACGCCGGTGCGTTCTTTTCCGTTTGTCAGCAATCCAAATAGAGCTTGGTCCAAAGGCGAAGTCAGGTCTGAGTAATTCTGCAAGGTAGCAAACATAATAGTTGGCATAGAGCAAGGCTTAGGCAAAAATAAGACAAAGATTATGTGGCTGGAACTATACCACTCAGGGCAACACTATGGCAATGAGTTGCTGGCAGCCTCCTCCTTAAACCCTCCTCCAGTGGTGATTAGGGAGATAGGAAGCGCCTATCACCTCTCCTCCAGGTTAGGATGCTATCTAGAGCCTTAAACAGAAAACAGCCCCACACACAGAATGCACAGATCCTGACAAAAACATCTTAAAATTTATTTGGGGTCACAGAAAGCGTATTATTTACATTTTTATTCACAATTTTTGCCACCGGCGTCTGCCATGGCTGCCCAAGCTCGACCAATCTGCTTCGACCCGCAATGAATCATGGGAAATAGTGGCTCATGCACTACACTACTCCGCTGTCGCGCCGGGGCTGCTGCCGTATTTTGATCTACCGGAAGTAACAAAAATTATGCTGTGAACGCGATGAAAGATAAAACTGAAGTGGTAACAATGGAGGTGCTAAAATCAAGGCAGTGAATGAAAACAGGCAACGTTAAATTTGATAACCTTAATATTTATAACATTAATATTTACCATGTTATCATTTTAATGACCTCCAAATTCACGGATTCTAATTTTCGCAGAGGCAAAATTAATCAATGTATTAGTTTTTATAGCACTTAATTTGACCATGATCAGTATTTCACACCTGCAATTCATTACAAGTTAATTTTTGTTACTTTGACACCTCATGGTTTAAAGCTTGGTATTTTGTTTTTTTAAGCTAATCCTGCTTTAAACTTCACCCTAACCTTGCTCTGTGTTCCTTGGTCTTCATGATCCTTTCTGTTCACTAATGGTCTCTACAAGTCTCTGAGACTTTCATAGAACTGTTGCATTTATACTTAGAATAGAGTTTGTTACTAAACATTTTTCTGAACTGGTGTCTGCAATACCAACAGAGGAGGTGTGCAGGTGGTTGCATGCTGTGCTGCTCTTCTCTCGTCCTACAGGGTGTGATTGACAGGTGTAGCTCGCAGGTGTTTCTAGTTCAGCTCATCAGAAGGGCTTCTTAAGGAACAGGAGCCTGAAGGGAGATGTCAGCTCGTTATCTCTGCGGGAGTGGTAACCTGACCGTGGTTTATTGTTCTTCTGTGTCTGACAAACGAATGTTTACCCAAGTCTTTGTCCCTGTATTCTAGATCTGACTCTGCTGGTGACCAAGCCCCGGATCTCAAGTCCTCTGTGTCTCTGTGTCACGATCAAGCAAACCTCTTGGAACTTCTCTCAGCCGGCCCAGGCATGAGTCTCCCTTCCTCTCCTGTCTCCAGCCTGCACCTTAGCGCTCACCTGCCTATCCACCCTCCAACGCTGCATGCTTTTTGGTTGCTGCTTTGCGGCTCATATGATTACCGGAAGCCTACGCGGGAATGACTCAACTTCTCCTGCAAGCCCTTGCCCTCCACGCTCAGTAAGACACCATACCCCTGTCCTGCACCTTAACTCAGTTGCCAATCCAATCAATATATTAACGCCTCATCTCTCTTCCTCAGTCCCCGTCCAGACCTCTGCTGAAAAGCCAGTCAACGAACCGATTTCTCTAACCTGCCAAAGTTCTCAATAAACCTTCTTGATTGCAATTCTGTCTCCATAATTGTTGCCCTCATACTGAGTCTCTTGACGCTATGAAAGTGTCTGTATCTGTATTCAGTTCAGAGTAAAAGGGGCAGAAATGTACGCCACACTTTAAAAAATTTTCAAAAGTGACAGTAGCTCTGTGGCAAAAAGCTGCACTCTTCTTTATTTCTATGGACCCTGCCAAGTTGACAGTATGGTGGTAGAGCAGAAACATAGAACCGAAAAAAACACCCAGTTCACTTGACCTAACTTTGCAGTAACACAAAGGAATACGATAGTCTTTCCCAAAAAGCACATATTCATCTATACTTAAAAAATATTTCAAAAGTTTTACTTGGGAATGAAATATCGGCAGGCTGGCTAAAGTTGCAGAGACAATAAGTGCATTTCAGTTTTGTTTTTTCTACTGGAGAAAAAAAAACGAAAATGTGTTGGTCAGATTTATTCAGGGAATATTTGAGATAGACGGGACCAGAGATAATTCATATCTATATAATAATATGTATTTATAATGTCAATATACAGTATGTACCATCAGATAAAATAAAATATTTTACTTTGAAACAGGTCAGTCTAGTAAAATTGTATATATAAACTGCAAAATTATATAATGAAAGAATAAAAAAAACCATAAGATCTTCACCTTTTCTTTATACACAGGCACTCAAGTAAAGTCATGTTGGCAGAAGCTGATATGAGTAAAACATGAAACAGGACATAATGAGGCTACATGCAAACAGGGCAATAAAATGTTTATTATCTGTGTTATGCAAGCACTAAAAATCAGACAAAAATGTTCATCTCAGAACACCAAAGTCTTATTCAGAAATAAATAATATAAATTTAAAAAAAGATCCACGTTTAATGTCTAAAACTGCCTAAGATGTATGAAATAAATAAATTTTTTATTGTAGTAGATTAATCTCACACTGAAAGCATTGGAAGAATCCAGCCTTTAATTAAAGTACATTTAATTAGTGGGAAAATACATTTCTAGTCATACTCCCCACTCAAAGAGTTTCTACACAACACATCTTAGACCTCTCATCCCTATCATACATTAATACACTTACCTAACTTGGGGTCAAGTGCCTTGTCCATGTTGTATTGTTGTTATATAATGGAAGAAACTAGAAAGAACTCACAACCTACTGATTGGCAGTCAATTTTTCCCATTGAATGCATTACAGCATTGCTACTGCCTTGTGGTGGCATCAAAAGATTACAGCCAGTTGCCATTAAAACGGCGATTATAAATCATACAAATTAATTTAAACTAGAGATACACCGAGAACTCACCGGGTGACCGAAATCAGAAAATGATCCTCTTGACCAGCCCCTGAATGGTGACCAGTCGGGTGAAAACTCCATCTAATCTCTTTCTGATCAGACACAATGCTAAGGGGTAAAAGATCTGAGCCGATGACAGCACTGGATGCTGCTAACTGAGTGAAAAAGATTTAAAGTTAGCTATTTTCAGGGTCAATTAAGTGTTTAAAAATGAAGGCAGAGGAAGTAGATGTAAGAAGCTATTTAAAAGGAAACCATATTTTATACAATGTGTCGATCCATTTCTGCAGTTCAGTCAGGCAGTGAGAGAGTGAGACATAGCAAGACTTTTGGTAGATAACAGGAAGCCTTCACAGAGTCCATGAAAATTTTCTGTTTTATCCTTCTGAGCTTTCAACCTCTCCCTGTCATGATTTATTTAGAAATATCAGCATTTACTGATATCCTTGTTGGATATCAGTTACTGGATCTAAGCAGACTGATCAGATACATCACAACAGCACTGTATTATTATAGCTCAGTGAAGACATTTAAACTCAAGAATCTCACGGCCAGGTTCTATAATTTATCTGTTTTATGATTCACCATCTAGTTAAGGAAGTGATTACTGTCTAAACAACTAGGTAACCACAAACAAGTTACTTTAATTTTCTTTTCATGATCTGTTAAATTGTAAATACTGATCAGCACAGAGCTGCCAGATAACAGTAACCTGTCATTTTAGGTGTGTTGTGATATTAAACATATCATTTGCACATGCCCAAACAGCTGTTAAATACAGAAAATGTCAACAAAAATAATAATTTTCCCACCATTGCTTTTGCGCCCCTCTAGTGCAGTGCCCCTATGTGCAGCATATAGTGGATACCCACTTTTTGCGCCACTGGCTGAAGACACTGTAAAATATCTATTTCATAATAATTTTCTTTTATAATATTGGTCAAATCTTAGAATTTAGATCAATTAGCCTAACCTGCCTGGTTTTAGTGGGAAAAAGTCAGAATACTAGGAGAGAATCCATGCATGCACCGGTATAACGTGGAAAATGTATGCAAAAAGACCCAATGATTCGAAATGAGGACTTTCTTAATCCAAGGTAAAACTGCCAACAGTTGCAGCCCCCCAAATGTAATTTTAGATCAGTTTGTGTATATAGCACCAATTCCCCAAAAATGTAATCTCAAGGCACTTTATTCAAAACTTTACAAAATATGGAGATAAAAAATTAGCCGCAAATTCTGAACAGTGTATCTCTAGTTTGAACTCAAACTCAAAACAACTGTTCAATTATTTAAAATGAATATACTTCTCTAGCATGCACATAGATGGTGCAAAGTTAAAAAGTAAGACTGTTGCTGAAGTTGGTGACAACTGGCCACATTACTGAATGTGCTATAAAAAGCTTCTAGTGACAATGCGTCTACAACAGACAGTGCAAGTTGGCTCAGTTTTTGGTATTTGATAATGTCATGTTGTCCAACTGAGCAATAAAACCAAAGATGACCCCACAAAATGTCCCCTGAAACCCCAAAATTGTATTTATCTTTGCTATTTAGCTGGTGATGTGTTAGCCTCAGTTCCAGTAGGGTAAAAGCAGCCTGGCATGTTGCCCACCCTCAGCACATATGGAGAAGGTGAAGGAAATTCACAAAGAAATACACAAAAAGAAAAACATGTTGTAGTGAACTTAAATAAAAAACAAAAAACAAAATAAACAGTCCAGCCTAGAATGGTAAGTAGTCAAGAAATGCTTGGTGTGTCATTTTCTGTTTGCTGATGGGATGAAGCGCTGCCACCAGCTGTCAAACAAACTGTTACTTTGGAACACTGCTGCCAATCTGAACATTTAAATGACACCAGCATTGGCAAGAAGTGATGGTCCATCATCTCAACAACACACACAGACACAGCATTGCTTTTAAACGTCTTTCAAAGATTGACAGGAAGAAGCATCCCATGAGCAAACGAGCAGGATAATTAGAATGAGGCTGTTATTGATTTATCACCCCAAACCAATGCACACTATGCATAGTAATTGGCTCAAATGGTGTTCATGAGTATGTGGACAAAGGTAATCAATAGAGGTTGAAACAATGGAGAATGAGGGGAGGAAGGGGAAGCAGGGTTGTTGGACATGGAAGAAAAATAAGCAGCACTGTACCTTCAGGGTTCAATCCAGCACAGGTAAGCCTTGATCATTCCTTTTTCTTCTTTACCTATAACATCAGAAAATTGCCGTTATAATTTTCAGGCCACATTCTCTTACATGTTTAAAAGCTCGATCACATTTTTCATTTTTTACTTACAATGAAAAATGTCATGTGTGTGGCGGACTTATTTAATACAACAAATAAATACAAATGCCTCCCTGCTGTACAGCTCTGTTACATTTATTTTCCCCACCGTTTTAGTGCCTTGGGGTGGATGTCAAAGCCCAGTTCTGTTTTAGTACCAAGACAAATCTAAGTGTGAAACAACACAATGTTTTTCCCACAACAGAAAATAGTGGACATAAAATACAGAAGGAACAATAAATATTGAATATGTCAACACTTTTCTCACTAAAAAATATTTCTAAATGGCTTCTTGACATAATATTTTAAAACTGATGTAAGTAACAACCTAAGTAATCCACCCAGACAGTTAATCTTGAATGTTCTGGGGCCTCTTTGATGCACTATGATCTTCCGTTCTTCCCAAAGATGTCCAGATGGATTCAATTCAGGGGAATGGCTGGGTCATTCTAAAAGCTTTATTTTTGCTTCCTTGGCTGAGTGTGACCAACATCTTGCTGAGAGGTCCAACTGGTTTTTACTTCAGAATTTTAGCAAGAATCTCCCACTACATATCTTCATTCATCCTTCCTTCAATTATACGAAGCCTGCCAGTACAACATATGCTGATAAGCAGTCCCCTACCATGATGCACTCACCTCCAAACAAAGTTGGTATGATTTTTAGGGGGTTGTACAGTTGTAGAGATGATGAATCTGAAAATATTTAATTATTTTAATATTTTATCAAATAATATTTCGGTCTGTTAAGGGTTATCCTGTGAATACCAGCCCAGTAAGGCAGTGGTATTAGGACAAAATAGAAAGGTGTGAGCCAAGCTCTGACATTATTGCACAGCACAACTCTGCACACACATGGAATGAATTCACACAATTTCTTAAAATACAAGAATTTATTAACAAAAAAGAGGCAACTCAAAGTCAAACATAATTCAATCAACAACTCTTTACTATGCTAAAACAATCCAACTAAACTACCAAGCAGAATTAAAGAATAAGGAAGACTAATGGGCTATGTACAATATCAACAAATTATGATTAAAGATGATTGAAAACCATGACCAAAAGAGTGATGCAACATTACCATGCAATGTTCATGTTTGAGAACCAAGGATTATCTTGAAGAATCTGGAAGTGAAGTTAAGTTAGTCTTGGAACCAACTTAGGCAATAATCAGCACACCTTTAGACAACCATTCCCAATGCAAGATCAGATAAAATAATGTTTTAAAGAATGATCTGCTGAATAAAACCAACCTTCTGGATGAATAATTCTCAACGGTGTCTCATTAGCTGCCTTTATTTATTAAAATAATATTTAAAGAAATAATAAGGAAATATTTTGGAAAAGAGCCAAATCTTTCCAGAGAAATGGACCTTAATGGTGTTTGCTTAGTTATCAAATTTAGTAAAATGATGTTAGGGACATATTTACTGGATTGAAAACTAAACCTTTCAGGGTAAATATTATTTAGCAGCAAGCACGTGTTCTTACCTGTTAGCAGTTGAAGCTAACAAAAGAAGCTGATAGGTTAGCACCAGAATCAAACACACACCTTTAAAATGCCGTCAATAAAAGGGTTGAAATGCATAAGCGTGGACGGCGCGTTATGATCAATCTTGTGTGTTAAAATCACCCCTTTAAATAAAGTTTGTCTTAACTTTAAAAACACACAAACACAGAACACAAAACTGAGCACGTGCTGAGGAGATAGCCTGCTAGCACCGAGATAGCAGTTTCACACAAACAGATCATTTCATCTTCATCTTCTCTGCCCAAACCCTAACCTCGTATGAACAGTGTTGAGGAGTTGTCCGGGCGACGACGAAGTTTGAAGAACGCTCTGTGAACAATGGGTTAGCTTCAGCTAACCTCCGGAGCAGTGGCTGGGCGGCCGCTCTGTCGGGCCGACCAAACTGCACGTTACCACGGTGATGCGGCTACTTGTCCTTCTCTCAGACAGGGAAAACCGCTTCACTCGGCTTGTAGAGACAGTGTCTCTACTGGGGACTTATCTGGGACAGTTTGCTTCTGCAGGCCTCAGAGAGAAAGTAAGCAATGCTTACACCTTAATTTCCCTTTTTATAAATGAATACTGGGTACACAAACAGTGATTCACACGTACTTAACTTGTGCATATGATCGCGTGATCTTATGACACCCTTGGATCCAGTTTGAAGAATTTATGTCTGTTTGCCAGCAAAGAGACATTAGCACGCTGTGCCTCTCCTATCCCAATGATCACCGGTGTGGAAGAGGCAGGATGTTGCAAGAGCGGTGCTTTATTTGGACAGTGGTGTCACAGGAAGTTACCCCGTTTCCTGGCAGTGCCGGAAGTAGGTTAATGCAATTTATTTTGAAAGTTCCAGAAAGGTTTGTACCAGAGTTTAATGTTAAAATTCATGGCTGGGTCCCAACACAGTGTAACTCCACTTCTAAACATGGTTTGTTCAAAAACTTACATTTTGATCCCATGTGAGTAGACTATATAGTAATTAGTATATTAGTCAGAAGTAAATTCAGAAGTAAACCTCTGCCAGTTTGGCAAAAAAGATATCACCCAAACCATTAAGGTGTTCATTCTTTTCCCAGACTTTCTTTTTCATCTGTACAAGCTTGAGCACGCATCACACATGCCATAAAAACCTCAGGGTTTTCTGTTTCCAAAGCCATGGTCTCTAGAACCTCACAAGGGTCCTCACAACAGGTGTCACACAAACTTTGTAACCTACTTAATCATTGGCTAACACAAGGGTCACTCGTTCCACAGGCAAAGAGGGAACCACAGCAATTTACAATGTTAGACTGCAAAAATACCTTATCCAATGGAGGAATAATAAAGCCTCCTCCAACACTGTTCGGCGTAGAAGCTTTCAAGCAGGTCACCGCAGGCAGATTAATTACCCACTGAAGTAGTAACAGTTTTCCTGTTAAGACTTGGACAGGTTTCTTACAGAAGTGACAGAGGACATCAGTTCTGGAAAAATGTGGCTGCTCCTACTGTTTCCAAGGCCACTAGTGTTCAGAATGGTAGCGTGATTGAACATCTGAGGGTTTGGACTTTGTTATAGTTCCCTCAACATGCCTGTCAACTATAATTTGCCACCTACGACCCTTTCCAACGTTCCGTTCCAGGATGGTTCTTTGTGAATTAATTAATGAAGAACTAATTCAGTGAGGTGACATTCCATGTCCCTAGAGCCAGCCTAAGCATCTGGGGATCAGGCCGCCGAGGTCTCCACCTTCATCTGCCGCCCAATCCTCTTTGCACCGGTCCCTCATGGTTCCCCCTGCAGGTGGTGGGCCCACTGGGGGATGGCCTCGCATCCCTCCGTCGGGCTTGGCCCGGCCAGGTCCCGTGAGGAGCAACCCAGCCACCACGTGCTCTCTGACTCTGTCTACGATCGAGGCCCGTGAAGTCGCCCGGTATGGCTCCAGGGTCCCACCCTGGAGCCATGCCTGGGGTCATGACACCGGCTCCGCCATACCGGACGACGTCACGGGCCTCGATCGTATCGTCCTCATGAGGGTGTCTTGACCAGAAAAGGGTGGCTTGTCCTCTTCAGGTTGGAGGGGACTTCCTGCCTCAAATGGAGGAGTTCAAGTATCTCGAGGTCTTGTTCACGAGTGACGGAAGAATGGAGCGGGAGATCAACAGACGGATAGGTGCGGCTGCCGCAGTAATGGGGGCACTGTGCCGGTCCCTTGTTGTGAAGAGAGCTGAGCCGAAAAGTGAAGCTCTTGATTTACCGGTCCTACCCTCACCTATGGCCATGAACTTTGGGTCATGACTGAAAGAACGAGATCCCGGATACAAGCGGCTGAAATGAGCTTCCTCCGTAGGGTTGCCGGGCACTCCCTTAGAGATAGGGTGAGGAGCTCGGCCATCCGAGAGGGGCTCGGAGTAGAGCCGCTGCTCCTCCACATCAAGAGGAGCCAGTTGAGGTGGCTCGGGCATCTATATTGGATGCCTCTTGGAAATCTTCCTCGGGAGGTGTTCCAGGCACGTCCCACCGGGAGGAGGCCCAGGACACGGCCCAGGACACGCTGGAGGGACTATGTCTCTTGGCTGGCCTGGGAACGCCTTGGGCTCCCCCCGGGGGAGCTGGAGGAGGTGTCTGGGTGTCTCTGCTGAGTCTGCTGCCCCCACGACCCGGTCCCGGATAAAGAGGAAAACGACGAGGACGAGTTCTAATTCATTATTGGAGTAAAGCCATAGCAGCTTTTGTGAAATCTGCAACCTCTATTTATTTAGATGCATCTGCATGTGATTGGATAAACTGGTTATTAACTGTTCCACCAAAATCAATTGCATAAGGTCTTGAAAAGTATAGATGTTAGTACCTGCTAACCACTTGTCAAATACAACCTCTTGATGCTTACCCGAATTCAAAAATGTCTCAACAGGTTTCTGCCTAAGGGACCTAAACATTTGCCTGTATGCTTCTGGGATCACTTCATTTGCTGCCAAAACCACCTTTCTCCCCATGTCATAATCTGTACTGTCATCGGCATCTAAGACAACATAAGCTTCGGGTAGAAGGATGCTTTCAATGAGTAATGTCCACTTATCTTCAGAACAATCTAATTCTTTTGCAGTTTTCCTAAAAGCATAAAAACTTTATCATGGTTAAACTTTGGCATGAGTCTTAAAGGAACAAAACGCAAGATCCATGATTTTTGCAGACGTCTGCCCCCTCTGGTGACACGTTTAAATGACACTAGTGTTGCGCATCAAAGAGGAGGAAAAAAAGCTGTCGTCTGCCGCTGCGACTTCAGTTGGTTCTTTAGAGGCGCAATGTCTTCTGAGGTAAGAAAGTTAGGAGTATTATTTCATTATCTAATAATATATAGAAATATTTTTGTTTGTACGGAAATTTTTCATATCAATAGCCAAATTATTTTAGGGGAAAAATGTAGCGACCCTTTTAGTTGGTCAATAACATAGACATTTCACTGGATAACTTTTGTTATCATTTGTTTAGTTCAATGTAGATAATACAACGCGTCTTTTTGGTATCTTAATTTTTTTGCAAAAAGAGGGCCAACTCCTGGTCCCTTTTCGTTCCCAGGGCAGATCTGAGCTCCCTCCATTGCTTAAAAACTGCCCCGATATTTCTTGTTCCGTTGCCGATCAAACTTCAACTTTGCCCTTTTTGTCGCACTAGACAAAAGTTTTTTTTTTACTCGTGTGGAGTCTGTGATGTGGTTTGAGATGCGCTTGTGGCTGGTCTTTTGTGTTCCATCTTCTCAAACAGTTGCCCGCCCATGTTCTATCGTTCTCTCACTAAAGTGTCATAGCAGCGGAGTATTAATGAGGGAGCCGAGCACATCAGACCTATGCGCACGCCCTGAGAATCACGGCCCGAATCACTCTCTGATGAACTAACTAATCTAGTCTGTAGCGGCAACTACGGTAAATAGAAGATAACTCATTTTACATGTCGGACAATTGGAAGGTCGCGTATGGGAAAGAAAATACATAATATTTAACTTAAAAACTTGCCCTAGGCACCTTTTAAGCAGCTTGAAATATCAAAACTATTCTCACGCTTGTTTTGTGAAGCATAGTTATTGGCTTTAATTCTTTCCTGCTCCAATGCTACCTTTGCCAACTCTAGTTTCTGTTCTTGCTCTCTCAATGTTATTTTTGCTATTTTAAGATGAAGCATATTCTCCCTTTTTTCTACTTTGGCCTTCTCTCTTGCCAGTTCAAGTTATAGTTTCTTTCTTGTATTGGATAACGAATACAAAGTTCCTTAATTAAAGTCTCCACAATCGCAAGTTTCTTAGCTTCAGGATCAGTGTTTATCTCAAAATTCTCAGCCACTGCAACCAAATCCTCTTTTTGTCTCAGTTTATGCAATTCAGTGCGTCCAAAATCCCTGACACAAAACTAATTCATTTTAAAGGTTGCATGACTACTTTTATTGCTCCCAGGAAACTGAAGAGAACAAGAACAAAATACCTTTAAGCTTATGGGTAAAGAATGCTCACTAATGCAGAAAAAGACATTAACTACAACAGAATAGAGTAGAATCCCCAATCGGAGAACTTTCAAACCTATTGATCAGGACAGCTAGCCCCCCACTTACTTTGCGGGCTAGTGGAAGCTGTATGATGCCAATAGACTTAAAGCGTTACCATTAACTTCTTGACTGTGAAAATGAATGGAAATAATAGCTAGAGGGACTGGTTCAGGCAGGGATGAGAAAACAGTTAGCTCACCCGAACCTCCTTTTACTTAGCCCTCCAGAACAGCAACAGTGCCAACAGTGGGCAGTTTCCCAGACTTTCCAGTGCCTCACTGGGCAGCCAGCCCTGTTAAACATGTTTAGCTCTGTTCAATGTTTTTTTAAAAGGTGTATTTTCATCAGTGTAAACCACTGTCGTTTTTTTCCGAAACCCCAAAACTGTCCTTAGGTTGCATGCCCCACCATAGGTGAAACTCGTCAGCCTTATCAAAGTAGTGTACACCTTTCTATGTTTCTTCTATATTTATGCTTTAGTTTATGTATCCAAACATTATAACAATAAATAAGTCATAATCAATTTGCTATAAAATAGATCCAAATCAAATGCAGCACAAAAATCCATCCTAGGGGATCCGATCTCAGAAAGACAGCACTAAAACAGGTTTCTGTTAAAACAAACAAAGAGGCCATTCAAAGCATTCATTTAAAAAATATAAAAAAGCATAAATTATTTAAAGCAGCTTTAACAGCATAGCAGCTGCTTCTTTTTAGCAAAGTCAGAATTTTTCAACAAGTAATTAAGTTGGTTAATACATTTTATTTATATAGCTTTCATCACAGGATAAAAACCACAAAGTGATTCAAAATTAAAATAGAAATGACATACAGAAAAAGGTAAAACATGAGACTTAAAATAAACTATTCAAAAGAATCCCCGCAGTCCAGTTCTTGTTCTATTTATTACTTGGGTTAATAAAGTGTCTTTAGCTGTGGAACACGCAACCTGAGAGCGACAGATTTAAAAGACCTCTTGCTTCTTGCTTGAAAATTTGAAAATCAATTATAAAATGAATGGAGAGCAAGTGTAAGAATGTTAAAATAAAAGTAATGTGCGCTCTCTTTCTCTTTTTGCCTGGTAGCCTTTCAGCGGAGTTCTTGACCGGTTAAAGTGAAAATTTTATTATTCCAACTTTTTTTGATACGCACCAAAACGATACATTTATTTCTTTTTAATTTAGCAATTACAAAACTTTTTTGTAATCCAAATAGAGCTCTGAAGTTTGTGAAAAAAAGGAATCCACGAGTCTGGGAACAGGGTAAGAGGATTGGGACAATCTTCCTGAGGGAGATGGGATGCAACAGAAATGTCATTCTTGTTCTGTCAGGTCGACGCCACGCTAGAACCTCGGCACATTGGAGACAGGCATGTGTGGTGAATATTGAGTAAGTGACCTTTCTGATAAGGCTTGAAAGGTCTTTATATTCACAGTCATCACTGTCAGGAAGACTGCAACAATAGGTCCATCATCATCAATCATCATTTCATGAGCTTGGGCAGCGGCCTAAGGAGCTAGCAAACTATGACAGATGACGTAAACCAACCAGCTTTAAACTTCTAGAACTAATTTTACGTAACAGATTAGTTTTCCAGTATAGTCCAACTTTACGGTCATCAAAAAGAAAGTACACAATTTTTTTAATTGGAGATTTTTATGTATCAAGACAGACATTTATGATAATATGCTCTTTGCTTGATTCCAAACCGATTTAAACCTTACGTCGACTGAACAGAAAACAAAACACATTTCACAATCAGTATTTACTGAACCAAACTAAAATGATGAAGCTGTGTGGCAAAACTAAGTACATCCCAATATTTAATATACCCACCTTCACCGTGGCAACACCTTTATTGTATGACTGTGAGTTTCTCACTGTGATGTGGAGGAATTTTGGTCATCAATCTCTTAAACATTGCTTTATTGCTTGCATGATCCGATTTAACCCAAGCTTCAGTTGGAAGACAGATGGGTTCAAATTTGACTCTAGAAATAATGTGGAACACAAAGGATTTCATTGTTGACTAAGTGATTGAAAACAGGTCCACATTATCACCCCCCCACCACCATGCCTCACAGTTGGTACAGGTGTTTTTGCTAATACGAAGTGTTTGGTTTTCCTCAAACATGGTGCTGCACATTATAGTCACACACCTCTACTTTAGTCTCTGCTCTCCAAAGCACATTTTTCCACGGGACTTATGCTTTAATCAGATGTGACTCTGAAACCTTTGGTGCCAAAATCTTTTTAGAGAATAAAAGATTTTTCCTGGCAACCCTTCCAAACATTTATGAAAGTCAAGCTGCTTCTGGTAAACTGATCTTTGTGCATAGCACAAGCTGAGATACACAACATTGCCTTAAGTTTTCACTCCCCCATCCAAATGACTGACAGCAGGTTTTCCTGTCACTTTCATTTTTTAACCATTATTTTAGCGAGTAGAACTAAACTGAAGCACCTGGACATTCTGACTACTTCTACAAACATTTGTGAATGGATGAGTCACTCTTGGACATTCAGTGAATTCCAGCAAATTAACTTTCTGGACTAAGTTTACTGTTTGACTGTTTGGCTGGTATGGATCTAGCCCCATTAATGAATTTAATTTTTATTTTCTAAAACAATTAATCGTTATACTTTTGGTGCAGTTTCTTCTGTATTTCTGCATGCTTCCACCACTGCTGCACACATTGCTTACTGCACACAATAACCGTTGTCAGATTGATGGGCAGTAACTATTGTTTACTAAAGCAATTGTTTATGTCTTTCTGTCTTGAGATTGTGTTAACACACACCTGTATGTCAACCAGCATACTGCCGTTTAGCAGCACATGGCTGCTATTTCCCTTCTTAAATTCTATAAAATCATATCAAGGGCGTACTCAGGTTTTAACACAGAGTTTTTCAACGTCAGTGTCATTTTTATTTAACAAAAAATGACAGTGTGGAATATGTTGTGTATTTGTGTAAAATTAAAATTCATATAATTTTAAAAGCCGGTAAGAGAAATTCAATATCTATTTTATATCTGAAATCCTACATCTGAAGGAGAGTGCACTTTCTTTCCAAGAGCTTTTTCACAAATTATCACATGACCACAAACAACTTCTCGGCCTTTTTTTACATAAAACATGCATGAGTGTTAAATTCCTAAAGGCTTGCAGTGTGTTGACAAACTATTCAAAACTCTTACATTTTTTCACATTGTTATGTCACAACTCCAAGCTTTGTTGCATCTAATTGGGATTTTATGTAATGGACTAACATAAGGTAATGCACAGCTGTAGACTGCAATGAAAATGATGCATGGTTTTATTTATTTATTTTAAAAATGAAAATCAGAAAAGTGGTTGTAGAGCCCTGGTCCGTCAACTCTAGAACCGCCTTTCACTGCAATTCCAGCTGCAAGCCTTTAGGGTTGTGTCTCGGTCACCAGCTTTGTACTCTGACCCAAGTTCCGTCAGATCGTATGCAGAGCATCTGTAAACAGCGACTTTCAAGTCTTACCACAGATTCTTAGCTGGACCTTGACTGAGTCACATGAATATGTTTTGAGATATGTAGATATGGCTGTATGTTTGGCTGTATGTTTAGGGTCACTGTCTTGTTGGAAGGTGAGCCTAAGCTTAGAGTCTCAAGTTTTTTTCAGGCTCCAATAGATTTTCCAGCATTTGCCCTTTATGTAGCTTCATCAGCATAGGAATTAACTTTGACCAGATGCTGAGAAATAACATTCCGACAGCATGATGCTGCTGAGCTGTTGTTCTCTGCAACTCCTCCAGAGTTCACATAGGCATCTTGGGTTCTTCTCTGATTATTGCTCTCCTTACTTTCCCTGTCATTGGCATTCAAGTTCTGGTGGTTTTGCAGTTGTGCCATACATTTTAATAACATAACTCTGCTTTACACTTCCCCGCAACATTATCTCTTACTTGTTTGAAATATCTATTTATACTGAAATTGAGCTACACACTCTCTTCACCAATTTCTGACTTCTGAAGACAACTGGTTGAAAATGAATTTATTTTGGGGTACCAGAATAAATGATGCTGAATACAAATGTGCAACACACTTTAAGAATTTAATCTGAAAGAAAAAAAAAATTATATAATTTTTCTGTCCACCTTACAAACACACAGTTCTTTAGAACGTTCACATAAAATCCTAACAAACTACAACAAAGTTTAGGGTTGCTACATACTAAAATGTGAATAGGTTCAAGGGGCGGGAATATTTTTGCTATGTACTACATGCAAACAGCTTCATTTAGCTTCACAACGTTTATGAAGGCATGTTTGGTTGTGCTAGTCTGCATCAGTAGTAGCTTAATGCAGAAAATGAAATTGGCGGAGTGTATAATGCATCATGAATGTGCAGCAACTTTCTGCCTCATGCTGTTTGCCCTGCTCCCTTATGTTTTACATCTGACTGCTTAATCACTGAAGTGCTTAGTTTTCTGCTTTATTGTTTAATCTTCTTGGTGACTTTCTCTTTTGTGTCTTATTTTGTTATTTTCTTGATACAAAAATCACTTTATATTAGGGTTACCAGTGAACCAGCATGTGACAAAACTTTGAGTTGATGATAAATTTAGCCTGAACTACTTGGTTTTATAGTTTAAGATTACGTCTCTTACGTTTAAACGAGCAAACACCAAAGCAAAACCATTTTAGGGATCTTCTTTCAACTAGTTTGAATGTTAGCAGACCACAGCTTCCCATTATGTCAGTTTCAGCGACTAAGTTTAGAGTATCGCTTCCACTGACCTATACTGCTGGCTGAAGTAGCCATAACAACTGAGCCTTATAAGGGAGAGCGATAACATCTCCATTTACTATCCCTCTGGAGCTACTTACTTTTTCCGTTTCCGTCGCCCTTTCCCCGACAGAAGTCCCCTCTGTTCCTCCCTTCTCTCTGCCTTCGGAAAGCGAGATGGAGAGAGGGAGAGCAAAGGAGAGGCGAGTCGGATCCAGGCGGAGGAAGATGGGAGACGAGGAGTGGAGAGGAGAGCAGCGGCTGCACTGGGAGCGCTTTACCGAGCCTCATATATCGCCATTATGTGGGTCAAGGATGAAGTATTTATCTCCAGCTTCCATCGCACAAGTTCACGTTCAGTCCCTGCCTGCGATGGTACAACCCGCAGAGAGAGGGAGAGAGCGGGGTTGTTTGGATAACCTATATTTGGGAAAGAGGAGCCCACTGACACTATTTTAAGATTGCCAATTGTGAGAGAGATTATTAAATTGAGCGAGTGATAACTGCTCTGCTGAGGTCACAAAATGCACATTTTTGGAGAATTTGGCACATATTACAGTATTTTTCAAAGACTTATCTTTTAAATAAACTATATATATATATATATATATATATTATAATATATATATATATATAGATAGATAGATAGATAGATAGATAGATAGATAGATAGATATATATACATATATATGGAGTCACACACACAATTAAAGTGGAAAGACACACTACAGGCTGATCCAACTTTGATGTAATGTTCTTAAAACAAGTCAAAGTGAGGCTCAGTATTGTGTGTGGCCTCAACTTGCCTGTATGACCTCCCTACAACGCCTGGGCATGCTCCTGATGAGATGGTCTCCTGAGGAATCTCCCCCCAAACCTGGACTAAAGCATCCGCCAACTCCTGGACAGTCTGTGGTGCAACGTGACGTTGGTGGATGGAGCGAGACATGATGTCCCAGATGTACTCAATCGGATTCAGGTCTGGGGAACGGGCGGGCCAGTCCATAGCTTCAATGTCTTCATCTTGCAGGAACTGCTGACACACTCCAGCCACATGAGGTCTAGCATTGTCCTGCATTAGGAGGAACCCAGGGCCAACCGCTATGGCAGTGCTCCTCCTGTTCTTCCTTGCACAAAGGCGGAGGTAGCGGTCCTGCTGCTGGGTTGTTGCCCTCCTACGGCCTCCTCTACATCTCCTGGTGTACTGGCCTGTCTCCTGGTAGCGCCTCCAGGCTCTGGACTCAACACTGACAGACACAGCAAACCTTCTTGCCACAGCTCGCATTGATGTGCCATCCTGGATGAGCTGCACTACCTGAGCCACTGGGTTGTAGAGTCCGTCTCATGCTACCACGAGTGTGAAAGTACCACCAACATTCAAAAGTGACCAAAACATCAGCCAGAAAGCATAGGTACTGAGAAGTGGTCTGTGGTCCCCACCTGCAGAACCACTCCTTTATTGAGTGTGTCTTGCTAATCGCCAAAGATTTCCCCCTGTTGTCTTTTCCATTTGCACAACAGCATGTGAAATGTTGCTTCCTAAGTTGACAGTTTGATTTCACAGAAGTTTGATTTACTTGGAGTTATATTGTGTATTTTAAGTGTTCCATTTATTTTTTGAGCAGTGTATATATACACACACACATATATATATAAACAAATTATTTAAAGATTTAACGATTTGCATCTCATTCAGTGCAGTGCAATACATACCTACATATTCACTACACAGCTTCAATTTGAAAATAAAATAATTTAGTGCTGAGGAAAAAGTTGTTTGGATTTATGTCAGTAGTCTGATCACTGAGCATGTTGTTAGCAAATCCCATTCGTTTTCTGACTTACAACTGGAACACTAAAACTCAAATGAACACAGTTGTTCTTTTCTTCTAAATACTGAAACCAACAGTGTGTCTAAGTGGTACTCTCAGGAGAAAATCTGTTGGGATGTCCACTCCTGGGAAAATCAGTAACTGTTAAAAAGATGCCACTTTTGAATGATTACTGTAGAGTGATGCATTTAAGGTGTGGTCTATGTTCTTTGCTTATGACTTTCCTCCTTGGTGTTATGCAAAACCCACCTTTATTCTCCATACCAGTAAACTGCCAACACCTCTGCTTTTATAGAGGTCATCACACTTGCTAATGATCAGTTATGGAAGTATATTTGCTTAGCAACACGTAGCTGCTATTTTCCATCTTAAACTCGATGGGAGCAGCCAGCCCTTAGTATTTCCACACACAGCTACTTTATTTTGGCCTCGTTTTGTTTAATAAATAATGCCAGTGTGGAATCTTATTATATTTTTGTAGGCTTGAGGTTAATCTTTAGGAGTCTTAGAATCTGGTTACACCAGAACACCAGAACTGACATAGGGTATTCTCTTTTTTTACAGTTTCCTCATTTAATGCCATCCTCTGGCAATAAATCGAAACACTGCACTGATGTAAAATTCTTAGGAAATCAGGTGTTATGTTTTTGCCCCTTTCCTTTTGTTAGTACTTGTACTATAATAATATATAATTCAGCATACAGGATTGGTAATAGAGCAGTAGAATATCAGTGCAGTGTAAAATCTATAACCAGCATGAATCCAAACACTCTAACAGGGCTTGATCCTTTCATCGTACTATTATATAATAGTCAGTATTTAGTTATATAACTATAATAAATCAGACAACTTAAGTTCAGACACAAAGGAGAGGGGTTAAAGTACATCAAAAGAAAAGACAGAAGCAAAATAGAATATATTTCAGAATGAATTTTTTTACCAATTTAGTAAATTAGGTTGCATTACTCATGGGGTCATTAACTGAAGTCTTGTTTGTGATTTTTGTATAAAGTCAGAATCCTAGGCCATGTAGAGTAAAAACTGTGGCACATGAGAAAATCTATTTTACATGAAAAAAATCAAATGATGTAATTATATTTTTTAGATTTTATAGGCACTAATCTATTTTGGTTCGCTCTCCCCCCCCCCATTGAATGTCCCCATGCTAAAAATAGATAAAAAAAACTGTTCGGTTTCTGTGCTTGTGGCGATATAAATTTAATTTTTGAAAGCATATCATAAATATTGTAATAAAAGAGGTAGTTGATGTTTATAGATTCAGAACTTCAGCATTTTTATACAGTAGTTACCTCACAGCAAGTAGGTCATTGGTTCACATACCTGCTGAAGCCATGTTTTTCCCCATGCATTCTTGGATTTTGCCCAGGTACTCCAGTTTCCTTCCACTGTCTAAATACATGAATGTTAGGTTAACTGAATTTGTCTTCATGTATGAGAGTGTGCATGGTTGGTTGTTTTGTAAGTCTCTGTGTGACCCTGTGATGGACTGGCGATCTGTCCAAGATGTACCTCGCTTCTTGCTCAATGCCCACTGGAGACAGCTTCTAGCACAGGATTTATTTCAGTTTGGCAAATTTTTTATGTTGGCATGTATAGCAACTGGAAAATGGATGGATGCCTAGAAGCCCTTTGATGTGGAGCAATACAGGAACAGATGAAAGTTGCTGCAATGGACACACTTTGGATCTACAACAGGTTTGAACTTGGCTTTTACCTTGGTACATAAAAGATAGTGTAGCAAGGACAGCCATTCCTGTTACTCACAATCTTGTAATTTATTACATCACAATTACTAAAAAAATTTCCCCACATAAAAATCATCAGTTTTTAAGAAAACTAGCAGTACCCTAAAAAAGGGTCAACCCCAAAGGGTAAAGGGTTATCTATTTCCCCAAAAACAGGGGGTTTTTCTCTGTATCAATGCTGTTCAGTCTTTTATTGGTGATCTTTAACCTAAAAAACACTTCCAGTAGAAGGAGGCACAGTAAGACACTGGTGTAGATTCTCAGTCATTCAGGACACAACAATTCTAGGTACTTAAAGTGAAACTAAACCTGATGTAAAAGCATTATCCTGCCCCCAGACCAATCTTTAGAAAATGTTACCAAAGTGGGAAGCCCCCCGCCCCCAACTCAGGGGCATGGCCAAGGGGGGGAAATAAGGGGAAAGGGGGGTTTAAAGGGGGGAGGGTTGGGAATGGGGAAAAGTGGCGGGCTAGTTTTTTTAAAATTTGACTTTTTTGAAACAGGGAGAAATTTTGAGCAGAGCAAAAAGGGAAATTTTCAACATGGGATCGATTTTTTGAGGTGGGGGATTTTTCACCCCCTAACCCACCGGGGTTAAAGGGGGTTTTAGGGAAGCCCAGGGGGCCTGAGCCTTATCAGTGGTCCCAAAAAGTAATAAAAAAGGGTATTTTCTCTGTAGATTTCGGGCCGCCCAGTAAAAAGCTCGGAGGGGAAAAAACCCCCCCACCAGGGGGGTCGTAAGGAGTCACTTTACCAATGTTTTCCTGCAAGGATTAAAATCCCTAAGCGGTGATTTTAAACCCCTGACCCGTGTTTAAAAAGGCCCCCTTTAATTTAAATTTAGTTTAAATTTAAAAAAAAACACAACACGAAAATATCTTGGAGCAGGCTAATCTCCCTAGCACCAAAAATAGCCAAAAGTTTATAAACCATAAAAAAAAGGCAAAAATCTTTAAAAAAAAAACTTATTTAAACCCTTTCATTTACACTTTTTTTCTCTGCCCAAACACAAACCTTTTACGTAAAACCGTGCTAAAAAAAGGGGTTTCCTGGACAATGGTTGGGGGGGAACCCAAAGCGTCCCGGTTTCATCCACGTGTGGACTAAACAAATGGACTAAATTGGAGCTATTTCTTGTAGGGTGGGGGGGAGGGCCCGTTGAAAACGGCCCAGACCAAAGTACACGAAAATACCCTTGCGGCTTCTTCAGTGGCCACAGTGCAGCGGGTAGCTCTCTCTACCTGGACGTGCTCGCAGAAAGGCGTGCGGTGCAGTGGTCCCTTCCTTCAGCCAGGGGAAAACTGCTTCAATTAGGGATGCTGTGGGAAGTTCTCTGGAACACAGGCTGCTTCTGTAGGCCTCAAGGAAAAGTTTAAGCCAAAACTTGTGTATTAAAACCCCCGTTTGTATGAATTCTGGATTATTTTGAGCAGGGGGGGGGAGATCAATACATAAACCCCCCGAGTTGGTTTGGACCAAAAGATTCTTTTAAAAAAGAAGCCTTTCTCGCCTGCGAGTTTAAAGGGCCTTTAGGACGCGGGGTCTGGTCTCTCATTTGTGCGGTGTACCAGTTTTGGGTTTAGGCTTGGGCCCTGTTTGGAAAAAAAAGCGTTTTTGGGCCAGCCTGACTCCTCCTTCCGGGCCCGAGCGGAAAAGGTTAATGTGATTTATTTTTTAAAAATTCCATAAAAGTCCATACTTCCTTATGATTATGCACAAATCAGAGGGCCCCTGTTATCCCTGTTTTTTAACCCCAAATTTTTAAGGGGAATGTCCCTTGACCCGTTTTAAAAATGTTTTTAACCCAAAGCCCTATGAGTTTTTTAGCAAGGTCTCAAGGTATGAATGATTGTATAACCACCTGAGGAGACTAGTTAAGGCTGCACTTCAGGTGTTTAGAAAGAAAAACCTGAGGCCACCACCTTTGTAAGTAGTGATCACATTGTGCAGATTTTATATACAATTGTGGTGAGGCTTCAGTCTCTCTCACATTGTGCAGATTTTCTATACAATTGTGGTGAGGCTTCAGTCTCTCTCAATGTATACCTACCATCCATCCATGCACCCATCCATCCATCCATCCATCCATCCCCCCCTGGGCTATATTTTTTGTCCTTGTAGGGGCAGGGGAAAAAAGGTGGCTCTTCCCGTGTCCATAGGGCAAAAATATTTAACGCTCCAGTCCCCCTATCACACACCCGCCACAAAATTTTTAGAGGCTAATTTAACCCAACGCTTTTGGTTTTTTAACTGGGGAGGATCCGGATTTAACCCAAAAAAAAACCCCGCAAGGATGGGGGGAACATACAAACTCATCACAAAAAACCCCAGGCCAGTATTCAAACCCAAGACCGTCTTGCTGCGAAACCCCAATGTATACCGCACAAGCCGAAAATGGTAGAATCCTCCCCAAGTGTTTGATATTGTTGTCCACTTAACTGATGTGTTCAGTAAAATAACAACTTTTTTAAAAATTAAGAGCCAGGTGTCATTAACATTTCTAAACCAGTGGCTAGGTGTTGTTCCTTTTGTAGGCCTTTGTAGTTCAACTTACTACATTCTTCTTTCAGTTGGTGCAAATCTAGTCTGGGTCAAGATGGTCTTGTAGCAATTTCAACTGCATCCACTTTAGGTATGCAGGTGAAAATTGACATCAAATAATGCAAACATTTCCCCTGGTGCCAGACAAGGGGAGATCCACAGTAATACATAAGGAAGTAGTATTGCCTTGATTGTTCTGACTGCAACTTATTAGTCTTTTACTTCCAACCAGTGTTCAGAACTGAAGAAGCCTTTTGGATGAGGCTTAAATGTCCTTAAGACACAGGAGAAAAAGCAAAAACATTTGTTAAATGACATGTTTGTTGATTTTAGGCATATGCCATGGGAATTGATTCCAGAGAGATGCAGTAAGGCCACACCAGGGAAGCCATCAAGAAGCTTTGCCCAGTAAGAATGGATCACCCTGTCGGATGTGGTTGCAATGAACATTTTTGGTCTATTTTAGTTAATCTGAGCAAGATTCCAAATGCCCTCCATCCATGTCTGATGTGTCTCCAGCACTTCTCAGTAACTTTTTTTAACAAAGTTTTCCTTAGCATTTAAGTCGAATCCTAATCCACACGTTTTCAATAACCAACAGCCTTGTTAGTGAGAGTGACTTTTGAACTGAAACAACAGCTGTCAGTGTCAAGATTTCAATTCCAGACCAAAGTAAGGAACTCAATTCTTGCATCTGTTGCAGTTCTGGTGCTGAAAGTGATGGGTCAAGGCAATTACGAGACTTTGAATTCTTTTTTTCCCCTTTTTTCCTGTCCCTTTCAGACTGACTTTAGACATTTGAAATCAGAACTAGTACGCAAATCCCTTTCCATAGACATCTGAGAAACTTTTAATAAATGTTAGATCTTTAATACATTTAGATAAGACTGATGTTTGAGATTGTAAAGCTGCTTGGTTCGGGAGACTTAGTAGCTAAGTCACTAGACATTTATTTTTTGGTGTTGACAAGAAAAAAAGATTTAAAAAAAAAATCTAGATACTTTTGTACTTCAAACATACTATATATGTTTCAGTCAAATATTTAATTTTTAATAGTATAATATAATGTTTTTGAAATCTGGAGAACTCCTCTCAGAAATCTTTTTGCATCTGGCGGTGCACAACTCGACCTTCACTGTTCTTATTTACTGTAATTTCCTAATTAGATAACAAACTCTAGAGACAGCTTCGCTTGCTTCCTGTGGTGTAATCACGTGTTGCCAGGCAGCTGCTTAGAGGAGCTATTGCCTGCTGATTGTTGGGTCATGGTTCGAAGAGTCATGAAGCTTTGGAATTTGCAGCCCCTGGCCAAAGATAATTGGAACAAAAAGAGATTTGTCCTAACAAGCTTGTTAAGGTTACAGACATTAAGTAACAAAAGACAAATAGTTTATGAAAATAAATTCCATAGATATTCTTCAAAGTATCTACAGAGGATGCCATAATTTCACCATTAAGCTTCACATTTTAGGCGAACAAATATCCTGTAATGATAAACATGTGTGTCCGCCTGATCAGTTGAAACATTCTGTCAGTACAAAGCTGTTATTTTTTTGGGGAGACAGCCCTTTTTGGGCCCCTGACCATTGTAGCAACTGTTCACCCGGGGCAAAAAAACAGCAGCTTTTTTTTTTGCCAACCCCGAAAAGGGAGTGGTCAGTAAGATGCCCAAATTTTAACCCTAGTTGCTGCTATGATAAACCTTTAAAATTTTTTACAGTGAAAATCAATTTCATGCATTCTTGTCTCCCTGTTTGATTTTCCTGATTTTATCCATACCTAAGAGATTATAAAATTCTCCATATAAATTGTGGATTGTTTAGAGGACCAACAAGTTTTTTATGAACCAGCGTTTCATGCAGAAAACAGTGAGATCCATCGATGTGAGTAGTCATATAAATAGTTCACATAAATGATGCATGAAATGCATGATTTTATTTGTAAAATATCAGCAAGTTGCCTCATCTGAAATTTCCCCTCGTTTCTTTGCATCTTTCTGTAAGAGTGACTGATAAAGAGGGAGCAACCAGGACAGTAACACACAATAAAGCCAAGATTTTTGAACATTATTAATAATAATAAAAAAAATAATAACAGTTTCTGATTGTCATTTTCAATATTGTATTAGAATTCCCTATGCAACGGACCTCATTTAGGCAAGAGTCAATGTTAAATCACTACATAGTCCTGATCTAGATTTTGTCTCATCTAAATGGGGTGTATACAAGTGGATACAAGTGACTGAAAATAGCTTATTCTGGAGAGCTGGGCTCAGCCTTAGAGATAAGGTGAGGAGCTCTGTCATCCAGGGGAGCTCAAAGTAGGGCCGCTGCTTCTCCAAAGCTGTCATCTGAGGGGGTTCTGGATTCTGATCAGGATGCCTCCAGGGCTCCTCGGTTTGGAGGTTTTTCAGGCATGTCCCACTGGGAGAAGACCCTGAGGAAGACCCAGAACTTGCTGGAATGACTATATGTCCCGTCCGGCCTGGGAACACCTTGGGATCCACCAGAATGAGCTGGAAGATGTTGCTGGGAAGAGGGATGTCTGATTTTAGATAACTGGAAGACAATGGACCAATAGATGGCTGGATAAAAGTGGTCTATAGGTATGCCAGAATTAATTTATTTCCTCAATTTGAGTTGTAATCTTGGGATAATATCAATGTGTGGGAAAAGACTGTATTTTTGTTTTCAACCAGATCCACTACACTCTCACAGAGAAGCAACGCCTCTGTGACCAAATTGCTTGTGACATGAAGATGATGCACTGCTGACATAATATCTCAGATGCAGCTGAAAAACAAAGCTTTATCTGTATTTGTTAAAAAAGTAATTAATTTCATAGCCACAAGAATAAAACCATGGCTGGTATATTACCTGCATGATGATGATGTCATTCAGCTAAAGACATTCTCTTAGTAATCAAGAAGTTTAAGCCTGGCCCTTTTCACTATTTTTGTTCTTTACAGTCTTAGCTAAACCATGTCTAAATTTAAGCTTGGATAAAGGGTTTCAAGCTATTTTAGAAGTTTGTGAAAACCTTCACTTTAGCTAAATACATAACAATTTGTGCCTTGACACCTACAGAAAATTTTGTCTTTGCTCAGATGTATTCTTATCTAAAATGGGTGAATAAATGTACTGAAGGGAAGATATAAATTATTATAAATTATAAACTACCAGAAGTAGAAGTAACAAGATATTGTACCATGAGGTCTATCACCATAACTTGTCATTTTTAAACAACACAAAACAGCTATCTAGTTGCTGACAGCACACACTTACTTCCGGTGAGGTAAGTGGAAGCTGTTACTATGGGCCCTTGCTTAAAGCTTGATACTCCATTTTGTCCATCTCTTATTTTGAAGTAAGAAAATAAGTAGTTCTTGATTTGCCCTGTTTTCTCTAAATTGTCTAATAAAGAATTCTGGTTCAGTTGGCTAACAACACTTGGTTGCATTAACATTAAAGGTGCTTCTAACACTTTTAAATTACTTAAATAGCATAATTTTGAATTTTCTGTAGAAAATGAACAAAATGAGAGATTTTATACAAATAATGTGTAAGCACTGTGAGAATACTACCAGTCAACCATAACAACCAAGGTCGGCATCAGCTTCAGAGCTTTCCAACACCAACAAATTAGGGGCTATTCTATAATTTGTCAATTTCTTTTGGCATTTGATCATCTGAAGTGTAAATTCTAAAATACGTAGATTGATCAAACTCAAACTGGATAACACTATGTTAAAGAGATTTGTTTAAAAAAACTGTTTTAGATTTATTAAACATTAAATCTTAACCTTCACTCTTTTTTGCTGCTCCACTGAGTGAGACAGAGCAAGCAGCATAGTACATACGTAGTCATCTGAGCTGCATACAGTACTAGGCATATGAGGGGACAACGGGACACATTTCATTTGAACTGAGTGGCTGGTGACTTAAAATAACAGAATGACTAGTCTGGGCCAAAGAAATACATCCACATCCAAATGCACTTTCTTTATGAAAAAACAGTAAAGTGTAACATTTGACACCACAATATCTCATTCAAATCTGGGTCAGAAAAAGAATAAAAAACATATAAAAGATCAAACATCAAATTGCTGTGCACACATGTCAAGTGAGGTTATTTTCAATGTTTCAGAATAATTCAAACTTATTATTAGAATATATATTGATGGTCCATAAATTGTTGATTCCGATCTAAATCTTCTCCTATGGTTCCTCCCAGTGATTATTTCTCAGACAAAATGAGTTACCCCAGGTTGGCTTGTTAAAATTAAATATGAGTCAGTCCTTTAAAAGAAACAGACCCACAAGATCTGGCTCCTTCAAAGAGCTGTTACTCCCATCTCTGTTGTTGACTCATTGTCTGTCACTGCTGACCTTCTCCTACGGGTTTAAGCGACTTTTGCTAACACACTTGTAATGGCATCATATCTACTCTTTTGTGCCTGTTCTAGACCTGCCAGCTCCTTGAATCATGTAGAAAGTGCTTAAAAGGCCTTCAGTTCTGCTGTGTGATGTCCAGATTTTCAGTTTCTTTTAGTGCCTGTGAAAACAAACTCAACAACAAGATAAATAAATATATGCTATCTCACATACTTCCTCCCCAACCCTGTTATTTTTCAAAAGCCAGACACAGGCCTTGTGGCCCAGAAACCCAACAGTAAGGATGGGTACCAATTTGCTGTCAGCGCTGCTGCCCAACCTCTGGGGACCTAGCCTGATTACAGCATCATCATTTGCTTTCTTTTAGTTCTGGCCCAACACACAGAGAGTTGTGCAGTTCCTCTCTTGGTTGCACATCTATTCTTTGCAGCTCATCATATATGCCTTTTCAACTGCTTTATTATGTTCCAAGCACCTAGCATTTGTGTGGCCCCCTGTCACTGTGCTTTCTGTCTCTCTGAAGCCTCAAAATGTCAGGCAGAGATGACTGTAGATACTCTCTTGCCAATGACTGCTGGCCAGTCACATAATTGGGTTGTTGACATGTCACTCCCCATCACAGATCTTTCCACTGGAAAAGAAGAGTGGTCTGAGAAAGCAATCTGCTGGTACATCTATAATTCAACTAACACTCAAACTGTCTTCAGGCAGCAGTTTTTACTGGGCAAACCTGCAGAAAATAATACTTGGCACATGTTTGAGGGTTACCAGGGACTGTTTCTTTTGAGAGTGCACCAGATCATGCAAACAGGACCAGTTATATGGAGTATAAGTAATTTCCACTATAGAAAAAGCCTTAGTTTGTAGCAAATGCAGTGGCTTGAACAAGTATCTAAAATTTAGCATGCATTTGTATTCATCCCCTCTATATCAATACTTTGTAGAACCACATGTCACTGCATTTATGGCTTCAAGTCTTTTGGGGTATGTCTCTACCAACGTTGCAGATCTAAAAACTGAAATCTTTGCCCTTTTTGCTTATATTCTTCTTGAAATAGCTCAACCTCTGTCAGACTAGATGAACATCAAATTTCAAGTCTTACCACAGATTGCCAGTCCGATGTAGGACACTAAAACACATATAGCTCTTACCTAAACCATTTCATAGTGACTCTGGCTGTACAGGGTTGTCCCTGTCTTAAGTCTTTTGCAGCGTCTACATATGTATAGAAGGTATATTCAATGGGATGCATTTCACAGCAGTAGGCTCATATGGCACTGCGAAAAATAAATCTCTTGATTATCATCAGCTAAAAATCCAAATGTAACATAAAACAACTAAACATATAATTTCCTATAACCAGCTTTTCTTAAACTTCAACTCTCAAAGGTACTCTCAAAAATGTATATAGAACTCTCAGAAGAAGATCGGTTTCACTTATACACACAGTATACTCACAGAACACACTAAACAGGAAAGAAGATGTCCCAAATGTTTTTTTTTTCAAACTAAGTCACGTCCAAACTGCATTGGAGATTTACCTGATGACCAGGGTTCAGCTTAAATGAGTTCGTAAGTGGAGGTTACATTTTTGAACACTTTGAAATGTTGTTTTTGTAAGAATGCGAAGAAAACTTAACTCATCTTGACATCATTTAATAGAGCTCTGCTTAGGGTTTAACAAAAGATTAACACTAGTTTCCAGTGACTTTCCACTAGTGATCCACAGGGTTGGAGGATGAACTACATCCTGTTCCTCATCTGGAGGGGTTAGAAGACGAACAGCCTCCTGTTCCTGATGCAGAGGGCTTCGAGGACGAACCGCCTCCTGTTCCTGATCCTGTTCTCCAAAACAAGGGTGTCCAGGTGGACCTGCCTCTGTCTACAGCTTCAGAGGCTCCGCAGGGGTTCTCCCAGCTTCCACGCTGTTCTCCAGAGCCTCAACAAGGGTTCCGCCGCAGATCTTCAGGGCTCCATCGTCAAGTCTTCAGATCTCTTCCATGGGCACAAGTTTCCAGATGGAGGAGCCTCCGTTAGTTCCACGACCATTCTCCAGAGCTCCGTCCTGGGTTCCATGGCCGTTCTCCAGAGTTGCTTCGTGGCTTCACGTCTCTAGAGGTCCCTCGTGGCTTCCAGTCTCCTTAGCTCCTCCCTGGGCCCTCCACACCTCCTGGCAAATTTTTCCATGGTCTGTGGTGGCTTGTAAAAGTATTCATACCTCTTTAAATTTTCCACATATTGTCACATTACAACCACAAACATAAATATGTTTTATGTGAAAGACCAACACAAAGTGGTATACAATTGTGAAGTAAAAAGAAAATTATCCATGATTTAAAACATTTTTTAAAAATAAAAAACTGAAAAGTGCGGTGTGCAAAAGTATTCAGGCCCCTTTACTCTGAGTGCAACCAATTGCCTTCAGAAGTTGCCTGATGATTGCTAATGACTAAGTAGAAACGACCTGTGTGTAATCTAATCTCAGTACAAATACGGCTGCTCTGTGACGACCTCAGAGGTTGGTTAAGAGAATATTGGGGAGCAAACATCATCATGAAGTCCAAGGAACACACCAGACAGGTCAGGGATAAAGTTGTGGAGAAGTTTAAAGCAGGCTTAGGCTAGAGAAAGATTTTCCAAGCTTTGAACATCTCACGGAGCCCTGTTCAATCCATCATCCGGAAATGGAAAGAGTATGACTGTTGACCTCCAGGGCTCCGTTTCTGCCGCCGTTGACCTCTAGCTGTCCTGACCTCCTGGGCTCCGTCTCAGGCCTCCTCCTAAACTATGTGCCTTCTTGGGACGTCCCCCTGGTGCCCTGTCTGTACTCTGTTTTGTGTTAATTATCCTCCCCCCCTCCCTTCAGTTGCTCCATATTCTACCTGCCACCAGCTGCTCCACATATCACCTGATTATGCACCTTTTTATTTATTTATATTTGTGTATATTTGTACATTGTAAATATGTATATTCTGTAATGCAAAAACAAAAACCAAAGAGCAAAGTGTACGGGAGTCAAATTCCTTGTTTGTATGTACAAACTTGGCAATAAAGCTGATTCTGATTCTGATTCTGATTAGCCCTTCTAGTTCATTGGTCATTTCCCACATCACCTCTGTATTTATACTCTGGTTTTCATTGCTCACCATTAGATCCTCCTGGTTACTACCTGCTCTATGTCTGTTGCCTCTCTATCTTGACTGTTGATTTACCTGTGCTCCAAGTCCTACATCCTGTGCTGTAAGTTACAAGTTCTGTTATTAAACATTTCTACTTACCCACGCTCCTGTCTGCACATTGGTCCTACAAAATCCCAGGGAGTCCTGACACTATAAGGGGCATGAATAATTTTGGGCTTAACTGTAATTTGAGTTTAAATTAGAACAATATGGACTATGCTTCAGGTTTCTTTCGGATAAATATTATAAAATAAGGCTCATGTAACTATCCCTTTATCTTAGAAGTTTTTTTTTAGATCTAAGACATGCCAGATTATTGCCAATGACTTCGCAATGACTAGGGCCTCATTAAGCCAAATTTAACAAAATAACTAAATGTTTTATATCATGTTATTTCAAGCATTTTTGGGAAAGGTCCTAACACATTTTACATATCAGATGGAATCACTGCTGAACCTTTCTGCTGCTACATTCGTAAGCGTTTTCCTACTTTTTGACATTTGTTAGTGTATTGTATTCACAGAAAGTGTGCTTTACATTTAAAGCCCTACGCATACATTTTGTCTGGTGATGAATATACATTTCTTTCTCATTGCAAATACCTGTGAGCCTCAGGCGCTGTTGGTTCCTTTTTTAAACTGACTGACTTTGCACACTCAAGTTTTTTCATCCAGCAGAACTCTTAGAAGTGTACATTGATGCATTACAGGATTTGAATTTTACAGTAGCAGTTGTTTTGGCTCAGGAAGAGATGAAACAATGAATAAATTGATAGTTATGACCTTTATATATGAGTCAAGGCGCTTTTGTTACACACTGCTCTGCCTCTTCATCTGATGAATGACAGAAATGCCAGTAATGCTGATCTGGAGCTGAAGTTCCCTAACAAAAACAACCTATTGCAAGTGTTAGATATTATATGTAAAGACTTAATCTTGTTGTACGCATGTTTGCAAAGAAATGACAGTTCTTAAGACTAGGGACAAGTGGCAAACTTAATTGACAAACTGGAATGAGAAAAAGCTGTAAAAGAAATGAATATGACCCCATTATTCATGAATTAGCTCTTAAATAAATGCTAATTCCTTCAATTCTGTTTGTCACAAGATATATTCGTTAAAAACATGGTGCTGTGTATAATGTATAAGCTAAATAGAGTTGAAATGCGCCATAGTATGGGAGTGTCCAATAAGACAGGCAATACAGAGTTTTTTACAAAGATTTTACAAAATGTTTTGTTTGATTTTGAAAGATTTACTCTTTTTCCCTGTTAAAAAACAAAAATAGGAAATTTGCAATTCCTTTCTTCTCTGAACAATATAACCTATCTGCCTGACATCCACTGGCCACATCCCAGTGAAAACACAGAAGTAGAAGTGCAGTCAGCATGGACACACTGCCGGTCCTTTGTCAGTATGGTGGGATTTCAAAAATGAAGTCAATATTTTGGATCCAAAGGAGGGGTGGAGCCGAACTCAGTAGAGCCAATAGAGTGTCCGACATGGTGACATACAATTAAGCTCAAAATTATTTATATCCCTGGCAGATTTAGATATAAATAATCAAATGAATCGAAAAATTATATACGGTTTGGAGAGGCCCAGCCAGAAATATGAATCTGGAAAAATTTGGGGAGGGAACTAAAGATTATGGTGATGGTATTCCAGTCTCAAAGACCTGGAGTTCTTCACAGTAAACCCCAAAATACTACCTTAAATGTGCAATAAGCTTATCGGGAAATACAAGAAGGGTTTTATTTCTGTAACGTCAATAAAGTTTTTTCCACCGATTATTGATAAAGTTGTACATTATGAAATGTTGTTTTATATTTTTTTGTAAAACACTCTTATGGTGTTTAATTATCTTTTGAGAGACGCCCGTCTCTTTTCCCATCAGAAACAAACCTTTTGGTTGAATTTTAAATTTAAATCTGGGGTGTGAATCATTTTGGAATTAACTGTACCTACAGGAATATTTTTAAGCGTATACAACTACACTGCCTTGGTTGAAGTCTAGTGATCTGTTCTGTTGCTGCAGAATTCCCTACAAAATGTACATTTTCTGTGACAAGAATGATTTGCGTAATGCACTGTTCAGAAATAGCCCCTATGTGTTATTTCCCTAAATCCACCAGCCATGTGGTGACATAGATCATCTGTCATTGCTATATCACTCTCTTGAGCCTTGAAGCCAACTAACACTTGCACAAGTCCATTGCTATTCAGCTGTCACTACCTCTTTGGTTACTTATACCCCTTTTTCACCAGCTTGATTTGGCCCGGCTCCACTCCTCTGGGCCTGCTTTGAGAGTGTTTCCATTACAGGTTTTTCGATACAGGTACCTAGTTTTTTGGTCCCTGCACCTGAGCAGGTACGACCAGGACTAAGGAGGGACGACATGTGACGTGAACAGACTGCCGTTCACTGATTGGCCGTGGGACCAGGAGAAATGAGAAGGTTTTCTTTGAGGTAATGCACAGAAAAGAAAATACAACTCAAGAGCGACTACAATAATATTAAAGACTTTAATGGCAAGAAAGGGTCATACCGAAATAAAATTTTACTATTTACAAATCATAAACCATGCCTGGAGTCTAAAAGAAAAGATAAAGGTATCATCAGCTTTCTGGATTACAAGCGCTGGGGCGCTGTATTTAATAACATCCTAAATCAGGTGATAACACAGAAAATCAGCTGAAAATCAGCTGTTCAGAGGCACAAAAATTGTCCCCAAAACACACAAAACAATACCACAATGAAACAGCCTGTTTGGTTCGGAAATGTACGGCTTGCTTACTGAACGGTCAGTAAGCGAACCAGTCTGTGCAGGAGGGAGCAGGCAGAGAGCAGCTGCCCAAAATCAGACTGCCTGTGTCGGGTCAAACGGGAAAGAAGACCCAGCTGAATCCACGGAGTACGAATAACCAATACCCAACCTGAAACTAACTGCACAGCAGTCAGACGTCCATGGTTTTGTGCTTTTAAGTCCTTGTCCTCCTTATTGCCATGAGACAAAAACTTCCTCATAAAGCCCAAAATTGTAACTTCTTCAGGCAAACTTTGGAGCTTCACCATCCAGACAGCAGCGTCTCTCCTCTCTGCTTCTCCTGCCTCATACATCAGAACCCCTGAGCCTTATTTTATAAGTTCTGGCTCGGCTGTGGTCCAGATAATTATCACAGTGGATCATTTCATACATGAAAAACATAAATAAGACATTCTTGCATATAAAATAATACAAACATCATAGTATTTATTAGTTTATTTATGTTTTTGTTTTCTATTTACAGCTGGAGGCGGGGCTTCAACCATCAGTGGGTCAGTAGAAACTCAACAGGTACAGTGCCGAGTAGCGTGAGTAAAGCGGAGCTGCACTGCCTAAGATAAGCCAGTGGAAAAGGGGCGTTAGAGGTTGACTTAACCCTGCCTTGCCCACTCGGTTCTTTTAGAAATTACAACACAGTGACAAAAAGAAAGCATTTAAGTTGAAGTGTTTTGTGAAAGAGTGCAATGTCATATTCCTGCTGTTTTCTGTTGTGGGGTTAGTAAGTCCAGAGCTGTTGCACGTGGCCCTGGAGATCATGCAGATCGGTACTAGGTGGATGTTGATTTTTATTTAGGGAATGTTTGGATGACCTGCTAATTATGGGCTGACCTAAACTTGACACAAGCAGTCCTTTGCCAAACATTTCTGTTGTAGACGGGTGCTGGCTTGTAGGAGTAAGGGTTGTTGTTGTCCTCAAGTTGTTCCAAAACTAAACCAGTGACGACCTGAAGCACCCTAAGCCTCCCGATATGGTGCTAGCAGTAAATACATGCAAATATCACTAGTGTAGTTTCTGAACATACCTAATGGTACCAACATTGGGCAACATTGAGCCAAATGCAGGGAAATTGCAACACCACCTTGCCTAATCCAAAGTGTGATCCCTGTCAAACTGTCAAGCACTGGTAATGCTGTATAAGCTGTTTTTAAGGCATCATTTGAGTCAGCTGACCTTCACTCATTTTTGACTGACTGTTGGATGCTCTGGGATCTGCCAAGCAACACTCAGCTCCTGATGTACCCATTTATACCCTGTGATGCGGTTACGTTTTGTTTTTCACGTTTTATACTGCAAAACAGTTTAAATCATGGAAGTTCAGCACAAATGTGAGGAATGGAGCATTTTATCATATGTGAAATGTTTTGTATATTTTCATGGAGGTTCTGAAAGTCTAACAATATTTCAGACGTTAGATTTCAAGCTTTCAAAACATTTCAAACCTATATTGTACAGACCGTTTTTGTATGTGTCTAAAGTGCCTTCCAAAAAGTGCCTTCCAAAAATATTCATATTCCCTTGAGCGTTCACATTATGTCACATTACAACCACAAACTTCGTTTTTCTTATTGGACGGTCTGTACTGATTAGTTATAGTGTGACTATAGAGTGGAAGGAAAAGAATAAATGTTTTCCTAAGTTTTCACAACTCAAAATCTTTTTACAACCCACCTTACTTTTATACCCCTAAAAATTCCTCCAGGGGTCACCTAATTATTAAGTAATGTCAGCTGGCCCACTGTAATGCTGGAGGAACATCAGAGATTCACGTCTTGGCTGGAAAAGTTTTTTGAAGCAACATAAATTAGCATTTTGGGCCAAAAACTGCTAATGGAAGAATAACACAAATAAATCCACTCTTGAAAGAAAATATTGGGAAGTCCAGTTTAAAGCTTACCACAAACTGTGTACAGGTCACAAACATTTGGAAGAAGGTGCTCTGATCAATGTGACCAAAACTGAACCTTTTGTTTTTATGCATAACACTATTGGCCCATTTCCACCAGTCCCTACTCAGAGTAGTTCTGAACGGCTCTACTCAGTTTTTAGGCTTGTCCATTAGTAACAGACTATCATCCATGAAAACGCAACATCAGAAGGCTGACAGTCACTGATTGGGTACGGAGCGGGGTCACTAGTCATAGCATACATATTATAATAATTAATATTTCGTACTCGTCGTCTTCCGCTTCATCCGGGACTGGGTCGCAGGGGCAGCAGACTCAGTAGAGACACCCAGACGTCCCTCTCCCCAGACACCTCCTCCAGCTCCTCCGTGGGGAGCCCGGTAAATCGAGAGCTTCGCTTTTCGGCTCAGCTCTTTCTTCACCACAACGGACTGGCACAGCGTCCCCATAACTGTGGCAGTCTCACCGATTCGTCTGTCGATCTCCCACTGCATTCTCCCCTCACATGTGAAAAATATCCCAAGATACTTGAACTCCTCTACTTGAGACAGGAACTCCCCGCCAACCTGAAGAGGACAAGCCACCCTTTTCCAGTCGAGAACCATGGCCTCGGAGTTGGAGGAGGTGATCTTCATCCCAGCCGCTTCACACTCGGCTGTGAACCACCCCAATGCATGCTGTAGGTCTTGGCTAGAAGGGGCCAGCAGAACCACGTCATCTGCAAAAAGAAGAGACAATATCCACTGGTCCCCAAACCAGACCCCCTCCGGACCTTGGCTGCACCTAGAAATCCTGTCCATAAAAGTTATGAAGAGGACCGGTGACAAAGGGCAGCCCTGCCGGAGTCCATCATGCACCGGGAACAGGTCCGACTTAGTGCCGGCAATGCGGACCAAACTTCTGCTCCGCTGGTACAGAGACTGGATGACCCCTAATAAAGGGCCCCCAACTCCATACTCCTGGAGCACCCCCCACAGGGCACCACGAGGGACACAGTCGGATGCCTGCTCCAGGTCCACAAAACACATGTGGACCGGTTGGGCAAACTCCCATGAACTCTCGAGTACCCTGAAGAGGGTGTAGAGCTGGTCCAGTGTTCCATGCCTGGGATGAAAACCACACTGCTCCTCCTGAAACCGAGGTTCATCTAACAGCTGGACTCTCCTCTCCAATAGCCTGGCATAGGCCTTACCAGGAAGGCTGAGAAGTGTGATCCCACTATAGTTGGAACACACTCTCCTATGTGTTATGAAGGGGGACCACCACCCCGGTCTGCCAGTCCAGAGGCACTGTACCCGAAAAACGAAAATCAGGATCAGGCAGGCAGACAAGGAAGGAACGCTAGACATTTACTCACACGATGGCTTTCGATAATCTGGCGGTGTTAGTCTGTCAGCGTGCTGCTAAAACCAGGTGCACCGGTTGAGCAGCTGAGGCGTAATTAGGGAGCTGGCTGGGAAGGAGCAGGTGAAAGCAATCCTCCTAATAGCTGCAGCACAGACAGAGATGGTGCAGACAAACAATCCATTATCATAACAAACGTTAAATTCTATTTCAATTCAATTTATTTATATAGCCAATTCACAACACATGTTGTCTCAAAGCACTTTCAATGCCAAGTAAAATCCTTGCAGAAAAATCCTTTTCCAGTTTTAAGGTTTAATCTTCCATTTTGTTGAACCAAATTAGAATAAGAGTACAGTTGCAGGACTTGTCTGTGAAAACACCCCTGCCCTCTGCGTGGCTGAAGAGTACGTAGCGATGTGCTGTAAGCTGTGCCTATGGGGCTCTGCACTGCCCCCTATTAGTGTGGTGCGGTGCCTTTTGCCTCACTCTGTCCATTTACACTGCACATTTATGGCCGATTAGAAAAATTAAATACTGTATTCATGAAATATATTAGACAGAGTGAACAGGGTATCTGCCTCACAGAATAAAACTGGGATTTGGTTCCACAGGAGAGGAGCCTGATAACTAAAAGATCTGCCTCCCATTCTACCTTAAGAAAACTTTAAGAACCAGCAGTAAACCTGCAGTCTGAGAATAAAGTGCTCTTTTAGGAACATATGAAAAAAATCTAATCTCTGATATATGATGGAGCTAGATCATTAAGGGCTTTATATGTGAGAAGGAAAATTTCATATTTCACTCTGGATTTAACAAAGAGCCAATGCAGCGAAGTTAAAATAGCAGAAATATGATCTCTCTTTTTCATTTTCATCTGAACTCTTGCTACAGCATTTTGGATCAGCTGAAAGGTTTTAACTGCATTTTGTGGACATCCTGATAGTAAGCAATTAAAGTAACAAATGCATGGACTAGTTTTTCAGCATTATTCCGGCACAGGATATTTTTAATTTTGGCAATATTCCGCACCTGAAGAAACAAATCCTAGAAACCTGTTAATTATAGGATAAAGTTGAGTAGAGTCAATACTAATGGAAAAGGTCCATATGTGTTGCAGGAGTGTACACTGTACATTAGCCAAAAAGACCCTTCCCATGGTTGCACATGTTGGTGACTGCACCAAGCTGTGGACATGTTTTTCTACAGTAGGGAATTGAATTCTTTAGATTATATTGTTTTGTCTGTGTTGTGGGATAGAGTTTTCTACTTATGTTACATTTATAATATATAATTACAATAAACCATTTTGATTCTCATAAGCTAAATAAACATTGTTTGTTGTAACAAACTAAAACTTAAAAAGAAGAAAATCAAATATGAATACTTTTGCAAGGCACCTTAAATCCCATAATGTACGTACCCTGGGGTCATTTCACAATTTTTTTCCTCGTTACTATGTTTTCTTTCATTTAATGGATATTTCATTCAGTGCAGATGGGGAACAGAGCTTTCCACTGCACCTTTGGAAGCAGATGTGGCTGTAATCCTCGGAATGCTGAGCTGAACCTATCATGGGATTTCACGCGTCTTTCTCTCTGCGCCCCGCTTCTCGCTCTCTGACCTTCTCTTTTCCCCCGCTCCCTCTCTTTTCATCACATGGCTTCTGACCTTCATACAAAGAGGGCTTCCCAGCAAATGTCTATTTTAAAATAGGCCTGATTAGCTTCAGCTCTCCCATTGTCAGAGTAATCATTAAAGCAAGTAAACAAGAAGAAAGGTGAGCAGAGCGTGGCACATTCAATAACACTACTGTCCTTGATTGGCACACAGTGGGTGCATGCACACACCATTGCACACACACAAGGTCAACCTGAACAAGATAAAGAGGAGCAGGGATCAGTGTTAAGTGGATGTTTCTTGACATTAACAAACCAACAGGCATTTCTCTAAGTGGGTCTTCATCTTCTGTGACATCAATTCTCCTGCCAGCCTGCACATGCATTAACACCTGAACACCCACCCTCCATTGACGAACCAGGCATGTTCGTCACTCTTAACTGCTACACCATGACATGAGCATGCTCACACCAGATGCGCAAAGGCTACACAACTGCACAGGCACACAGTTATCAGCCGTTTCTGTCCATTAGGCAGTACAGCTGCTGCTGTCACACATTTCAGCTACTTTACTTGATCGGTTAATGGCACTAATTTCCCGGAGAGAGAGCCTCCACCTGGCTTCCCTGCCACTCCATCAGCCTCTGATTTAACGGGGAGCGTGAAAACCGGCACTTTGCTGAGCTCCTGGGTGGAAAACAGTGCCTTGGACCGGGATGGGAGAAGGATTTTGAATCTTTGATGAAAGCATCTGCTGGTGATGGCTGAGCGGTATGAGTTGTTTTGGGAGTGTTTTAAGGAGGTTCAAGGGTATAAACTAGGTGAACTGATAAGACTGACAGATGAACCAATTTTCAAATAATCGGTGCAATCAGCATTTTTGCATCTCACCTGCTGCTCGGGCTTCTTACAAGGTCACCTCGCAACAATGCAGAGCATCTTTAGTACTTAAGCAGGCCCTTTGTTGTTCCCATAGCAACCTCACTGAGTTGACATATTCCCACATATAGTATGGTGAAAAAGTATTTGCCTCATTACAGATTTCTTCTCTTTTCACTTTTTGGTCACACTTAAATGTTTCAGATCATCAAACTAATTTTAGTTTCAGACAAAGATAACCTGAATTAAACTACCCAAATTGAACCTGACACGATAAAAAAAGATTTCAATTTCCCCCCTAACCAACAGGAACTGATTGCTTCATTAGTTATTGAAAGCAATCCCCGGTGCTGAAAAAGTAAAACAGCTCCAGAACATCACACTACCACCACCATGCCTGACTTTCAGTATTTTCTTTTTCAGAAATATTGTGTTATTTTTAGCGCCAGATGTGACAGGATGTAAGCCTTCTGAATGCCACTTATGTCTTATCTGTCCACAAAATATTTTCACAAAAGTCATCAAGATGGTTGTGGGAAGGAGCTTCCTTCCAACCCAGGGCTGACACATGAGGATTAAACACAAGAAAGAAATGTGTTTTTTTGGGAAATGTTAGATGGGTCTTTTCGCTGTTTTTCATAATTTTGCACAGTCTCTTTCTTATCGTTGAATTATTTGCTCTGACCTTAGCTGAGGAAAATGAGGTATCCGTTGAGTAATTTTGGTTGGCAGGCCACTCATGGGGAACGTTCATCAGTTTTCCATGTTTTCTCTGTTTGTGGATAGCTGTAGTTTGCTGAAGTTCCAGACCATTGGAAATACCTTTGTGCCCTTTCTAGACTGATAGACATCAGTAACTCTGTTCTTCAATTACTTTAGTTCAGGGCAGGATGTGTTGCTTATTGAGATCTTTTTACCTACTTCATGTAGTCAAAGAACTTCTCTGTAATTGCTTTCTTGTTCTACAAGTCTGTCACTAATCAGGCCTGGATATGGCTTGTGAAATTGACCTATGGAATGCAGCTAATCACAGTTAATTGATTATCCAACAAATGAGGCAATTACCATTTCACACAGAGTCAGGTTGGTTTGGATAGCGTTTTTCCTTTAATAAATTAAATCATCATTTGAAAACAGCATCATCTATTGATTCCATGTTTGATATTAAAATAAATGTGCCTCTCTGGATGGCATAACAAATGCTCAAGCGCAGATTGTGCACACATGCGTATGCTACATTGTTCAAAATAACAAAGGCCACAGCCAGACTGTTGGAGCTTGATCATCATACACAAGTATGGCTTTACGGCAAAACTGGAACACATGAATTCTCCTATCTGTGAAAACAGCACGCTCCCTCTTCGCTCTCCTCGTTTTCTTTGTCGCGTTCTCAACGGGCAGGCCCCATGCACCTTTGCGCTCGTTATCAGAACAAACAGAGATGCGGGTGGAAGAGATGGGTGCACACTGCGTACAGCAGTGGGAGGATGAGAGAGCCAAAAACAACAGGCGGGCACGAGGGAAACACCAGGAAGTACTTTCTTTCAGCACGCACCTGGATCCAAGGGGAGCATTTCCATTTTAACGCATTAAAAGATGTGCAACACCACATCAACGCTAAAGAATCATCAGCTGAAGAAAAAAAATCCAATCCCAGTCTGTATCAGATGCACATTTCCCTGAAGGGATTAGGAAACAAAAAGCAACCAAAGTCGATCCAAGCTCGCAATAGGCTTGTAATGAATAAGACATTGCATCAGAATTAGAAAGAGAGTGAAATTTCCTTCCTCTTTGCCCGCTGTGGAACAAAGGACAGAGCCAATCATTACCAAGTCTGTCTTTTTTTATGTCCTTGGAATCCATAGCGTGACGAGTGGTGGAACATCCTAATAAATGTAACAGACAGTGCAATCCACAATCCAAAGACCAGCCATGTCTTCAGGCTGACGGATCTAGTTGTTAGACAAAGAGGTCTGCATAAACATCATGCATCTCTATCTCTATGCAAGTAACAAAAGAATTACGGCAATACTGCAGCAGCTTCGACAAAGGTCTCAAGAGATTTCAAACCTCACTAAACACAGAATACCCTCGTGAAAAACTCAGAACATCCCATTCAATAATGTTCTTTATTAAGAAAAGTTAATTTGTCAAGGTCTATCTCCATTTATTATTTCTGGGAAAGAAAGTAATTCAATTTCACGTAGACAACAAATGTAAAAACAAATTCGTGGTTTCCCCCTGTGGGAAAAGTTACAAAATAGCTAGTGTAACTTCAGTGAGATGCTTCTTGTAGCCATCTACCAGTATTTGAAAAGTTTGCCCCACCCCTCATTTTCAGCTATGTGATTTAAGGGCGTTCATGCATGTAAAGGCCATATCAAGTGGCTTCTCACTGAGATATTTATCTGGACTTTGCCTTAACCCAGGACTTTTCATTTAATTCTCATCCAATAATTTTGTTTACATGATACAAGTATGGTGGATTCTATGATGGTGAGCTGAACAAAGCTTCCCAAAACTACCCTTCTACCTCTATATTACACAGTGGGTATGAGATATTTTTCCTTGATTTCTGTTTATGCAAAACATGTTCTTTGTTCTGGTGTCCAGCTAATTTAGTTTTTAAGACTCCAAAGACCAAGAAAGCAAATGTTTTCTTCTTGTACACCTCACATGAAAGTTAAACGTCAATCTGTTTCTGACTGCAGACGCCTCTATTCTATTCTCTTTATTTTTTAATTACCTTCATGTCACTGTAATTTACTTTGCCTATTATGTTTTGTATTTTTTAATATTTTGCCTTCACGTGAAGCACTTTGAATGTGCTATATAAATAAACTTGCATTGCCTTTGCCATTTGATTACACCTTTTCTAGAATTGCGCCGCTCAAGGTGGCAGCATGTTGGGGTAGCTTTGTTACTATTTAATTTTCCTTTGGGATTAATAAAGTATTATTGAATTTGAATTGAATTTGATTTACATATAAATAGTAGCAACTGTAGGTCATTATATAACATTTTAGGGTTTTTGGAGACTTCATTAGTATCTTGCAGTCTGCTTTTAAGGGGAACTTGCTTGGAAGGCCAGACCTGGACATGTTAGCAGTTTGGAATGATTATAAGCCATTGTAGTGGAACAGGTGATTTCAAAATCTTTTAAGACCACATGATGTAATACACCTATGTGTTTGTATTTTAGCCATCTTAAGTGGGAATAAATGTGGGTGGGTCCAAATTGATTCCTCATGAGAAATCTTTTTTTTAAAATAATATTTTACAGAAAATTTTAAAATGTCTTTTCATCATTTTCTGTCAGAAGGTTACAATCACTCATCGGTGTCATAATCTGGTGCCAGCAGATGTCTATTCTCCGCCTGATGGTTGTTTATAGTCTCTTGTATTTTAGACCAAGTTGTCAGAGCCTTTACTTGGGCATCCAATCATGAGATTCAGATTTGTCTGAAGATATTACAAGACTATGTCGGCCTACTCACCTGGATACCCTGCCTCGCTTCACGGACATCTGCTGGCTTCCCTGTTTCATAGTCAGTCATTAACCTGCCTCTCTGCCTGCTTACTCTCCGACGCACAGCTTGGAAATAGGAGACAAGGCTGGATGTGCTTCCCTTCACCCAGTAGTCCCCTCAGCAAACCTAACTCCCCTCCTCTGTAGTCGAAACCAGATCGGGACCTCCCACCCTGAAACCTCCAAAATAAATATTCATTACTTGTACTTCGCATCTGTTTTTGTTTTTCTTTCTGTTTTCTTTGTAAGTCTCTGCTTTTGGTTTTATTGCATAGTTATGACATCAAGGGCATGATTCATTTATTAAATATGGGTTTTTAATGATTTCTTTGATCTGTTCATTTTCCGGGGTGAAATAATTATACAACTTACATCTTAAAAAACAGAAATTGGGTGCACAAGTTTGAATTAATTGAAGTTTATGTTTATGACACAGGGTCAAACAAAGTCATATATGAATAATAAATGGCATGAATTAGAGTTTCATCAAAAACTTACTTCATTTCAGTAGTTTTATTAAAAAAGTGAAACACGTTAAATATGGATATACAACAAACAGAGTGATATATTTTAAGTGGTTAATTTTGATAATTATATTATAGTCTACGAAAACTAGAAGTTTAGTTTCTCAGAAAATAAAAAAAATGACATAAGACCAATAATGATTCTTTATAAAGAACCTACTATAAACCTAGTTATAAGTACAGTTAAGTGCATAAATAGTTTAATTAGACCTGCTTCTCTCAGAAGATAACAGGATAATGTGAGAGGAGCATCAAATTTAAAAGTATTTTTTTATATTTTAGTTGCACACCCTCCTTATAATTACAATATTTTTTGATAGTTTGTATGAGGTAATGAGCTCCAGGTCTTTGAGGTTGGAAGGCCTTCCTTGCCATCATCCTAATTCTTAGCTCCTTCCACAGATTCTCAATCTGTGGTTACGGTTCCTTTTACATTAATTACTGCATCAGGACAGCATTAAGGTTATCAGCTTGTGGATCTGCTGAGGTGTTAAGGAAAGCTGCCTTCAGCTCCTCTGCTTTTTTTCTCATCTTCCTCTTGACATTAGAGCACGGTTCTGTATGGGGTTTAGGTCAGGCGAGTTTGAGCCCAGTGATACCGTGGTCATTAAAAAAGGTACTGAACTTTTGTTGCATGGATTTAAACACTTTCTACTTGACAGTCCCAGTGCAGCTGTCGAGCAGAATCAAAGAATAAAAATCTGTGCATTTTGCCTCCCAGTCCTGGACAACTCACCTCTGCCCGCTTCATCACACTACCACTCATGTAGGGCCTTGGGGTGCGGGTCCGTCATTGGAGTGCGGGGAGGGTTTTCCATTTCTGCGGTGCCATGGCAGCGTGGGCCGCAGTTGTATTGTAGAACTTAGACACTCTCACTTGTAACAATTTCATGGCACACACATGTAGAGCCTTGGGGGTGGGCAAACTTAATGGCATCCAGAGGGGAGGCTATTTAATTAACCTCCTTCGATCGGCTGAGTGGTGACAGTGGAGCTGAGCTGGTTGGTGTTCCTCCTTTGGGCTGTTGTTTCAGTGGTGATAAAGTTGGGTGTTTGTGGGGGCGTTGTGGGGGCCCTCAGCTCCGGGTGTGTGCCGCCAGCCGGGGACTGCTCACCAGATGAGTTTGTCCCATCTTGGTGTGGTGTCAGGGGGTCCATTGTGAGTACGATGCTCGGTGGTGTCTGCTCTGTTGAGCTTGTGGGCAGAGGCTGGGGTGGTGTTGCGCCATCGCAGCGCACTCTGTGGTGAAGGGCGGAATGCGGTGGGGGTGCTTGGAGCGGGGCTGTGTGTGGAGATTGCACTGTGTGGATGTGTCTTCATCGGCTTTTTGGGGATGGAGCTTATCTGTGGGGGTGTGACCCTGGGTTCAGTGGAATGTGTTCGATCTCTGTATCCTGGTTGGGGCTGGCCCTGAGGGAAAATTCATGTTGGGGTTCATGGGGGGTGGGGGGTTGAGATCAGAATTCATTGGGGGGTTTGGACTGTTTTGTCCTGGCATGACTCTGGTTGACAGGCTCGTTTGGACCAGGTGGACCCCTCTTGTGTTCGGGGCCCCCTCTCCGGATGGGGTCAGGGGTCATTGGGGACTGTGGTCAGAGCGTGAGGTAGGGGTCGTCTGGGGTCGGGGAGTGCCGGCACTAGTCTGGACTGGTGAATAAAGAGGACCACCTCCTTGGTCCGGGGATCTGATTGCCCTTCTGGGGTACCTGGACCTCGGAGTATAGAGTATGTATTGGGAGTGCAAGTGATTGTGTACAAGGTCCATTGTGTGACTGTGGCTCCTCACACTTGCTATTGCATAATTTTATGGAGAAACCTTATATACACAAGCGCACTCACACTTACACCCACAGGTGTTTGGATTCAGGTCAACAGATACACAGATTTTCTATATTGAGCTGCAGTTGCCACTAAATACATCTTGCATTCATAAGTATTGTGCACATTTCGGTAACATTTCTGTTGTTAAATATGCATTTCTGCAGGTGTAGAAGCAAAAATCTGATCTTTTTTCCATCAATGAAGACATCTTATGTAAGAGTTACCAGGTTACAACAACACTCTTGAGAGTGGAATTTGTTACAGACCTTTCTCAGTATCTAAAGCAACTCTGCCACATGACCTCAGTGATCCAGACCTGACTTCAGAAGGTAAGAAGAATGCTAAACATAAAACTGGGCTTTTTTTTTCCCAATTTGAGCTTCCAGGCTTTCTAATGGAACTTTATGGACTTGTAAAAGTTGGAAACCATTTGGGATTCTTAGAGTTAAGGTAGGGGTTTGCAGAAGAAGAAACTGATTTTTACAGTTGGTAATGCTAACTACACTAATCATGCTAATTAGAGATGTTAATGAGAGTTTAAAATTCCAACTCTAAATCACTTTGTCTATGTTTTAAAATAATAGTAAAGTTACTGGATTTAGAGAACTTTTATAGCAATTCCTCTGCCTTGTACACATGTTGTAACATCACCTCTGCTTCTAATATAAATAAGTAATGACCTCTTATAGCAGCAAAGCTAGAAAAACTAAAATTCCATCCTGGTAATTGTAATTGGTTAGGAGATATTGAAATGAGCAAAAATTGGTAGCTGCAGGTCAGAACTTTACAAAAATTGGATTTGAAATTGGCCACAAAACTATTTAGCTAACCATTACTCACACATTGCAACCTATAATAGGAAACAACTTCACATGTGTGACGCACTTTAGGTAGCGACTGACTTTCAGTAATCAAATTGCTTACTATTCAACAGGGGGAATATAAGCTATTTGCAAAAATCATCTTCAGAATCAGAATCAGAATCAGCTTTATTGTCAACTTTGCACATACAAACAAGGAATTTGACTCCGGTACACTTTGCTCTCTGGGTTTTGTTTTTGCTCTACAGAACATACATAGTTTAAATGTACAATGCACTACACCTTATATAAATAAAAAGGTAAATATGAGAAATCTGTATGCTGTTTTGGTGAGTCTCTATTACATGTTAAACAGAGAAAAACAGCCTGGGGGAGAAACTGTCTATGTGCGCTTAGTTTGAGGGTGAACGAGGGACAGAGATGGTTGAGGTGTGAATGGCTTCTTTTCATGTCGCAGTAGAAGAACATTCAGACGGTGGGCCAGGCGAGGACAGATGTTGCAGGATGGGTGGGGGGGGGTCCTGTAGGCAGTAGGTTTCTCACTTGACCAGTCCATAGAGCCGAAGCATCACCAGTAGAAAGGCTGTTGTTTCAGCTTTACACTGTAGCTTCTCTTGATGCTTGATCTCTTTGTTAGTCTGTTCTGGCCTGACTGTACACGCGCCCCAAACTCCACTGCTGTGAGCTTCTTCATTGGCCTCCGCAGATTCCTGAGCTGTGGAGTAAAACCATGGCCTTAGTGTTCCCAAAGCTGCAGAAAGGTCTTGTCTGCAACACAAATGTCTCACAGAAAAACGATGTCATGATGTCATCACATCAGGTTAGGTCGTTAAATCAGTGGCTGAATTTCAAAAACAGTATCCAGTCTGTGCATTCAAAAGCAGGCCTGTACGCGTTGCCTGATTCCTCAGTGCCAACTTTTTAACAGTGTGAACGGTTTTGTGAAGTCTTAGTCTCTGTCTGTAGGTTGGGCTGAGGTGGATAAGCAATGATCCGAGAAACCCAGAGCAGCCTGGTAACAGAGGATGAGTCCTTAAAGCTGGTAACAGTGGTCAGTATGTTTTTTGTCTCTGGGGGGACAACTTATATGCTGTCTGTATTTGGGGAAGTTCAATAGAGAGATCTGCGCTGTTAAAATCTCCCATTATTATAGAAGAGTCAGGGTGTTTTTTTCTCCAGCTGTAATCTCAGACTTCAGGCAAGAGTTTTTCAGCGGAGCAGAAGTGCAGCAATGCGGCTGAAAATTATGCCCGATTATTAGAAACGAGGAAAACTCTCTCGTGTGTGAGTTAAAACGGTTTACAGATTATGGAAATGAACTCAGATCGGACATACATGTTTGTCCACCAGCAACTTTTCATGTCTACGCGCCCCACACCTTACAGTTTATATAACGCAGATTCCGCCTCTTCGCTTCTTCCCCGATAGCTCCGTGCTGCGATCCGCTCTGAACAACTGGAAGTCTGGCTGTTCATGACTGAACCATACATTGTAAGAAAATATACTATTTTATGCATGTTTAGCTATGCTATCATTGAACATTATTCGCGCATACACTAAAATCTACAAGCCACGTTCTTGTTGAAACAGGCAGCGGTTAATCGCAAAGATTAATGCATGTTCACTGATAATGCCAGCAGATATTTATCTCACAGGACAGTTTCGATGTGTTTTTTTAAAGACATAATGTGTAAACAAAACACAATTTCATCCCTTGAGTTTGGTACATTGTAGAAAGTATAGAGGCCTATTAGTTACTAACTTTGCAAGTGGTATGCATTTCTATTCAGCCCCCTTTACACTGTACCTTTTATTACAATGCACTACAACACATAGAAGTCATCTTATTATTAAATGAAATCCACCTGAGTGTAATTTAATCTTAGTATAAATCCAGTTGTTCTTTGAAGCTCTCAGCCCGGTTTGTACGAGAGGACATTTAGAGAACATCAGCATCATGAGACAAGGAAATGAGCCAGGAACACGGATCAGGGAAGAAATGTGTGGCGGGAGAAGTTCAACGGAGGGTTAGGCTATAAAACAATATCAGAAGCTTTGAACATATCATGGAGCACTGTTCTGGAAATACACAAAAGCAAATCTACCAAGACATGGGTGTCCGCCTAACCTGACAGGCCAGGAAAGGAGAGCATTTACCACATAAGCAGCCAAGAGGCTCCTGGTAACTCTGGAGGAGCTGGAGAGATCCACAGCTCAGGTAGTGGCATCTGTTGACAGAGACTCCACCAATATGGACTTTATTGAATAGTAGCAAGAAGAAAGCCTGTGTTGAAAAAAAAGTTAGTTTGCCACAAGTCATGTATGACAAACATGCACACAGCAACGTTACTGCAAATTACACTGAACACACCATCCCCACTGGTAAACATGGTGGTGGCATCACCATAATGTGGAGATGTTCTTCTTCGAAATGGATGGTAAACTAGTCAGCATTAATTGGAAGATGGGTGGACCTAAACACTTTTCAGGTTATTTAACTGTTGGGTATCTAGCACTCATTTAAACCCATTACCTGTTTTTTATAAAATCGTTTAAAAAAATGTTTTTTTCTCTTTCACATTACACCTATGCTCATAGTGAAATACGTTGTAGCTTGTGTTTGTAATGTGACAAAATGTAAAAAGTTCAGAGTATGAATGCTTTTGCAAGGCTCTGTGTGTGTCTAAACTTTTTAACAACATTAAAAATATTTGTCCTCATTATCACAGTATGAAATGTTCACAATAGATGATGTTTGTTTTTGGAAAAAAGAGGTAACAGAGACAACTGGGATGACTTCACCAATGTTAATGCCGATCACTTTTTGATTTAATCTCCCTCCATGAGTGCAGACAACTTTACTTTCTGACCTTCAGCTTTACAGATGAAGAACGGTTTGCGGCCCAGAGCCTTATCCTCGGCTGGAACTCGGCCCCTGCCATGCTGTGATGAAGTCAGCCATCGAGCTGCCTTATCTCCCAAGGGAAATCCCCTCTGGCCTGATGTCTGGATATCTACGGAACAGCACTGTCTGCTGTAAATCCCAAGTGGCTCACACTGTTTGTGTAAAACAGAGACAACCTGGGCTGAAATCTGACTTTGATAAGATTCAAAGACATTTAGAGTTTAAAAGTTATGCAAACACACAAAAATACATTATGTGGAGACAGTGGTCAGGTTTGAGGTTGTTAGTAGTAATAATCTGCATTGAACGATTTCAAATTTAGATCAACCAATCTGCATCAGTGTCAAAGTAAAAGTCTAACGCCTAAAACAGTTACAGTACTCCAAGTCGCCACACAGTGTCTCTGCTGCACCAATAACATCAAAAGGACTGGGTGGACTCTGTTAATGAGGTTTTGTCCTCCCTACTCCCACAGTGTCGGGGGAACAGGTGAATGGACTAAAGTCTAAATGAGATCCAGCTGCTCTCTGTTTGATTTATTCTCCTTTCCTGGGTGCAATATGGTGCAAAAGTATTTGGCAATATAATAGTTTAGATCCTCATACAATAGAAAAAAAGAAACCGGTCATTTTGAGTTTATTTTCTGTAGCTGTCAGCTGCTCAGTACTGTGAACACTGTTTGTTAATGTTAACAGATAACTAAAAGGTATGGATATGAGACAGCTTGGTTAAAGAAAAAGATCTTCTGTTGTGTTTAACATGACCAGTTTATGTAGAAAATCTGACATACCAAATATGATTAATTTATGTTACATGTAGAGTTCTGTGAAAAAGAATCCTAACAGACTTCGTCTGTTTTATATATATATATAGATATATATATATATCTATATATATATATAGATATATATATATATCTATATATATATATAGATATATATATTTGGATTTACAAGGGCTCTTGCTGCTGTAAATTTGGAGCCGTTGTCCCATTTGAGCTAAGGGTCAAAAACTGATCGCCAAACATTGTCCTTTTCTGCCGGAGAGCAGAATTCCTGGTTCCGTCAATTATGGCAAGTCATCTATGTTCTGCAAAAGCAAAGAAGCCCAAAACCAACAGTACCAACGCCCTGGCTGACTGCTAGTATGAAGGTTTTTCCTCAAATGTGTAAGATGGGCCTTAGGGTCCCCTTTTGGTAAAAATGGTTTTTGCCTTGGAACTCTCCCATTGATGCAATTTCTGCCCAATCTCTCTGGAGTGCTTTAGACATTGTTCTGTGGTCCTTTGTGATCTCCTGGATGAGCTGTCAAGGCACTACCAATAATAGGAGACCAGCCACTGCTGGGAAAGTTCCTCGCTCTGTCATTGGTGGAGAACAGCTCTCACTGTGGTTTGGTTAAATAATGTGTGCTAATTTAGATCTTTTAGCCTATCATTTTCACTATTCAGCTCAACATGCAATTAAAATGTGTTTTTGACATAAAATGTTAGAAATGCGATCATTTTATTTGTTCATGTTCATTAATATTCCTTGTGTGGAGAAATGCTTTTCTGAGTGCTCAACACAGGCTGGACAGTTTTACAACCTAACGTCATGGATATTCAAAATTTTGACTCTTGTGTAACTCCAAGTGGTGATAATATTTCAATCTGAGAAGACTCACAAGGAAAAGGATGGCAATTAGAAAAGTTTTAATGATACGTGATTACATGGTTATTTCTTTGGTGCTCGGACCTGGGATGTTGAGAATGTCATGAGCTAAGATGTACATTTTCTTTTAAGGTTTAGATTTAGAGATGCCAGGGAGCGAGGAACCCAGGAGGAGATGGGAAGGAAGATGGTGGAGGTGGGGTGGAGGAGGGATGAGCTCAGCTGACAAGCGAGGATGTACATGGCTAAATATCCTTAAAAGCGTTGGAAGGTGATTGGATGAAGAGTCATACGGACAGGATGCTGATTGGATGGCAGGGAGACGCACAGAAGAGTCATTGGAAGGAGCAGGCGTTGAAGGTGAGTCTTTCATTCAGAATTTTCGTCAAAACTCCATTTCTATAAGCTGTTTCAGCACCAACATTACTTTTGGATGCTCCAGCTCTCTGAAAGACATCGTTTGACTTTTGCTACCACCTCTTACATCCTTTGGGGCCTGTTCTAGGCTTGTCCTCCTGAATCACTGACATACCATCACCGCTGTGATTGTGTATCAAATTACAGTGTCCCCTTTAACTTTTTCACATTTTCTTGCAGTGTAGGCACAAACGTCAGTGTATTTTATTGGGATTTTATGTGGTAGACAATACAAGTTGTTTATAATCTTGAAGTGTAAAAACAATAATGCACACAAGGCACGACATGCACGACAGCACCCCTCTGAGCATTTCACAGCATGATGCTGCCACCATCATGTTTCACAGAGGGGATGGTGTGTTCAGGCTGATGGGCGGCCCCGTGAGAAACTGAGTGAGTATGAATGAAAGTAATAGCCCTTATCCACCAGCGTCCTTGGGGGCACTGCTGAAAAACGGCAAACAGTGAATCATAAGTCCAGCTAAAACCACAAAACAACAATTGGACTCTTAACAGCTGGTGCAAATACATGCAGGTTGTGGCCCACTCAAGGACCACAGGCCAAAACCGGCCCACCAGAGGTTTATGTGATTCTCTAGAAGTAGAACATTAGATATGACAACCTTCTCTCTCTCAACAGGGGGAAGTAGGAAAACAGCAGAAGTTTCTGTGCTGGTTCAAAGCAACAGGTCCCATTTCTCAAAATTCATAAATTGAAGGATAATTTGAAAAATGTCACAACATGTTTTGTGCAACCGTCTGAAATCTGCAATCAGTTTAATCAAAAGGTTTCATTAAAAGCAGGACTGGGCAGCGTTCCAGTCTACAGTGCTCCATGGAAGCAAATAATGATTGATTTTACTAACATGGGAGCAGAACACAAAACTGAAGGAAAAGGTTCCTTCTAAAAAGGGAAAGAGGAGAAAATCACACCATGGGAGTGCCTGAAATCATGAGATCTGACGATGGCACTCATTTTCCCCAAAAAAGATCCAGGGGAAGTTGAAAGATGAATGGGAGTAAAACGTTAATTGGTGCAGGTTTTCAAACCAGCATCTCATGGGTTAGTATGGAGAGCTAACAGAACTATGTATACAAAAAGAAAAATTGGCTAAAGTCTGCAGACACAAAACTAACCTGGATTGAAGCTCTAACTAGGTTTATTTAATCTGAGATCCTCTCCAAATGCAACAGTATATGTCAGTCTGAATGAGATACTAACAACTTCACCTACTCGTATTATATAAAGATCTGTGTGAATATGTGAAACAAACTGACTAATACAATGATGAAAGTTTTTCAACAGGTGATGCTCATCCAGGAAGAAGACAGTGATATGCAGTGTTTCTAGTAAATGCAGCTTATTTATTAACAATCAATTTTTCTCCTATAGGTAAAAGCCACAGAAATAACATCATACTGTGTGGAACGTTTGCTGACTAATCATAGGCTGGATCTATAAAATATTATGTGCACAGACCAAGTGACCAAGGTTCTGACTGACTTATGAACCTCACTGACCCGACAATGATAACATGACACTTCTCCAGACTGGACGAACCGGACAAACAACACCTTCAAGGTGGACCCCACAAGGACCGCCTTATTGATTCTTGGTGGAATAAAAAAGAATTGAAGCATTCAAAACAGAGCTAGTGGAAACAAAAATGATTATGAGTAAATTATGTGTATTATAAGAATATAAAAATAAAATTATATTCAAATTTTTGCAAATGAAATTGCTCTGACAGAGAAGTAAGTAAGTAAAAATGTATTTGTATAGCACATTTCAGCGGCAGGGCAATTCAAAGTGCTTTACGTTATAAAAACACAAAATCATTAACAACATCAATCAAGTACGCAACAAATCAGTCATCACACAAAATCATAAAAACCATCAAGCAGACACTCATGACAGTCATGGGGAAAAGTTCTCAGTGTGTGAATGTGTGTGAATGGGAATGGCTATTTCATTATAGAGCGCCTTTGAGGGACCTTAAAAGCGCTAATAAAGGTCTGATGTTCTGATGATCATTGCCAAACTTCTAGTCAATAAGGTTTCCGGAATTTTTTCAAAATCATATAAACATAGCAACGGTTCTACCTGTATTGAAAATACTGATAAAAATAAGAAAGCTCAAAGGCCTGTCTTCAATTTTTCACAATTCTTTTACAAACAGGGTAATCAAACTTTTATGTGGCCAATGTCTGTCCATTTTGTCTGTCTGTTTTTGTGAAATGAATGTCTGTTTCATGTTATGTAAAAATTAGGGTATATGTGGCAGGGTACATTTAATTGAAATTGTTTTATGATATGAAACTAATCGGAATTTTAAGTTTTTAGGTCTGGGGAAACAGTTCAACCAAGAGGTAAACTGGGGAAGCAGTCCTGACCAGGCCATGGACCGCCTGCTTGAAGGGTGAAAACATTTTAAACTGTCTGACGCTTTATTTATTTATTATTTATTTATTTATTATTTATTTATTAAATAAAGTATCATCAATATGCCACCTAAGGGTTGCCACAATAATAATTGGAGACAACAAGAGCAGGTCTGATCCTCAACAGTACCATAATAATATTAGGTCAGTTCTTTATGATTAAACAAAGGGATTTTAACAGATGTTTGGACTTTTCCAGTCAGGTTCAGAATGATCAAATTAGACTCCAATTTAACACAAGATGAAATGTACCTTAACAGAATTACTGGACTGGACTGAAATGGAGAAAACTTGAGTTAACTGAAACAAACTTTAGTTACTTGAAATAAATACAAAGAGTAATTAAAAGGGAAGAACTATAGCTGACTGAAACTGTACAGTGTGTTTATAAAACTGTCAAGGCTTGCGAGATATTGGACCCCAGAATGCAGACGAGGAGGCAGCGTGACGGTAAATGAAAATTTAATCAACAAAAACTCACTCTCAGAAGAGGCAGGAACAAAACAAAAGCAGGCTGGCTAGACAGGCATGGCATAGTCCAAAAAGCAAGACTTGAGCATGATCCGTGAACAAGACATGAGCATGATTTGGACACAAGACATGATTTGAGAATGTTTCACCGATTAACAACTGAACAGGAGTGAATATATGGAGAGTAAACCAGGTGGAGCTAGGAGACATATTGGTTTGGAGCAGGTGAACCGGATAAAGATAATTGACAGAACGTGGCTGGAGCAAGAACAGAGACTCTTGAATACAAACAAAAACATGACCAGAACCAAAAACCAAACTTGACAAAACATGAACAAGACTAAAACATAACCAGAAAAATAATAAACAGAAGCATGAGTCAAAAACTGAGAAAAATAAGAAAAACCCAGAAACATAACAGCTCTGCATCAGCAGCAGCAGCAGCGCTCTGGAGTCCTGGCGTGGGCTGCTCTGCATTGGGAAAAAATGTTTATAGTGATCAAATATTTAACAGGAACGAATAACTAAATAATGGTATGATTAAGGTTGTATAGAATATGCAAATAACTTTTATCTAGTATTGGGGGTAGAGGTTACGGGGAAGGACCCTAAAGGTCTAATTTAGGTAGATATAATCAAATTATCAACCTGCATGAAAATGAGGTTGTCCAAAACACTGGACATCTTCATGGTAAATGATGCGAATACTTTGTTCAGGGGATGATTTCAAATATTTTTTTTTCAACGGTTTGAACAAATCTAACTTTGGCTACTAGTTAACGGACAATAAAGTAGCAACTAACTAGGTTACAATATAAATATGATTTTTGGTTAAAGGTGAGAAGATGACTCTATCACATTATCCACATATAAGATTCTCATGAAAACAGGTACTGGAGCATTTCCTGTTCCCAACAAGCCCTAAAGGAAATTGTTATTGATTTAATGGGTTCTGACAACAGAGTGAAAGGATGTAGAGATGTGCTTGACACTTTCTCTAGGTCGGCTGAGAGAGCTAATCACACAATCAAAGAACGATGGGCTAAAGTTTGTGCTGATACAAAAAGGAAGTGGCTGGATGCGCTGCCCTTGGTGATGTTTTACATCAGATCATCACCCACTGAGCTCATGGGTTTAACTCCCCATCAGCTGCTGACAGGAAGAACCATGTCCTGTCCTTTTACCTCCCCTCTTCAGTCGGGGTGTGAACCCAGTCTGGATTCACAGAGAGAGCAACTGACACACTATGCTCAACGATTTTAATCTGCTGTTTTTGTCTCATAACACACAGGAGGCTCTAACCAAAGAACCAACAGGAGAAACAAACGGAACTCTGGATGAGGGCAAAACTAAGGTAAGCAGATCAAATTGCAGGAAGGTAGAGCCATCCTCCGAAGGAAAACTCAGAGAAATCAGAAAGCACCTGAGGAAGAACATATGAATAGGTTCAATTGGATTTCTTTTGACTTAACATTTCATTTCCAGCTAACACATCAAAAATGTGCTTGTGGAATTAAATTAATTTATTCCAGTAACCATAACGTCATAATGTAAGATTAACTCATCTTTTTGCTTTCAACTAACAAAATACAATTATGTGGAACTTGTTTCATACATTTTTGAGTGGGCTGGGTTACTTCAACAGAGGGAACATGATAAAGAAATAAACAATAAAAATTATATTTATTGGGTTAAAGCTTGAAGGAGTATGTCCTGGTAAATTTGAAAGGAGGTCACAAAACTCAAAAATCACAGAGGGGAGAAGGATTTCTAAAGTAAAACTGTGTGAATAATCAAAAAACAAATGTTTACTTTTGTGAATGTGGGAAATTGTGGAATAAATTGCATGATGGGTTAAATCAGCGTTCAACTATTTAATCAATTCAAATAATTTCACAAATAGAAATTATAACTTCCCATGTGCTTCTAATTTATTTATTTATAGATGATGTTGTTTGCTACTTAGATTGTAAATTAACTTGAACTTTTACTTGCTGCTGAACAGAACTGATTTATGGGGAATAATTGCTTTGGGGTGACTACCTATTGACTGGACAGGAAACTGCTTCCTGTTAGAACCGATTCTAGTCTTTTAAATGACACCAAGGCTAAACAGGAGAGACAGCTGAAGGCTGTGTAAACAGGATGTTGAAACTATTTCTTGTCAAAATAGAATAGCTTTGAATATGATCCTGGCAAAAGAAGAAGGTTGTGTGGTGTTTTTGGAGAGGTTTATTGTTCTTTTATTCCCAACAATTACAGCACCTGATGGATCTCTAACGAAGGCCCTAAAAGAATTGCAATCACTATCCATTGAATTAAAATCGCACTCAGGAATCGATGAACGATTCACGAACATGTTTGAGACGTGGTCTGGAAAATGGGGAAACCTACTGGTGAGTATATTCACTTCATTGACTGTTGTAGTGGTGATCGCAGGTTGTGTATGCTGTTGTGAACCGTATGTTCGAGCTCTCATCCTCAGGTGTATTGATCATGAGATTGGTTCCAGTGATACCAGAGGTAGTTACGCGACGGCCGGAAGGAACTGCCTGCCAGCCATATTCTAGCTTAGGTCCATATGCACCAAACACATTGATTGATGTGAGGTGGATTTTTTCCCACCTCAACTAGGGGGGTTATTACGGATGTATGATTCTGTGGCCTTTTCTCATCATCTCTTTGCTGCCTTAATTAAATATATCTGCCCTTGTTGCTTATCTGCCGCACCGCTCACTGCTGCATGCTTACACACCATAACTGTTGATATCACATAAGATGCAACACATAGTCAAGGATAAACTGATACAAGAGGACGACACCCTTTAGGAGGGTTAAGAACAGGCATGGATAAAAGCAGGACTCACGCTCCTTTCTTTGCTCCTCTAGGTTCATCCCTACGATTGGCTGAGGGGGGCCCGGTACCGAAGGTGAATGTCACTCTGTATCTGTTCAGTTGTATACTCTGTACATCTCTGTACATTGATCATTTTGGCATTAAATCTTGATTTTATACTTAACCATTTCTCATTATTTCACAAGGTAATTAGTTTGCTGGTTTTACTGGTTGGGTCTCGGAACTGGCGAGAAACGGACCCGGTGGTGCACAGGGAGGAAAGAGAGTAAAAACTCCCATTTTACAACAGTAGAAAACAGAAATCTATTGTTCCAATGGATCAAATAATAACTAAAAGGACAAAGACTAGAAAACACCAATGTGAAGCTATGGACAAGAAGCCCTCACAAAGAGCCCTTTTATGAAAAAAAAGACATTGGTTGAAAAGGTTACAGTTTGCCAAAGGACACATTTTGTGACATTCACTGCTTTAAAAGAAAAGTTTTTGTGCACCATCCTCAGCATGTTCTTATCTTCAGCAGATTCTGCTGACCAACATATTTCTCAGATTAAAGGGACATTGGAGGGTAATACAATGTCTTCGTTCTGTGTGCAGCTTAACAGCTGGTGCTTCTGCCTTTGCTTTTTACTTTGTCACACTTGCTCCTCGATCACATACAGCTACCTTACAGTTCACAGTGCTTAAGGGTTTATTACCACCACCTAAAATTTATCAGATGTGTGTAATAAACACGTTTAGATCACTGAATGAAAGACTGATGTAATTGTAGCTCTTGGATTAAGGGGACTCAGTCATCTTGCAATGTTCTTTAATGGGTCAAGTTGACAGTTTCAATAATTTCATGAGGACCCTGCTGCACCAGAGCCATGAAACAAATAAATATTCAAATAATTAAATGCATTTCTTAATGAATTCATTTTAAAAAATTACATTTATTTTTTTTATTTCATAATTTAAAAGGTAAATTTGATTATTCAATGAGACATTTTATTATTTGATGGAGCATTTTATAATTGAATGGTATATTTAATTATTATAATTAAATAATGGTACATTTATTTATTTCATGGGAAATTCTATTTTTTTTCATGATATTCAGAATATTTGTTTAATTTTGTCCCTTCTACTGGGATTACAGTGTTGAAAACCGAACTGAAGACGACAAGCAGCACCCTAACAAACGATTAAGGGTGCTTCAGATGGACAATGCTGTGTGAAGAGCTAGTGATACAACATCCTCAGTTGATTTGTTATCTGTACCCAACCTGCAGAGTCTCCAGACTCGGAGGGATACCATCCTTATTGTATTTTAAAAGGATCCTCTTGAAACACCTCACTACAGCTGTCAGGGCAACAGGGCAGTAATCATTGTGACAGGTTAGCCTCAAACACTTCCCAATTGGTATGTTCAAAGCAGTCCTGTAGGGTGGTGACAGCCTCATTAGTCCACACTGCTACAGCATTGGTTGTACATTGTACATTGGTTGTAATATACTTTTAGTATAATATTTACAGCGTTCACCCAATTTGCCTACTTGAGGCCATAAAAGGTCAAGATGTTTATGATAGGAAAACAGTGGGTATTCTGTGCCCAGTCTAGCCCAGTCTTTTTTTACTACTTTCTGAGTACAACAGCTGTTTGCCTGTGTTCCTTACAAGATCAAGAGAAGATAATCAAAAACATAGATTTTGAAGTAATAGGGAAGGGTTGAATATGATTGGTCATGATCTATGAACTTCTAAAAAATCTTGTAGGTTTTTAATAAGGTCAGTCAGTCATTTTCTACCGCTTATTCCATTGTGGTGTCGCGGGGAAGCTGGTGCCTATCTCCAGCAGTCTATGGGCGAGAGGCAGGGTACACCCTGGACAGGTCGCCAGTCCATCGCAGGGCAACACACAAACAACCATGCACACACTCATTCACACACCCAAGGGGCAATTTAGAGTAACCAATTAACAGGCATGTCTTTGGACTGTGGGAGGAAGCCGGAGTACCCGGTGAGAACCCACGCATGCACGGGGAGAACATGCAAACTCCATGCAGATAGACCCCCGGCCAGGAATCGAACTCAGGACCTTTTTGCTGCAAGGCAAACAGTGCTACCAACCGCCACCGTGCAGCCCATTTTTTTTTTTTTTTAATAAGGTGAAACAGATTAATTGTAACATGACCTTTGACCTATAAAGTTTAAAGGACTCCAAACAGGTCTGAGGATAGGGTAAAAGTGAACATTATTCAATTTAATTCAACTCAGTTTAATTCAGTTTATTTATATAGTGCCAATTCGCAACACGTCATCTCAAAGCACCTTACAAAGTCAACTGAATTGAATTGAAAGATCCCAAGTCAAGTACATACATATTGATTGATCCTAGTTATCAAACAATGCATTTAATTGTAGTTTATTATTTTAATTGGTCAGTTTTCTTTCTAAGGAAACCCAGCAAGTTGCATCGATTTGTTAACTTGCAGCATTCACTCCTCTTGGAAAAGCATGTTGTGATCACAATTTTGGGTGTCATCTTTTTTTTAAACAAACAAGTCAACTATTATTTCATACTAAATTCCTTAGGAATTGATACACCACATATTTTTATGTCCATCAGTTGTTTCCTGTATCAGGACGCGAAGGTGGTTATGCATTTTAGGCGAAAGGGTTAATTAGTAAATTAATTATTTAAAAAGTGACAGGTATGTATTTTGCTCAATTTAACCTGTTAATAACCACAAAGAAAACTATATTACTGTAAGTCTATTCTAAATTTTGCATAGGTGCAATAAAAACATGACTTGTTTACAACCAAAGATATACTTACAACCAGTTTCTACCCACTTATTGCAATTTAACCTGCAAATAAAAATACAAAAGTTGTCTTACCTCTGAGTTGTTCAGTGCCCTTATCTTGAGTAAAGTGAAGTTTATCCCTAAGACTCCCCACCTACACATCCCAACAAACACTAACATGGACACACAACGCACACACACCCAAAACAGGAGATAAATTTGTTCGCACTTACACAGTAACTAAACGCAGACCAACTTTAGATGATCATTTCCAATTGAAATATATTTTTCAAATGCTTATTCCATTAATTTAAGATAAAAATGAAATCCATTATGGTTGTCTGTTAAAGACAATTAATAGATCACCAGACATGCAGGACACAAATTCTTATCTGCATTTTTTTCCCTACACTACTATAACTTACAGGTTACTTTATCCCTATGCCATAATACGTAGCAAGTGACTTTTTCCCTACACTACTATAAAAAACAGGTTCTCATACTCGTACTCTTCGTCTTCTGCTTTATCTGGGACCGGGTCGCAGGGGCAGAGCAGACTCAGCAGAGACACCCAGACACCTCCTCCAGCTCCTCTGGGGGGAACCCTAGGTGTTCCCAGGCCAGACGAAAGACATAGTCCCTCCAGCGTGTCCTGGGCCGTCCCCTGGGCCTCTTCCCGGTGGGACGTGCCTGGAACGCCTCCCGAGAAAGGCGTCTAGGAGGCATCCGGTATAGATGCCCAAGACACCTCAAGTGGGTTCTCTCGATGTGGAGGAGCAGCGGCTCTACTCCGAGCCCCTCCCGGATGGCCGAGCTCCTCACCTTATCTCTAAGGGAGTGCCCGGCCAAAAACCAAGTTACTTTTTAAAATTTCTTACATTATTACCAACTTAGCTATCTGGAAAAACAGATATTTCTAGTCTTTTATAGATATCCACATTTATTTTCCAATCATTTCTCAATCATAAGAGGCACAAAAGTCATTTTTGTAGATAAAAGCAATACTCACTGAACATTAAACAAATCAAATAATTATTTAATTGTAGAATTTTTATCACACACAATTGGTATTTCTCTAGGAACTTAACACATTAGTGTGACAATCATTGAAAAGCAAAAATACAAGTGCAATATTAGAAACTGCGTTACTTTTATTTACGGTTTAGCAATATACGGTTGCTTAGCTTTGTCTTGTTTAGTTCGATGTTAGTTTGTATGTTTAGTACGATGTTAGGTTGTAAACAACTACAAAATAGCTGACTGATCATCCATTCAAAGTGTTAGGAATAACCTTTCTTATTATTTCTTAACAGGGTTGAGGTTTTTGTCTCATTCTATTGTTAATACCTGTTTTTGCACATTTACCTTGCTTATTCTTTGATTGAACCTTTTTCATAACTGTCTGCACCCTACATGTGTGTTACTAAGAGCTGCTGTAACAAGGTAATTTCTCCATTGTGACATCAATAAAGTCAATCTTACCTTAATAATAAATAGTAATGATAATAATAATAATATA
>JAHHUM010002898.1:774905-1006817 GCA_036173005.1 Crenichthys baileyi
CTTTGGACATCTCAGGGCAGTGTTCAATCCATCATATGAAACCGGAAAAGGGTATAGCACAATAGCAAATGTAGCAAGACATAACTGTGTACTTAAACTGACACCTGGCTAGGAGAAATTTATTCAGGAAAGCGGCCAAGAGTACTATAGTCACTCTGGAGGAGCTGCAGAGATCCAAAGCTTAGGAGGGAAAATCTCTTAACAGGAAAGCTTTTAGTCATGCAGTCAACAAACCTGGCCTTTTACGGAGGAGAGGCAAGAAGGAAAATTTTCTTCAAAGAAAGTCTTGTTTCTAGTCTATCACAAGCCATGTAGGGGAACCATAGAGTTGTTGCAATTCATTCTTACCAAGAACTGGCTCTAAACTCTGTTCAGTAAAGTTAAAATGAATTATTTATGTTCACAGGTCACCACCTAAACATTCGGAACTAAGTTCACAGCTCCAATGAAATAAAGTAAAAAAAAGTAGGTCAGGACATCAAAGACCAATTAACACATCAATCATGCCCTCACGCAACATCTGTAATCTACGTTACATAGTCACTCCTGTACTCGATAACTTCATCTACTGAAACTTGTCCTGGAGAAAAGGGCAGTAACTGTCAAACACAGTTTGACAGCCATAAAACGTTTCAGTTATTTTACAAAGAATGGATAAACATACTAGTCTCCAAAAGTGCAAAGCTGGTAGAGACATACCCCAAAAGGCTGGAAGCTGTAATTACAGAAAAAAAGTGGATCTACAAAGTATGGACTCAGGAGAGCTCAGTACAAAAGCACTTCACACTTTTCAGAGTTTTATTCAGATCTTCATGATGGTATTCATGATGCTGTTTATTCACTAACATTCTCTAACAAACATCTGTGGCCTTCACAGAAGAACTGGATTCATCCTGAGTTTAAGTAACTCACAGGTGTACTTTATTTACTAGTTAGGTGACTTCTGAAGGGATCTGATTGCAATGCATTATATGGGAATCAGAGCAAAGGGGGCTAAATACAAATACATGTCTCTTTTCAAGTTTTTATTTGTAAAACTAAATTTAAAACCATGTATCGTTTTATCTTTCACTACTTTGTGTTTGTCTATCACAAAATATCCATATTTAACACATTGAAGTTCATTCTAATGTGACAAAAGGTATAACTTTGAAAGGCACTGTAACTCCTCAGATGGGAAGGAAACTATTGTTGAAACGTCTGTTTAAAGAGATGTCAACACTTTATATTAACCTCAGATATGAGCAGGATATGGAAAATTTTATATGTTTGCATAATTGCTGATTTTAACTTGGTTATAATAATGCTAAATTATGATAATATTGGCTTTCAGATGGACTCCTCTTAGCAGGGTTTTCATTTTAATGTGCTTAATGATGCATCCATAATTTCTTCTACAAAACCTCAACTTCACTTTTCCTGCACAGGGAACCAGGTGGTGTTTTTCCACAGCTTGAGCTAAACAGCTTTACTCAAATCAGCAAAGACACATTCAATTCTTGCCTCAACAGTGTGTAAAACCAGATTTTTACAATGCATCTTGATGATTGTGTTTAAGAATACATAATCAAAATCAGCTTAGAGACATTGAACTGGGTGAATTATGACCCTGAACTCGTAATTGAATGTGTTCAGACCAAAACAAGCCAAGGAGTTCAGGTACACAGAAAGGAAGATGGATGCTGTTTTTGATTGAAATGGAAATAGGTCAACTACACTGTATGGACTTTTCAAGGCATCTTTATAGAGCATACTTTATATCTTAAAGAAATAGCTTCTACTTTTTATTTACTTTTTGATACTGGTTCTTAGTGTGGTATTTACTGTAAATTTATTGGTATGACAAGTTTATATTCCTGTTGCTATAGGATATAACATTAGGGTTTAATTAGGTCTAATAATTGACTTTCCTTGTTTCCTTTTAACCAATACTGATTAAGAGAACAGAAACAATCACAGCTTTTGAAACAATAATTCATGTGAGTTGTTTACAGCTACGTTTCTCACTTCCTGTAGCAGCTAGCTTTGCCATTAACATTTATATAAAGGCAGGAGCAACAACTGGTGAGTCTCTGCAACAATATTTTTTGTTAACAAAAATATTGTCCTCTTTTCATGAATACCAAATATAGACAGACATCATTTTAATTTGGGAGGTGAAATTAACTGTGTGCTATCACTGCTTTTGTATCGAAGTACCCCAAAGAATATGACACCAACCCAATAAACAAAAGTAGTTAATCAGTTTCTTAAAATCTATGGATTGATTGATGTCTGGAGATTCAGAAATCCTGGTCACAAAAGTTACTCCTATTATTCGTCAGTGCATAAAACATTTTCTCGAATAGATTACTTCTTTCTCGATAATAATTTATTTACTACAGTCAGCAAGTTTGATTATCAGGCAATAGTGATATCAGATCATGCACCATTGCTGATGACTTTAAACATGCCAACCTCGGGTAGTAGATACCGACCATGGAGTTTTAATACACTTTTACTTTCTGATGCAGAGTTTAAAAGATTCATCTCAATAAGAAATAAATGAATACTTAGTATGCAATAAAACCTCGGGAGTATCTTATGATCTAATTTGGGAATCATTCAAAGCTTACCTTAGAGACCAGATTATATCATGTAGTGCTAAGTTTAAGAAGGTTCAACAAGAGCGTATCAAAAAAATTGAAAGTGATATTTTGCAACTTGAAGTTCTGGCCTGTTCTTTCTCATTTGAACTATATAAAGAACACTTATTTCTTCAAACGGACTTCAATCTATTAACTACAAAGCAAACAGAAAATCTTCTAAATAACTCTAGACATTAAATATATGAACATGGTGAACAAATAGGGAAAATATTAGCTCATCAATTGCGGCAGCAACAGGTTGACCAAACCATTCTTGCAATAAATAATGAACATGGGAAGCATTTGGATCATGTGTTTCCCAAGACTAAAAGGGCAACCAAACAGTTTGCAAAATGTTTGGTTTAATTTTGTTGTTTAAAACACACAATTAGGTGATGTCCTTAAGGAGCTCAAAAGCGAGCACACAGCGCTAACATTAGCAGGAGGCACGAAGCCGTGCTATCAAAACAACAGCCAGTAAGTTATATCAACATCTCAACTATCAAGCTTGCTCTCATTTTACCGTTTCTGCAGCTTACCTCTTTGCTCTGTATTTCGCTTCCATTCACAGAAGGAACTGACCCCTCAGACAAACAGTCTTTCAGCTAATCCTCCTTTATACTGGCCGAGGTTGCTGAAACACTCCTCCCTGAAGTACTTCACGCAAACGAAGAGGACTTTCCCTACTGATGTCGGCACGTTTCCATGAAGAATAAAATTTAACCAGGCACTCCAAAGAGGTTCTGGTCCTGGGGGACGGTGTAATGACTGGTGTGGGTTATCACCCGACAACAGAACATTTAGATTTTTCCGCTGGCTCCTTCGGCATCCTTCAACTTCAACTACAAGAATACTGTGAAAAAAAAAAAGCGGATTTGCTGGATTGGTTAGCCAGAAGTCCATGACCATCTTCAGAAGTTCCACATAAAATACTGTGATGAAATAGAGAACGAAGTGTAATAAAAAAAATAGAAAACTGAACAGGCTGACCAAATATGACCCAAAAAGCATTTAAATATATATCATCCTAGGATCTGGAGTGACTAAATTTAAATTTTCTAGACTTTCAGAGACTCCCAATATACAAAAAATGTGTTTAAGAGCTAAATAAGTGGATTTTGCATGATATGTCCCCTTTAATGCAATGTGGGAAGGCCCCAGGACCGGATGGTTTACCAAGTGAGTTTTTTAAAGCATTCTCAAAGGAATTGTCTCCCATTTTGCTTTCTGTGTATGATGAGTCTTCGATTTCTGGTAAACTCCCAGAAACTATGAGACAGCCTGTTATTTCTCTACTTCATAAAAAGGGTAAAAATAAATTTGAATGTACAGGGGTTGGACAATGAAACTGAAACACCTGTCATTTTAGTGTGGGAGGTTTCATGGCTAAATTGGACCAGCCTGGTAGCCAGTCTTCATTGATTGCACATTGCACCAGTAAGAGCAGAGTTTGAAGGTTCAATTAGCAGGGTAAGAGCACAGTTTTGCTCAAAATATTGAAATGCACACAACATTATGGGTGACATACCAGAGTTCAAAAGAAGACAAATTGTTGGTGCACGTCTTGCTGGCGCATCTGTGACCAAGACAGCAGGTCTTTGTGATGTATCAAGAGTCTCGGTATCCAGGGTAATGTCAGCATACCACCAAGAAGGACGAACCACATCCAACAGGATTAACTGTGGACGCAAGAGGAAGCTGTCTGAAAGGGATGTTCGGGTGCTAACCCGGATTGTATCCAAAAACATAAAACCACGGCTGCCCAAAATCACGGCAGAATTAAATGTGCACCTCAACTCCCCTGTTTCCTCCAGAACTGTCCGTCGGGATCTCCACAGGGTCAATATACACGGCTGGGCTGCTATAGCCAAACCTTTGGTCACTCATTCCAATGCCAAACGTCAGTTTCAATGGTGCAAGGAGCGCAAATCTTGGGCTGTGGACAATGTGAAACATGTATTGTTCTCTGATGAGTCCACCTTTACTGTTTTCCCCACATCTGGAAGAGTTATTGTGGAGAAGCCCCAAAGAAGCGTACCACCCAGACTGTTGCATGCCCAGAGTAAAGCATGGGGGTGGATCAGTGATGGTTTGGGCTGCCATATCATGGCATTCCCTTGGCCCAATACTTGTGCTAGATGGGCGCGTCACTGCCAAGGACTACCGAACCATTCTTGAGGACCATGTGCATCCAATGGTTCAAACATTGTATCCTGAAGGCGGTGCCGTGTATCAGGATGACAATGCACCAATACACACAGCAAGACTGGTGAAAGATTGGTTTGATGAACATGAAAGTGAAGTTGAACATCTCCCATGGCCTGCACAGTCACCAGATCTAAATATTATTGAGCCACTTTGGGGTTTTGGAGGAGTCAGGAAACGTTTTCCTCCACCAGTATCACTTAGTGACCTGGCCACTATCCTGCAAGAAGAATGGCTTAAAATCCCTCAGACCACTGTGCAGGACTTGTATATGTCATTCCCAAGACGAATTGACGCTGTATTGGCCGCAAAAGGAGGCCCTACACCATACAAATAAATTATTGTGGTCTAAAACCAGGTGTTTCAGTTTCATTGTCCAACCCCTGTAATTCATATAGGCTTATTTCATTGTTAAATGTGGATAGTAAATTTTTTGCCAAAGTAATAGCACATTACCTAAACCAGAAATAGTTCTCTCATTAGATGCAGTGAAAGCATTTGACTGGGTGGAGTGGGCTTATCTCTTTTACACCCTTAAAAGATTTGGCCTTGGTGTGAAATTTATATCTTGTATTCGTACTCTTAACTCCTTGCCTATTGCGGCAGTACGTACAAATAACAATCTCTCACATTTCTTTACTATAGAACGCAGAACCTGACAAAGGTGCCCCCTATCCCCTTTGTTATTTTCATTGGTAATTAAACCGATGGTGGTTGTAGTTTGCAGGGATATTTTTATTAATCTTATACCGAGAGGAAATTTTGAACATAAAGTGTCTCTATATGTGGATCACACACTACTGTGTGTTTCCGAGCCACTTCAGAGCTTTCCCAGATTACTTGATCTTCTGGATAAATTTGTGAAAATATCAGGCTTTAAAGTAAACATGCAAAAAAGTGAGTTCATGTTTATAAATTCTGAAGTTCAACAGAGTATGCTAAGCTTACTTCCATTAAAGTTGAGTAAGGATAAATTCAAATACTTAGGCATATGGATAACAAAAAAAGACCTGTACAAAACAAATTTTATTTCATTATTGGACTGCATAAAACAAGTATTATCATTATTATTAGGGGGCGGAATTAATGTTATTAAAATCAATGTCTTAAACAGATATTTACATATTTCAGTCTATACCTGTATTTTAACAAAAACTTTTTCCTACTTATAGACAAGTTAGTCTCATCGTCTATATGGAATGGGAAAAGTGCACATATATCCAATAACATTTTACAAGGACACTGAATATGGAGGATTTTCACTCCTCAATGTCCAGTTTATTATTGGGGATCTAACATATGTGCAATGTTGCATTGGTTTTATGCCCCACATGATAACAGCAAATGGTTGACGCTTGAGAACATGTTGTGTAGATCAACTTCTTTACACTGTTTGATGTGTTCAAGGTTACCTCTCCCACAACCATTATAGAATCTGGTCTTTAAACATACATTTAAGATTTGGGCTCAATTCAGAAGAGGTTTTGGTTTGGACTATTTGTCAGTCTATGCACTTGTAGCTCAAAACCATTTGTTTGTCCCTTCTCTTATTGATGATTCTTTGAAAGTCCTCCAAAGATTATTGGAGGACTTTTTGACTCATATCAACATGTGAAAACAAATTTTCAAATTTCGGACTCCCATATCTTTAGATACCTCCAGCTACGTAGTCTTGTTTCTTCCTCATTCAATTACTTCCCCTCACGACCACCTGACTCACTTCTGGAAACTATTTTGGATTTGAATTTACACATCAAAGGAATTATTGGTAAAAATGTTGTTATTAATTCTTATAACGTTGAACCACTGGCTCTTGATAAAGGAGAGTGGGAGAAGGATCTGTCTACTGAAATTTCTAGAGAAGTGTGGCAACCTGTGATTAATATTTATTCGTCTTCAATCTGTTTGAGAGACAGAGTAATCTGATTTAAAGCTGTTCATAGATTGCATTGGTCAAATGTCAAACTGGCAAAATTCAAACCTGATGTGGATCTAAGCTGTGACCGCTGTGAAACGGAGCCAGCAACAATATCTCATATGTTTTGGTTTTGTTCAAAGCTGACACAATTCTGGCAGTCTATATTCAAATTTCTTTCTGACACGTTTAGGATTAATATTGAATCGGAGGCCACATTCGCATTATTTGGTACTGTACCACAGTTTTCCCAGTTTAATCAAAAGCATAGAGATGTGATTGTGTCGGATACGCTTATTGTTCAAAAGCTTATAATGCTTAAGTGGACGGATAAAAGCCTTCCATCCTTTAAATATTGGTTTCATGACCTCTTACGTCATTTAGTACTGGAGAAAATAAGATATTCTACAAAGGAGTGTGCCAATACATTTTTTTATTATCTGGCAACTTATCTTGGAAGGAGGTGGATCCCTTACTTATCTGACAGGAATAGGAAAATATTTTAAATTTATTTGTAACTTTTCTTTTAAGGTCCAACTGGGTGGGAGGGTTAAAAAGGTGGAAAAGGGATCTGTGTTATTGTTTATGTTTAAGCAAATTTTCAATAAAATACACTTTGAACAAAAAAAAGAATGGATTTTTATTTAATTCATTTCCCAGGTCTGGATAAGTCCATGTCTGGAGAAAGAAAAGACTATGGAAACATATTTAGATTTCCACACATTATTCCCCATCCATCCATCCATCCATCCATCCATCCATCCATCCATGGTTGCCTCGGAGATTGCTGCTGCATAAAATGGTGATTGTTGGTCCATCCATCAATAGGCAGTTTTATTTGAATAACTAAAAAAAAAAGCATTGTTCCTGCACATTTTGACAAAAAAATATGTGCAGGAACCCTGCATTACAGATGCATAGAAAAATTTGCTACTGACAAGAATCAGTCTATTTCATCTTGACCAACCGGTCAGAAAGCCCAAAATACAATGTTTTTCAAATCAGTGAACATGCCATTGTCACATTGTTTTACAGTCTGACTCTGGTGCAAGGAACAATAACAGGCACTGGGAAAAGTTTACAAAGTCAATACTGAGGGAGAGAGAGAATTGTAGTATGGAGTTCAGAGGATAAAGATTATTAAGTAGACCAGATGAGGATGGAAGAAGTTGTGAGATTATTGTCAGAGGGTGAGAAGAGATCCGGTGGGAATGAGCAGACTCACAGACCAGCAGGTTGATGTGTCTGGTGGCAAGCTATCGGTAATTGATTCGTGAGAGCACTTCCAGTGAAGCAGGCAAGTTCAGAGGGCAGACAGACAGGTGACCAATGGTGGATTGCGACTTAGACTGATTTCAGGAGGACGTTCTGAAGAGCTGGGAGGAAATCAGTGGTGGAGAACGAGGAGGGCTTCCTCCGAAAACCCCATCTGCAGAGACTTGGAATTAATCCTAAAAAGAGTACTTTGGTTAGTTCTGGGTAAAAGACACAAAGAGAGAGCAAAGAGAGGCCTGATTACCACACAGTGAATGTGAATGGTCTGGCGTCTGCCTCTGGATCCAGCTCCTCTAAATACTCTTTCTGATTACTGATTACGAGCTGCAGTTGCGAACACACACCTGTAAATCACCCCCTGCAGAGGAAGAGAGAGAGACCAAAACACAAACCACCTGCATACAGCCTTGTGAGGGTGACAGCCATATGCAAGAGGCAAAAGAAAAGAAGAACTCTCTTCAGTGAGGAGGTTGTTACTGTGGGAAGAAGAGACTAAATTAGATATTTTCAGAATCTGTGAAATATTTGAAAATGAAGCACGAAAGCTGTAAGAAGCTATGTTAAACACCTCAATTGTTCATTCAGGCTTCTGAAACAAAGAACTAGACTGGTGGCTGCTGATTATTTTTGCTATTTGGTAGTTTGGTAATTTGGTCAGTTTAACTGAAAAGAAGCCATCTGCCACAGGAGAAGGAGCAAACTGACTTGGACCCAACTTAAGTTGGTACCAGGAAGGCTGAACATTTTGAAACAATGTTTCTCAGTTTTATCTTGCAAGCTTTCATTCTCTGTCTGTCTGCTGACATGGTGAATTTGGAAATGTTTCGAACCTTTTTAAGATGTAAGGTAAGGCAAGGATCTACTTTCTATAGGGACTGCATATGCAAGCTGCTATTTACAGTAAGTACTTCAAGCTGTGCTAATTGTGGTAATGTCTAATAGAAGTCAAAATATTTGCAACTTTGTTTTAAATGAGTAAAACCCTGTTCATAGTGCCTGCTTTCTCTCACACATACCCTGAAGTTGCTTCTGCTGCTAATATAAATAATTCATTAACAATCAGGGCAGAGAAAATAAGAGAAATATGTAGAATGCTGTTTATGCATATAATCGGCAATTCTAATTCTATCTGTGATCAGTAAATATCCAATGCATATGTTCCCTAATACTGTTTTTGTAACGTTTCGCTTTGATTAATATGCATTGTCCTTCACAGATCACTGTCTGTAGGGGGCTGGCCTTGCTTCCTGCTTCTTGCACTAATAGTAAGAAGAGTGCATTAGAGCTGCATCCTGATACACCTTGGTGTGCATGTGCTCAGTCTCTTTGTTAGATTTTACTTGGATGCAAGATGCATAGCGATGCCAGGTGGAAATGCTGCTTCAGTCTGGCAGCCAGCAGAGAGTGCACGACACTCTGAGCAGGTGTGTCATCTCTGTGTACACAGCAGTGAAGCCTCCTGTTGAGCTTGTTGCTGGTGTTTGCAATGACTCTGACAGGCTGAAATTGGTAGGTGAGCATGGGTTGCCAGCTGTGACTTATCCTATTGTCCCTCGAACAGAGGAGCAGCCTGAACTTGTTTGTTTCTAGGATAACTCGAGCCGCCTTAAAGAGAATGTTTGGAAAGTGGCCAAACAAGAGGAACAATTAAATGTGCTCAAGGTATTTTTACAAACTATATCCTAAAGATCTTTCAGGCACTTGTGATTTCCTTGCTCATTAATTATGAGGTATACCTTTAGGATGTGAACAACAATTACACCGTTTTCTATAGTGCACATGTATGCAGGCACTATAAAAAACATGTTACATGGCTTTAAATGTGAAGAAATGAAGGGTTTCTTTTGTGGGATCATCCAGTTGTGTCATCCCCTTAAGGTATGTGTGTTGCATTTGATGCACTCCTATTTTCTATAGCACATGTATACTGATTTATTTATTTAGTCATATTAAGGGCTAAACTGGCCATCTAGGAATGCAATTTCATTGCCCCTTAAGTATCATCAAGTGTTTACATAATAATTTAGACAATAAATGATAGCATAAGTTGCACTTTTAGTTTTGAATATACGATGGGCGGACCGACTGACCGGCCGGCTGATCGATCGGCCCCGAATTCCTTAGTTTTGGGAGATCGGTGATTGGCCAATACTTGCATGTGAAACTGTTCTTATCCACCGATCTTATCCAGCAATCTTATCTACTTCTCTAACCTATTGTGCAAGTTTTGTTCCTTTTTAAAATGTCAAACAATAAAGACTAAAGGAACTGCAATGCTCTCATTTATTCATTTATATTTTAGAGCACTGCCTCGTGCAGTTAAAACAAGTTTGTGTTGTTCCACAGGTACTGGTCAATGTTTTTGAAGAAAATAAGATTGGAACTTTGTAGGTGTTTTGCGACCTCATTACATCTGACAGTGTCAGTTCTAAAAAAAAAAACGGTACTGGCCAAAATCGGAATCGGCAAGTCAGGCTTTTTAAAGATGGACAATTGGCCAGAAAACTGCAATAGGTGCAACCCTAAAATATACACAATGTCAAGATAAGTGAAAGGCCTGCATAGTGATTCTAATTTCATTGTTGAGTCATTGCTGAGATATTAGAGTCACAGTTTCATTGATCCTGTAGGAGTGGTGCACATGTGTAATCCCCCATGATGTTTGAAAGCTGGAATGCTAATGAAGTGGAATTTTTCAACCTATACAAAAATCATCATTTGGCTGGCTTGTGTGGTGATCAAATTATGCATGTTACTTTTTCCAGTAGGGTATAAGGCGATATAAGAATGTCATTTTTTTATGGCATCACGTCTTCCCACACCACAGAAAGAAAAGCTAGAAACATATTGGTGTGACGGGGGTAAAGGTTGCTGTTTTTGTGTTTTCACACAAAACTAAAGGTCTACATAAATAAAGAATCTCTACTTAGTGTATTGTCCAAAAACTATGCAGCAACCTGGTTTATGATCAAACTCTGGTGTATGCGACAGTCTTAAATGTCTATGAAGGCAATGTGTGACCGTGGTTTTCCTATGGCATCATGTCTTTCAGCAGCATATAAATGAAAGGCAGAGTTTTAACCCATGCTAAAATTCTCCTCTTGTTTTTCCTCTTTTAAAGCAACCCGTGAGCTGACACGAAGTACCTTCTATTTGTGCTCCTGGATCTCAAGCTACAAACCATCTACTATAAACGATGACACTCTGATCTCCATTCCACAGCTGGCAACCTCAAGGCTCCTCATTACCCTCTTCCTGCAATATTTCTTCTGCTCGCCTCTCCTCCTCAATGACTCTACTGTCCTCTGATTCCCCCCAGACCAAGATCTCCTAAATAATCATTGTGTTTAAATACATCTTTAAACCTTCTTCTTGTCTCCTGAGGGTATTCGTGCATGTTGGTCAGACAACAACTGGAATCAAAATGAATCGATTTGGAATGACCTTGAATTGGTCCCTATGATTGGCTTGAATGATTATATATTTATCTACATAAATATAGAAAAAAATTACTTTGTTTGCAGCATTGACTTCTTTATTTGCGGTTGTGATCTTGTGATTGTGTGTAAAATGAGTACAAATGTACGCATCTTATAAGTCTTGGAAAATATTTGTAGCAGTGTAATGTGTCAAATTTTACAAATGTTATTTAAAAAAATGAATATAACCTGTCATGATAACAAATATTCCTATCTGACAAAAGGCCCACATTTTTTCTTTTCCTCTATGCATATGAAATATTTAATACCTGTGACCTGTTTAAATTAGTAGTCAGCATACTAGGTCAGTCCAGTTGGATGAAATAATACAATACAACACAAAAAAATGTTTAATGCACAGCAAAGACAATGACAAGAAGCTCAGTTATTTACCACAGGTGGTAACCATGTTATGTCAAGGGTCCAGACCAAATCAGCACCTGGTGCTGTGTCAGATTGACCAGTTATGAGTAATAAATCCTCTGTGTCATTCAGAAATTGTGTGAAGGAGGTGCTGGGGCTGGCTCGTAATAACAAGCCAACCTATAATGTGTTTTACTACTGTGCATCTTTCATGGTTTTGCACATCGTTAAACATAATACAGAAGAGTAAAGGAATGAGACCCTGTATTTTCGCTCAACAGTCTGTGTCAGGTGACTACATAAAATAAACAAATTTGCTCTGAGGAAAAACCCCTTGGGATTTGGAAATAATAATTTGATTTGATTTTAACATTTTATACACATGCAGATCAGCAAGTGTTATGTAAGTATGGGAAGAAACTTTTTAGTTTAGGGAGTTTAGTTCCCTTCAAGAGTAAATATGTATGGTAAGAAACTTGTGCCATCAGAAACTGAATTTGAATTGCTCAGACTGAATCTGTTTTTGCATAATTTAAAATTAAATGCACTGGTTTGAAAATACATTTCTACAAAGTGAAACTGAATGTAATGCTTCGAAACTAAATTCATTTGCTTTTAAAATGTATTTCGTTGTTTAAAAAATTCAGTCTGACTACTTTAACTTTCAGGTCTGAAACTCAATTTCACTTCCAAAATTCAGTTTTTGTGTCACACATCCGGGTTGTGGAGGATGGTCATAGATTAATCAAACCCAGATTCATTGATTTACATTTCACATCAGGTTAAACTTCCTTTAGGCATTTTGAGCTGGAGCAGTGCAGCATACATGAGCTTGGCGGATTTCAGTCACTAAATAAAAGGAGCATCTCTAAGAAGAGTCATGTAAACAAAAGATTGGCCAAACAGTAACACTTATGCTACCTGTAACTATTAGCTAAACATGCCAGATTAGCATAGTGTGCCGTCGGTGTTACATCGATCTGCTCTGAAGATTAACACCGCTGTCTGCACTGCAAATAACTACATAGCTTTTATTTACCCTTTTACATATTGCTGATTGCTTATAATCCTATTTTGTTTAAAATGTTCTTGTCTTATGGTCTTGTTCATAATTCAGCCATTTTAAATGTTCAAAATCATTTTTGTGTTCATAGATATAAAAATCTAACACTGTAGATAAAATACGTTGATGACAAATACCATTTGTTTAATTTATTTGTAAAGCTTTTAACAACTTAAACACTAACATATTAACTTTAGGACCAAAGTTTAAATCAGTTTATTTGTAGAGCATAATAATAATAATAATAATTATAATTATAATGAATAAACCAAACATTAACATTAGACATCATCTGACTGAAATATATCTGTAAAACTTCCATCCATCGGGGAAACCCTGCGAAAGTTTGAAAACAATGTGCCGGGAGACAGCTGTTCTGTCTGGGTTTTGTGAACCTCAACCGCACCGTCAGCTGATAGCTGGCGAGTCGAGCAGGCCGTTAGGACAGTGGACATCTCCGGACACGTCAGAGAACTTGTGCTATTAAGTGATATCTTCATAAACCGATCAGATATTTTAGGTTTACACAGCTACGTTCTCATCTAAAAATATTGTTCATTTTGTCCCACAGAATGCGCAATATATTCAATTTTATTTACACCTTTTCTCTCTACTCCGGCCTTTGCTACTTTCATTTGAACAATCTACTTTGACCCGCAATGAATCATGGGATAGGGTGGGCCATGTAGGACCCATCGTTCAAATCTGGGGAAATGAATGACGCATTTTGTCGGCAGCATTTAAGGGAGCCTTCGAAGTTGGATAGCCTTCGTCGCTTCACCATGACTTAATCGGCCTACGGATGAGAGCTTCAAAGGATGCAGCCCCTGAATTTGGACACAACAATAGTGAATGACATCCGTGAATCAGTAAATCTGTGTTTGATTAATCTGTGGCTTCAAGGACTGGGATGTGTGACACAAAAAACTGAATTTTGCAATTGAAATGTAATTATAGAACTGGAAGTGAAAGTAACCAAACTGAATTTTTAATACAAAGAAAAGCAAGTTTCGAAGCAAACAAATTCAGTTTCAAAGTTTCAGTTCAGTGAAATTCATTTTCAAACCAATGCATTTAATATCAAATTTCGCAAATACAGATTCAGTCTGAGCAATTCAAATTCAGTTTCTGATGGCACAAGTTTCTTCCCATATGTAAGGGATGTAGTTTGCCAGGGACTGTAACAACTAGAAGCAATGGTGTAAAGCTGCCTGAACAACTGACATTAATGATGCTGCTGAACCTACTTTGTAAAACAGAATGTCTCTGCCATGTTTCTCCTGAGTTAATACTGTTATAATCCTGCACAACCTCCAACACTCTTAATTCTTCTATGAAACACATAAACATATAGCTTTTATTTTCTACGTCTTAATGCTAAAATATATCTGGAAAGGTGATGCTAAGAAGCAGAATGCTCACTCTTCAGAAGAAGACTGACCACTGACAGTGAACTTATGTAGCATGCTCCACTCGTATAGGTAAACTTGTAGGTTTAGCTGTGTTTTATTACCTAAGTGTGCAGCTATTTCTTTGGTTGGATTAGTGGCCTCAGCCCAATATCTGATCCAACAATGACACTGGACTTTGGATCAGATTGGTCCAATCTCTAATTATAGTGGTCTTTGTTTAAGAGTTATAATTTTTCTGTGGTTTAACACACTATTATATAGTCATGATATTTCTCATCAGGTTGATGTCTATCATGTGCAGTTTTATTCAGTTAATATTATGAGCTTAGAATATAAAGGTGTGTTATTCAAGCGTTGATATATGTCTGAGCCTCTTATTTTGCCTACATTAGTATTGAAGAAGCCTCCACCCAGAATGTTGGGTACTCGGTAGAAAAAAACAAAAAATAGAGTGACAAGAATAGGTGAGAATGGCATGAGAATGCCAATAACCATTAGCCACTAACAAAATCAACATTCAACACCTGCTTTGCAGTTTACAAACTAAACTAAATGGCTACTATACAGCCTTATGAGTCGGAATTACACTTAATCATCTTGTTCATTATTTAAAATAGACTAATAAAACATAAGATGAAAAGTTCTACAATGAATGTAGAATCTTTACAACCTATTTTGTGAAAGCAAAGAAACATCAGTTTGAACGTTCTGGCATTGCCTTATAAAGCCTTTAACAGAGCAAAATACACAATATGGTCACCACATAAGCCAGCCAGATACAGATCTTTTGTACATGTTAGAAAAACTTCAGTGCCTAAACACTAGTGCTACAGAATCAACACAACTGTGACTCAAATATAAAACAATGACCCAATTATATTACATAATCTCCAATTACACTATGAAGGAAGCTGGAGATCCTGGGTAATTGAAACTGAAAGTTACTGATTATTGGTTAATTTGGCTAATAGTTATCTGACCACCAAGGGGCACTCTTGCTCAATATCATGTCATTTCTAAATGGTCAGTTGATCTTTTTGTTATATTCCGTAGGTGTTTGAGTTTTGGTCTTGCCTGTTGTCTGTTTTCATAATTTCCTTGTGGAATATTATGTTCTATAAGGCGTTGTCACATATTTCTTTAGGATTAGTTTCTTACTAGTTCCTTGTGTATTCTGGGTTATTCCCTTAGGTTTGTATTTCTCTTTCCCTTTTTTAAGTGTTGCCTTGAGTCTTAGCTCAGTTCCTTAGGGGTTAATTAGTTCCCCTCCTTCAGTCTCCCTGCTTACCTCCTGTCTCATCTGCTCCACATTATCTCCTGATTAACACACCAGGATCCAATGTCATTCTCCACAACTCCCTCAGTATATACTTTTATGGTTCTCATTGTTCTTTACTGGATCCTCCAGTGACACTGCTCCCTACAATTGTTGTCTGTTTCTTTTTACTCCTGTTACTTTGCCTATGTCTCAGCCTTGCTTCTTGTCCTGTTTTTCTTGTGCTCCAGTGTAAGTTGTCTATTTTTTTATTAATAAATCTTCATTATGCATATTCCACATTCATGTCTACACTTGGGTTCTACTTCAATCACACACAACCTGATATATTTAGTATGAAAACTGAATAAATAATTAAGAGGCAGCAAAGTCATGTAAGAGTAACATACCTGGTCATGATGCAGCGGAACAGTGTTGCAGATTCCAGAAACTGATCTCAGTGCATTTAGAACGTAAGCATATCAAAAACGACTTCAAAGATGTGACAGGACTTGACGATCCAGAAGTTCCCCTTCATTTCCTCATGTTTAGAGCAACATAATGTGTTTTTAAGGCAGGAAACAGTTTAACAGAAACTTTGGACAAGCATAAAAATACAAAATACAATGACTACAGATTGTTTATTCTTGTTATTCCCAAGAACGTTGCTAAAATCTCATCAGGTATGGTCTCGCTTGTCTCACTAGACATATTACACTGATATAATTTAATTAATGCACTTCTAATACTTTAGTTCAGACCACACAAATATTATTACACTAAAATATTCTGTCAGTGAGGAAATGTACATAACAAAATTTTAAAAAGCTAATGATCAAACTTATATTTGTCCATGCATGTGAATTTCATATTTAGGCACATACACTGCTTCATATGAGAACTGAACTTTTGTCTACACCAGATAATTGGGATCACACAGCAAAATGCTCCTGCTGGCTGTGTATGTGTGTGAGCCTGTGTGTGATAGAGACAAATTGGGGGGGTGGTGGCATAGATCAGTGGACCAAATATATTTTCTCTTCCTTCCCTGTGTAGGCCGGACACGAGGCATATACAAGTGTCATCTCCCACTGTGCGTTTGTGTGTCAGGACCCGTGCAGATGTCCGCTGTGTATTCGAATCAGTCACAGCACACTGCCTCCCAACACGGCTGAAAATCCTCTCTCATGGACCACTGACGAAAAAAGCCCATTTGGACAGAAAGATCAAAGCACCAGAGACAGTGGAATAGCTGCTGTCTCTGCAGAGTGCCCTAATAAAATAATAATGCACCAATGGCACTCTTAGAAGTAGACAAAAACAGCTGCCTGGGCTGAAAGAAAATCTATGTATCATGTAGATTTATTGTCAAAAAAATAAATAGATAACCTTCCTCTTTTACTTCATACTAAATTATTTAATTCACAGCATTCAATTGTGACTTCTTTTTTTATTAGGTAATTTATTAACTGTATGCCTTGGTTTGGTGTGTGTACATATCTATATTGACACACACACACACATATATATATTATATATATATATATATATATATATATATAAATATAAATAAATAATGATTAGGTCTGCACTTAGGGGGATGAAGGCGGACCAGGCCGCCTGTGACTGCCCCAGCCGCGGAAGGGGAACCTCCCGAATGATGGCAAAGCGACCCTCAGACAGGCTTTAAATATTATTTTAATAAATAAAGGCAGCTAATTAAACACCATTGAGAATTGGTCATCCAGAAGGTTGGTTTTATTCAGCAAATCATTCTTTACAATATTATTTTATTAAAATAATGTTTTATCTGACCTTGCATTGTGAATGGTTGTCTTAAGGAATACCAATTATTGCTTAAGTTAGTTCAAGACTAACTTAACTTAATTTCCAGTTTCTTCAAGATAATCCTTGGTTCTCAAACATTAATAACACTGCGTGGTAATGTTGCATCACTCTTCTGGTCATGGTTTTCAGCTATCTTTGATTCATTTGTTTATAACGTACATAGCCCATTGGTCTTCCTTATTCTTTCAATTTGGTTGGTAGTTTAGTTGGGTTGTTTTAGCGTAGTAAAGAGTTTGTTCATTGAAATATGTTTGACTTTGACTTGACTTATTTTTGTTAATAAATTCTTGTGTTTTAATAAATTGTGTGAATTCATTCTTTGTGTACAGTGTTGCTGTTCAATAATTTCAGAGCTTGGTTCATCCCTTTTCAATTTTGTCCTAATTTTTGTCCTAATACCGCCTTATTGGGCTGGTATTCTCAGGACAACCCTTAACAGACATATTGTTTAATAAAATCTTAAAGTATTAATACTAAATTCATAACACAGTCATTCATTCATCTTCAATAGCTCATTCCATAGTGGGCCACAAGGGGAGGCGGTCTACAGTCTACAGGCGAGTGGCATGGTACACCCTGGACAGGTCGCCAGTCCATCGCAGGGCAACATAGAGTCATACAGGACAAACAACCATGCACACACTCATTCACACCTAAGGGCAATTTAGAGAGATTAATTAACCTAACAATCATGTTTTTGAAACTATGGGAGAAACCCAGGACCTTCTTGCTGCAAAGCAACAGTGCTACCAACTGCACCCCCGTGCAGCCACAGTACTGTGCAAACGTTTTAGGCAGTTTTAGGTTTTAGGCAGGTGTAAAAAATGCTGTAAACAAGAATGCGTTCAGAAATATAAATGTAGATTGTTTATTGATTGTTTATTTTTATCAATTTACAAAATGGTAAGTGAGCAAACCCAAACATACAGCCAAAGTCATTAAGAACTACCTTCAAGACTTACTGGAAGTCAGAGCCCTGATTTCAACATCATCCAGTGTGTCTGGGATTATATGAAGAGACAGAAAGATGTGAGAAAGCCTACATCCACAGAAGATCTGTGGTTAGTTCTCCAAGATGTTTGGAACAACCTACCAGCCTAGTTCCTTCAAAAACTCTGTGCAAGTGTACCTAGAAGAATTGGTCTGTCTGTCCGTCTATTTATCTAACATTTGTAAAACTGGACAGTGTAAAAATGATAGAGATTCAAAACTTGTATAGTAACCATTTGATAAATGTGTATACTCCTTTTACCTATTTTTAATCTGTAACATAGCACTCCATTGAAAGCACTTAGTTGAACACCTCTACAGCTGATGCCTCCACTGTCAGGATAGACGTCCCCCACCTGATAATCTATTCAATGAACATAACAATACCCCTAAAATAGCAGCACATAGAGAAGAAATCTCCTCCAGAGTGTCCCCTAGTGCACAGCTCATAAGACCAAAAAGGTTCAGTGCCAACAATTCTGTTCAGAATCATTGAAACACATTGACAGGGTTCAGGGTTCATGCCCAAAGGACTAACACAAGAGGTCCAAAAGTGGTGGATCTGGACCCATATAAGTCATAAAAGACCCCACATAAGTTTTATCCAGACCCGAATAGAATATTAGAGTTTCTCTGTTTTTATTTGCAGTGCAGCTTTTCTAGCCTTTAGAACAGTTATGACTATGATTTACCTCTGAAGTCAGCAGACTGACTGGGACTCTGTTTCTGTTGAGAGAAGCCAGTCTGCAAAGAGCTAAGAAATGTTTGTGCAATGGGGTCTTTTAGCAGGACAATGCTGCAGGTCACAACACCCATCAGACAAAGAACTTCTACCTAGAGAATAATGCCCCTCTTTTGGACCTTCCCGGAGGTTTCCCAGATCTACATCATATTAAAAAAGTTTGAGGGTGGATGGTAAAGGAGCCTTAAAAATAAGATGGCATTTCCTGACCACAGATGCTCTTCAAGAAAGGCATCTTTACCTCATGGAGACTAGTTCCCAGCAACCTTTTGAAAAGATCAAAAAGAGCTGTCAGGCTATTTACTGTTGAGATCTTGTTTTATTTCTGGTTTGGAATTTTTTTAGCTGATGATCTTCACTTGTCGACCAGCTGATGAACAGCCTATTTCATTTTAAATGTTGTTTTAATAAATAGCCAGCTATATTTTTGTCTCTTGCTCCTCTTTCCTTTATTCCCCATTTTAAAGCAACAAAAGATGTCAAGTCAAGTTTATTTATATAGCGCTTTTCAGCAGCAAGGCACTCACAGCGCTCTACATGAGGAATTCCTGTGACTTTTAACTCTTCAAGCTTAAGATATTTTTATAAGTTTAGTCAGTTACAAATCAGATTGACCTCTCTTCGTCGGTTTGTATGGTATTTCCTCTCTTATACTTTTGTCCAACATTTCAATATCAGACAAAGATAATCTAAAACATACAAAAAGAAGTTTTCAAATCATGGTTTCATGTATTAGGGGAAAAAAATACTATCCAAACCAACTTGGCCCTATGAGAAAATATTATTGACCTGGACAACTTTCTATAATTGATTGAACCCCAATTGCTGCTCTTTACCAGAATATCCTCAAGGTGAATGTCAGTTTGTGGCCTTTTAGCTAACGCACACTTAGGTGATGAAGCAAGACAATGATCTGAAGCACACCAGCAAGTCGGCCTCTGAATAAATTTATAAAAAACAAAATGAAGGTTTTGGAGTAGCCTAGTAAAGTCCAGATTAAAATCCAATTAAGATGCTGTGGTGTGACATTAAACAGGCACAAAAACCTTTAATGGGACTGAATTAAAACAATTCTGCAGAGAAGGGTGGGCCAAAAATCCTCCCGAGCAATGTGAAAGACTCGTTGATACTAGTTAAACACTCGATGTCAATTGCTGCTGCCAAACGTGGCTCCAGAAGTTCCTAGGTTTTGGCAATACTTACGTTTTTACATCAGGCCAGGCCGATTTTGATAGCTTTGTTTATTTACTCATGTTATCTTTGTCTGACATAGATGTATTTTAATGACCTGAAACACCTGAGTAAGATAAAAGAGAACAAAAATATGAAACCTGTAAGGAAGCAAATAATTTTTCACTGTGCCGTAAAATTGTAGTAATAAATTTACATCCATCCATCCTCGGCATTAATTTATTCATAGTTTATTTCAACCATTCTTTATCCATGGTGGCAGGATTATTTAATATAAAACTGCTGTTAATCTGAAAAACTAACTTCAATTTGGTTTAGGTTTTCTCTGACCAACACAGGGTCAAAACTAAATATACAGGTTCACCTATGTGCAAACATTCATCAAATTCACCCTTTAACTTTTTGTTTGTCATCATTATTGACTACAACATATGGTCTCCTTCGGTCAACATTTAAAAGGACTTGTTTGACAGCACACACTGGATATACCAATACGCAGAACAACAGAATAGTCTGAGCAATTTGGTGAGGATCTAAGAGGAACTTAGATCATCACAAATTCAGATAATTGCTTCTAAATGACTGGTAATTTAACCATAATCAGTTCAACAATTGCCTGGAAGTACAAGTTACTCCGATGTGTTAACACTTAGCCAAGGTTCGATAGAAGACACAAACTTTGTGCCTCAAATAAAATTTTATTGGTTTGGCTGTTCAGTAACAACCCCCAGAACCTCCAAGGCTCAAGCCTTTTCCATGAAAGAAAAATCTGCTGGAACACCAGTATTATAGAATAAGAGGGTGCCAAGAAAAAGAAACACCTGCTCAAATAACCACACCTTCTTACTCGACTGAAATTTGTTGTTGCCCACATTAAGAAGCCAGATGCCCTCTGGATAAAAGTTTAACGGTGAGATGAGACAGGTCCACGGAATCCTAGGCCTGTCATTCTCAACAATTTTGGCATTGCCTCTTACCTTGAGCCACTATCTGCATCTTACACCTTAAAGGGGTCATACAGTATCATGCAAAATCCACTTTTTTTAGCCTTTAAATCCATTCTGTTGTGTACTTTGAGTCTGTAGGAGTGCAGAAAATGTTGAATTTAGTCTCTCCAGGTGCTGCATAGATATCTTTATATTCTGTTTGTGTCATATTTTATAATCCATTCAGTAGTCTCTATCCTCTATTATGTTTTTCGAACTGTTATGTCACAGTATTTGCCGAGGAACAGCTACTTAAGGTCATGGACTTCTGGTTGATCAATTTTGGTTTTTGTAGTCTAAACTCAATAGTAAATAATTCTAAATGTTCGATTGTTGGGTGTATTAACCCAGACAATTTATTACACTGTCCCCCAGCATCAGAACCTATTCAAAGTGCCTGGTTAAATATTATTTTTAATGGAAATATTCCCATGCACGGATGAGGGCCTTTAGCAACCTCCTCCAGTATCAAGAAATACTACATCTGATTAAGGGGTCAGTTCCTTCTGTCTATGGAAACAATGAACACAGCAAAGCAGTAAGCTGCAAACTTTATTTTAGACATGTATTTATTGTGTGTTGATATGACATCCTGGCCATTGTTTTGATAGCAGTAGCATTGTGCCTTCTGCTTATGTTAGTGTTTTGAATAGTATTATTACATAAACAGTTTTACATTGTTTTGCTGTTGTTGTCTTGTTTCTGCGCTGCTAGGTAATTGTATCTGTTATCAAACTACGAAAATGGCCGAAAGTGGTGGAGCGGAACGCTGTTTGATCTGGAGGGGGGCGGGGTGTGAAGTACCTCAGTAGCATTTAAAGAGACCTCAACAAAATGAGTTGCTCTCAGGCACACCTCAGAAAAGGGGTAAAAGAGGGGCATGTAGAGCTACAATAACAAGGAGTTCAGACCAGAGCAATGCAGTTTTACTTTTTATAGACCACAAATGAATGATTAAAGTGTGAAAAGGAAGGATTTAAAAGCATGACATGTCCCCTTTAAACAGCTCGATTACCAAAACAGTCAGGTACCTTGTTTTTACTTTCACAGGAAGCCATTTGACCTTTTCTCCTGCCTCATATCTACATGCCTTATAGAAAGGCATATAGATAGATTTAACGAAGAAAGTTCAAGATCTCTAAATAGGATCTTGGTTATAAATGAAGAACACTATGGAGAACCCTGAGCATCCTCTTCATGAGACTGTCCTACAACAACAGAGTGTCTTCAGTCAGAGGCTTCTTCAGATCTGCTGTAAGACCGAGCGCTGCTGTAGATCCTTCCTGCCCACAGCAATCAGCATCAACAACGACGCTTTTAAGAAACCTATATAATGAGCTACAACAACATTTAATTTCCCTTTGGGATTAATAAAATATTTTTAAATTTGAATTGAATAATGCTTCTCGCAAAGGACAGATGTCGCACTCCATACACATTTGTGCAGACACAGTCCTGACTTTGCCATCGCATCCCCTGCCAGGGCAAGGCCAATTAAGCTGGCACTGTCTTTTGGCCTACACTACACCCTCGCTCTTCCACACAAATGCACACTTCCACTCAAACACAGTTAGTGTCTCTCTCCTCTGACTCTCTGACTGACAGGGACAGATGGACATGTGTGAGACTGATAAAAGAAGCTGCATTCCCTCCCTCCCTCCTTTGAAAAAGCTCAATGAAGATTGATAGGACCACTTAAATAAACCCTCCCACACAAGCAAATGCTCGTAGATTAATAGCCATTCTCTTAAGAACTCATCAGAAAAATTAGTTTCCTAGAAGTCTTCAGAACACTGCAGACTTCAGGCTAAATTACAAGAGCATTATTTAACATCCTGATTGAATTGATGGCCATGTTTTTTCAGGGTTCTAAGGTTTATGGATAAAGAATCAATAAAAGAAAAAATTATGTTTTTGCTCCTATTACACTAAAGACAGATGTAGGGACTGTATGAATAAGCTGGTTTCAGACTGTTGAGGGACTGTTGAAGGACTCTAGTTAACTAGACGATTGAATTTAAGAAGTTAGATCATGTAAGAATTGATGATCAAACAATTAGCATTGGCTATCACCACCAACATGCTAAACAAACGAAACATTTTGTTCATTACTCACCAAGTCCATATATAGTTCAGTGCCTAACAGCTTCATGGCTACAAGCTCAAAGGGTATTCAGATCTACATGATTTTTATATTGTGAGTTTAAAAGTCCAAAATAAACAAAGAGATGAACTAATTGTTTGGAAGCACAAACCTGTAGCTCCTTTGTCTCCAGCTCTCCCCCTCACACCTGATTGGGAAAGCTGGAGCAAGCCTGAATAACCACTTCAGGTGCAGTGATTGGCTGAATGCACTGTGTGACTAACTGGCACTCCAACCAATGGAGCAGCAAAGGCGGGATTAAGGGCAGTTTTTTTCCTGGGTTTCTTTCTGGGTTACACATGCAACTTGCCCACTTATTGCACGTGCAATTTATTTTTAGTACAAGCAAATTAGCACCTGCTATTTGGGATCCTTAAGATCAGGTGAGTTGAGGTGGAGATCAGGACCTTAGTGTGCAAAATACATGGTGTTTCAATAAATTTGAAAGGGGGGGGGAGTTTGCATTTTTAAGGACATTTTCTGTGAATTTATAAGTAACAGTCCCCTTGCCTGTATTCCAAGGAAGTGATTCTGTGGTGAGTTTGTGGGAAAAAATTATATCCTCAGATTGGTGGTATGCTAACAGCAGCCTAACTAGTCAGACGAGGGCACCCATTTTAGCTGATTTTAGCAAGTCAAAACAACTGAAACTGAAAGTATTTATACATGTATCTGTGGGAGAGGACACTATATCTATCACGACCAGAGACAGAGAACCCAAATTCAGCCAAACACTAAGTGATAAGTAAAAAGGTTTATTCAGAAACTCAGGATCAGAGAGCAGAAGAACAGCAGTCAGCTTCCAGGAACCACTGAGAACAGAGAGACTAGTTAGTGGCTGAATAAAACTCAGGATCTGCAAGGAGTTAGATAAAGCCACTAACCTTCTCAGTCTGGTGATGGGGCACAGAATCCAGAGGAGGAAGAGATCCAGACAGTTAATGAGGAAGCGTCCAACAGACTGAAGTCGGATTGCCGACTGATCCAAATCCTCCGGGGAACCAGCTGACGCTGTGACAGGAACACAGAGAGCTGTGATTGTCCTCTTGACAATAAATCCAGGCAGACTAGAGAGCCAGGCGAACTCAGGCTGAAAAAACCAGTGGCTAGGCTGAGACGTAAATCCAGGGACAGAAACAGGGTCGAATTCCAGGGCTAGAGGCGTCAGACAAGGGGCAGGCAGAGACATAAACCAGAGGCAGAAAACAGAGTCGAAATCCAAAATCCAATCCGTCAGACAAGGAGCAAGCATGAGGGAATAATCCGTAAGGCAAGGCGAGGTCATGGAACGAGATCAGTCAGGAAGGAATGCTGGATAACTACTCACAAATGTTTTCAAAAATCTGGCTGTCTGCCTGTCAGAGGGCTGTATATAACTGCAGCTCCACAGGTGTGTGGCATGACGGTGATTGTGCAGCAGCGCAGCAGCAGACAGGTGAAGCAGATGAGTTAATTGCATGAGTGAGAGCAGAGCAGGCAGACGGGCCAGAATCATAACAATATCAGCAGATTGTGCTTTCACAAGAGACCATTGTTCAGTTCTTTTTACTGTTTTCCCACGTGGTATTAGGTGAAGTTACATTGTTTGATCTTGCCGACTGGTCGTCTGACTGCGTGATAGCGTTCCAACACTTTAAGGATCTCTTTACTTTCTACAAACTGTCTATAATATGTCATCTGGGATCTGTCTGCCACAAGTAATGGAACTATAACACATAATAACTTTTTTCAAATTTTCACATCATAACCTCATTACACTTAAAAATCTCAAGAACTATTTCTTTAATAATGTAAATGCCCTTCAAATTTGCAAAAGCATTTTAAACCTGCTCTTCAGCAGCAACCATGTCTTTATTACATCATAAAAACTAATCAGTAAAGCCCAGTTTATGGAACCAATATGTGATGCATAAATGGATGTTTTGCCCTTTAATTGCTTTTATCAATTCAGTCATGGCTCATTTATTTTGCCCTTTTGGACAGCAATTAATGCCATAACATTTTTTATGTATTGAAATATTTTTTAAAAGCATGCAAATTAATTAAAATTATCTAAGGCCAAATAATACATATTCTCCCTTTACATAAGTATTTATATGCAGCGTTGGCTGAACTGGCTATATAAGGATATGTCTCAGTCAGGCTTGCACATCTGGACAGTGCAATCTTTTCCCATTTTTCCTCACAAAGCAGCTCAATTTCTGTCAGATTGCTTGTGGATTGGCCTGAGAAGCACTTTTTAAGTCCAGCCAAAATTCTCAGTAGGATTTAGATCTGGCTTTTGAGTTTTGCCCTTTGATTTTTTTTCTCATCAGAGCAAAAAACTCTCTTCCTGGAGTCTCTGACATGTCTTTGGGTGAATTCCAGGTGATATGAAGTACAAGCATTTTTTTTCTTTAGGTACTGTCTCATACAGCTTTGGCTGGCGAGGAACCTGGACAACTGTTGTTGCAGACATAGCTTCTGAGGCACTAAAGTTTCTAACTCCTTCAGATGGCTTGTAGGTAGCTTGCTTGATCACGCTGCAATGACGACCAGCTCTAGTTAGATTTAAACCTGTGCCGTATTCCTTATTTTTCTTAACGAGGATGTAACTAGACTCCATGTGATGTCCAGTTTGGTGGAAATCTATTTGTATCCTTCCTTTGATATTTACTTTCCAGTGACCTTTTCTTTTAGTTGCCCAGAGAGTTCTTTTGTTTCTACGCTGTAATTGCAGTAGGAATACTGTTGAACCAGAAACTGGAACTCCCAGACACATCTGGCTTTATACCACAATCACTTGCCACATATAAATTGCTCTCACTTAATTTTCATTTCACTAACTGTGACTTTGTTGGCATAAAATAACTGGACCTTTATTGAATTAGGTGAGTCAATTTGATTAATTGGAATTTGTTTCTAAAAGATACCTTTTATTCTTTAATTCTTGAGAAAAACTCGTTTCACGTGATTAGTGTTATAGGCATTGTACAACTACTTCTATTAAAAGTCTTACCAATGAAAAGACAAAAGCAAGAAATTGACTAACATGCCTCTTTAAGGTAGAATGTCACAGATAAACTTCATAAACTGTTTACCTTATTTTCCAACTGTCTGTCAGCTCTTTTAAAATCTCCATCATGAGCCTTTAAGGCTCTTAACTGGACGTTGTACTTACAGGACCTCCTTGCTCCTCTGTTTTCCTCAAGAAGTTCCTCCAGCTGTTTGGTTCAAGCCCACACATAGTTGCTAATACTATAAGTGAAAGTGTTGGGCAAGCAGAGCACCACTTCATCAAAACTGATTCAGAATTAAAGCTTAAGTTAACCTGTTTAAGCCACAAATCTTGCTTCATAAGAATTCCCCTGGGCCCACTTTACTGAACCAAGGATATTTGCATACAGTCAGAAATCATAAACAGCACTGATGAGAGTAACAGTTTTGCAGGTAAGATCTCAAAGCTGCTCTATACTCTAAAGATCAGATCAATTTAGTAATCATTAGGCTGCCACTACAAATTAATACTATTTCACAGCAGACCTGTTAAAAATCAGGAAGCGTCTAACAGCAGTACAAACAGCTTGTTTGATTTTAGTCAGAGAAGCATTCATACATCTCATTTGGCTCAACTTTTAAGACCAAACTCCTACTCATGCGATTAAAGGGATAAAAGGCTGGAATGGAAAAACAACATGAGACATAAAGACAGATGTTAAAAGAGAGACAGAACTTCCATGATATCAGCTGGAGATCTAATTTGCTGCTGTGGTAAGGACAGATGCCACCCTGCCTCTGGTCGCATTCTCCTGATCCAAAAGCAGCCAGTGGCCAGATCAAATGAAAATCTTTCCTGACTCAGTGTCCCCATAAGCCCCAATCAAGGCGCTGAATTGCAAACAGGACCAGAGCAACAGAGCAAATCAATGCCACCAGGCCCTTGTGTGCTTGTGTTTACTGCTCTGAGCGCTCTCACCATTTGCTTGTCATCAAGAAGGCTGTGAATTTCAGATTAACAGACCAAGAGACAAAGAGAAAGAGGCTGTCTCCATTGAAGTCTGCCATCAAGTGAGAGGCTGCACTGTGATTGTCAGCTGAGGCCTGACAAACATAAAAGTAAGGAAAAAAGGTTATGGAAAGTAGAAGGAGCTTTATATAACCATTTTTACACTAATAAATATCAAGCACGGGATATACTGGACCCTATATAATAAACGAAAGAGTTCTGTCATTTATTGTGACTAATATTAGGGTTTGGATATAAACAAATTATATTGAGTTCCATTTGTGCACAGATAACCCAACCTGTCTCACTCGCTAGTGTTTTGCCAACAAAGATTTATGAGTAATACATAATTTATTGTTATTTTATTTATATATAATAAAATTAAATAATGTTTCTCTTGTCTGTAGGATGTTGACCTGAACGTCCTTTATATGCAAAAGACCAAACAGCACAAGGCACAGCTTCCAACATCGAAGCAACAAGGGCACACACACAGGAAATTAGCCTAACTTCCCCATCAGCAATGTTTGTCAACAAGCCTGCGTCCAGTCTCTATGGCAACCAACAGCATGGGTGATGAGTGATGTTAGTCTCTATTACTTCTGGTACTGCTTTGGGTTTCAACTCAGATATGCATCAGATCATCAGGATATTTGTGCAGACCCACTGCTTTGTCATCTGGAAGGAGGCTAGCTGTCCCCCGCTAGAACATCGAGCTGGATTGAGAGAAAATGCTAGTTTGTTACTTGAAACTGAATGTGCTTCTTCTCTCTTTTCAGCTGTAAATAATAATTTCATTATCCAGGACAAATGCACAAAGAAGCAGTGTTGTAGCGGGTTGTGTCTTCACTCAATCAGCTCAGACAGTTGGCTGCTTCCTCAGTAATTGATCAGCAGCTTCCTCTCTATAACAAATCATCTATTATCTTACATACATCCTAGAAGGGTATCTTATCTTATGCAATGTGGAGGAAAGAAAAACCCATATTGTCAGGAAATGTTCTTTCCTGACAACCCAAATTCAGACAGGAAGGCAGGAACAGCACGATGAGTAGAAAATATTTAATGAATGGAGGACAAAAAATTACAGAGCAGACGTGGGGAACAAGGCATGGAGCAATGGCAAAAACAGGCATGGACATGAGCAGGCAATGCATGAACTGAAAGAGTATAATCTGGTGGCGAGCCAGAGACTGGAGAAAGCATAAATAGTGCAGCATACAGATGAGCCAGGAAGAATGATATTCACAGTGATCTAAAAGAAATAAATAAAAGCATAAAAGAACAGGCCATAAGAATAAACTGAGAAACTAATTTCAAAAAGCATAAATATGACACAACCTGAAATAGTAACTAGCAAAATGAATTCAGAGAAAAGTATTGAATAAGAAGAAAACTACAAACCAAAACCAAAACCTGTAGATGATAACACATAACTCTCATGTAGGAAGAGTGGCCGCTGTGGACGCGTTCACAGCCATTTTCGAGCCACTTACATGACTTGGTATCAGTGACATGTTATGGGGTTCATGCCTGTTCAGACAAAGACTCCTCTGAAGTCGAATGTACAATGAACTCAAAGTAAGGGCTTATATTTCAGTTTTGACATAATTGAATAATTGTTTTAAAAGTTTTTAATTATGCTTTAATCAATTCCACAATGTTCAACAGTATGATAGCAAGAAAAAACAAATGTGATTATTTAAAACTGTTTTTATTATGGCTGATCTCCCTTTTTAATCAAAATTGAAAATTGTGTATGATCTTATCATTATTTGTCAAATCTGTGTTCTGTTTTTAAGGGCGGGTTACCTTTCTCCGACTTGTTTGAAGCAGATCTTTCAGCCCCAGAGTTGGTCTTCCTCACTCTAACACTTCCTGTTTCGACTGAAAATCCAGATGGATTGAAATTCCAGTGTTAAGAAGTGCTTTATTTATATATAGTGCAATAGGATGCTATGTCTGGTCAGAACAAACACACGTTTATTTTGTCTTTCTCAGGTCTCTTATAACACAACATGGATGTCACAGTGCCACCAACTGGCAACACCATCACTACATTTTCATCTTAATATATCACATCTCCCTTTCTATATATTTTTTTCAATATTAATTTGTTCACAACAGTCCTTAACTTATTAACTTTGGCAACAACCATAATATCAGTTTTAGTCTACATAACGTCTTGGTATTCTAACAGTTTTTCCACAGCAAGTTGTTCTTACAGGGCTGTCAAAGGAGACAGTTGAATCAGTCATTACTTTTGGACTATTTGACATTTTGGAACAGCCGGGATGGCTCAACACAGCGTGTCTTGTGGCAGCGTGTCTTGTGTCTCCTCATGAGATGAGTACGTTGGTGTGCTGTCATCAGGTACCCCTGGGAATACAGTCTCTTTTGTTTTGAGCAGATGTTTGCAGTTTCTCCTATACAGTTCTCCAATTGTAGTTTCAACAATTTATGACCTTGGCTTACTGTGTTTCTGTATCACAGTGGCTGGTTCCCACTTGTTGGCTTTCTTAATCCTCACTTTCTCGCCATCTCGGAGGTCAGGCAGTGTCCTGGTTCCTTGTTCAAAATATTATTTCTGTCTTTGTTGTCTATTCACAAGGTTGCTCTTGGCATTTTCATGAAGACTGGCTGCAACAATGTATTTGTCACAGGTATTTTTGACTTAAGCCTTCTACCCAATAGCACTTGAGCAGGTGTTAATCCAGCTCCACACAATGGTGTATTCCTGTATTCAAGCAATGCTTGATATGGGTCACCCGCGCTATCCTGTGCTTATTTTAGTAAGTTTTTCATTGTCTGAGCAGCTCTCTCAACTTGACCATTCGACTGGGGGAAAAAAGGGCTTGAGGTTGTGTATTTAAAATCCCATTCCTCACTGAAATCCACCATCTCTGGGCTCACAAACTGACTGCCGATATCGGAGAATGATTCATTTGGCACACCATGCCGTACAAATACAGACTTCAGCGCAGTGATGACTTGTTTGCTTGTGGTTGAATTCAGTTTAATGGTTTCTTCGGAAACTGTGAAAAAATTTAATAATCCACACACAGTAGGTACTCTGCAGCATTGAAGCGAAAAAAAACTATGCCAATCTGTGCCCATGCTTTTTCAGGCACTGGATGTAACATGGGTGGCTCTCCTGGATGATTGTTCTTGTGTGTGTTACATACAGCACACTGAGCCACAACTTCTTCAATCTGTTTACCCATGCACAGCCAGAACAGTACATTACAGGGTTGCTCCTTACACTTAACCATGCCCATGTGTGACTTGTGAATTTTCCTGAGCATTTCACTTCTCAATTTATATGGTACTACCAATCTTGAATTCTTGAATACAAGTCCATCAACATATGACAGTTATCCCCTAAATGTCCAGTACTGTTTGATTTTGTCTGGAACCTGTCTCTCTTAATAGCAGTTGCAGCCAGTTTTAACTTAGGATCCTCTTTTGTTGCTTGTTTGAACTCCTGCAACTTTACATCTGAAGCAGGGAGTTGATGATTTACACAACTAATCTCCAGCTCTTCATCAAAAAGTTTTTCAAAATGCTCCTTTAGAAATACTCTGCTCAAAGCATCAGCAATGAGCATTTCCTTTCCTGATTTATACTTAATCTTAAGACTGTATTTTTGCAGCCTCATGAGCATTCTTTTTAACCTGGCTGCCGCACTGAGTAGTGATTTCTTAAATATCGCTTCCAGTGGATTGTGGTGACTTTCTACACAGACAGATCTTTCATATACACTCACCGGCCATTTTTTTAGGTACACCTGTCCAACTGCTCATTAACGCAAATTTCTAATCAGCCAATCACATGGCAGCAACTCAATGCTTTTAGGCATGTAGACATGGTCAAGATGATCTGCTGCAGTTCAAACTGAGCAACAGAATGGGGAAGAAAGGTGATTTAAGTGACTTTGAACGTGGCATGGTTGTTGGTGCCAGAAGGGCTGGTCTGAGTATTTCAGAAAATGCTGATCTACTGGGATTTTCACGCACTACCATCTCTAGGGTTTACAGAGAATGGTCCGAAAAAGAGAAATATCAAGTGAGCAGCAGTTCTGTGTGCGCAAATGCCTTGCTGATGCCAGAGGTCAGAGGAGAATGGCCAGACTGGTTCGAGCTGATAGAAAGGCAACAGTAACTCAAATAAACACTCGTTACAACCAAGGCATGCAGAAAAGCATCTCTGACCTCACAACACGTCGAACCTTGAGGTAGATGGGCTACAGCAGCAGAAGACCACACCGGGTGCCACTCTTATCAGCTAAGAACAGGAAACTGAGGCTGCAATTCGCACACTCACCGAAATTGGACAATAGAAGATTGGAAAAACGTTGGCTGGTCTGATGAGTCTCGATTTCTGCTTCGACATTCGGATGGTAGGGTCAGAATTTGGCATCAACAACATGAAAGCAAGGATCCATCCTGCTTTGTAACAATGGTTCAGGCTGCTGGTGGTGGTGTAATGGTTTTGGGGATATTTACTTGGCACACTTTGGGCCCCTTAGTACCAATTCAGCATCGTGTAAACGCCACAGCCTACCTGAGTATTGTCGCTGACCATGTCCATCCCTTTATGACCACAGTTTACCCATCTTTTGATGGTTACTTCCAGCAGTGTTGTGATTATGAATAAGAATATATTATTTAATATTTAATATTAATACTTTAATATTTTGCACGGTGGCGCAGTTGGTAGCACTGTTGCCTTGCAGCAAGAAGGTCCTGGGTTCGATTCCCGGGCGGGGGTCTTTCTGCATGGAGTTTGCATGTTCTCTCCGTGCATGCGTGGGTTCTCACCAGGTACTCCGGCTTCCTCCCACAGTCCAAAGACATGCCTGTTAGGTTAATTGGTCTCTCTAAATTGCCCTTAGGTGTATGAATGAGTGTGTGCATGGTTGTTTGTGTGTTGCCCTGCGATGGACTGGCGACCTGTCCAGGGTGTACCTCGCCTCTCGCCCATAGACTGCTGGAGATAGGCACCACGTGACCCACTATGGAATAAGCGATAGAAAATGACTGACTGACTTTAATATTTTATTCAATAATATTTAGGTCTGTTAAGGGTTGTCCTGTGGATACCAGCCCAATAAGACGTTGGTATTAGGAAAAAAATAAAAGGGATGAGCCAAGCTCTGACATTATTGAACAGCAAAACTCTGTACACACACGGAATGAATTCACACAATTTCTTAAAATACAAGAGTTTATTAACAATAATAAATCAAAGTCATAACTCAAAGTCAAACATATTTCAATCAACAAACTCTTTGCCATGCTAAAACAGTCCAACTAAACTACCAAGCAGAATGGAAGAATATGGAAGACTAATGGGCTATGTACAATATAACAAGTTGATCAAAGATGATTGAAAATCATGACCGAAAGAGTGATGCAACATTACCATGCAATGTTATATATGTTTGAGAACCAAGGATTATCTTGAAGAATCTGGAATTGAAGTTAAGTTAGTCTTGGAACTAACTTAGGCAATAATTGGCATACCTTCAGACAACCATTCACAATGCAAGATCAGATAAAATATTATTTTAATAAAATAATATTTTAAAGAATGATTTGCTGAATAAAACCAACCTTCTGGATGACCAATTCTCAACAGTGTTTAATTAGCTGCCTTTATTTATTAAAATAATATTTAAAGAAATATTATTAAGGAAATGGTAAAATAATATTTAAGGAAATATTATTTTGAATAAGAACCAAATCTTTCTGGCGAAATGGGGCTTAATGGTGTTTACTTAGTTTTCAAGTTTAGTAAAATAATATTTAGGGAAATATTATTTTCTAGATTGAAAACTAACAACCTTTTTGGGTAAATGATCTTAGCAGGCAAACACGTGTTCTTAGCTGTTAGCAGTTGGAGCTAACAAAAGAAGCTTGTAGCTTATCATCAAACATATACCTTTTAAAATACCATTAATAAAAGGCTTTCAACACAAACAAAACCAAACGTCATACAACGAAAAATGTTTAGATTATTTCACTCTGAACTACTTCCTTCTGCCCAAAACACAACCTCTTACGTGAACCGTGCTGAGGAAAAGTTGTCCGGGGCGACGAAGTTGAAGAAAGCATCCACAGTGAACAAAGGGTTAATTTGCAGCTAACCTCCGTAGCTGTGGGGTGGGGCGGCTCGTTCGCCAAACTGCATGTTACTGCTGTAGCCACGGTGATGCGGTCCCGTTATCCTTCCTTCAGACCGGGAAAAACTGCTCAACTCGGCCTTGTAGAGACAGGGTCTCTGCTGGGAACTTTCTGGAACACAGTTTGCTTCTGTAAACCTCAGAGAGAAAGTCAAGCAACACTTGTACCTTAATTACCCTCGTTCATGAATGAATACCGGATACACAAACAGCAATTCATTCCTACTTAACTTAGTGCATATGATTGCGTGATCGTATGACACCCTTGGATCCAGTTTGAAGAGTTATGTCTGTTTGCCTGCAAAGAGACATTAGCACACTGTGTCCCTCCGTCCAGTTCTGCTGGGGACCTGCGTGGAAAAGGTCAGTGTGTTGCAAAAGCGGGGTTTTTATTCGCACAATGATGTCACAGGAAGTCCCTGTTCCCTGTTTCTGGCTGTGCTGGAAGTAGGTTAATGCGATTTATTTTGAAAGTTCCAGAAAAGTTCATACTGGCCTTTCATTTTGTAACCCATGGCTTTGGTCCCAACAGCAGGATAACGCGTCATGTCATAAAGCATGAATTATCTCAGACTGGTTTCTTGAACATGACAATGAGTTCACTGTACTCAAATGGCCTCCACAGTCACCAGATCTCAATCCAATAGAGCACCTTTGGGATGTGGTGGAATGGGAGATTCGCATCATAGATGTGCAGCCGACAAATCTGCAGCATCTGTGTGCAGCTATCATGTCAATAGTACCTTGTTGAAACTATGCCATGAAGGATTAAGTCAGTTCTGAAGGCAAAAGGAGTGTAGATACTGATGGAATTTTTCACAGCTGAAAACAATTGCAAGCATTTCTTTTCCAATTTGAGCATGGTTTTGACAGTGAGTTAATGCTCTGGAGGCGTATGCTACTGGCTGTCCCTCTTGGAGTAGCATGGCTCCCAGTCCTTATGAACCTGCATTCACTGATAAAGTAAGTGGCTTGCTGACATCATAGTACTTAAGTACTGGTGCTTGGCTCACAAAAGCCTTTAGTGGATCTGGTTTGAATCCTTTCTCAATGAGCACAGGTCCAGTCTCGGTCATCCTTATCTTACACTTGCTTTTATTCAATTTCAGATTGATGCTTCCGGGCGGTCTAGCAGTCGTCTCAAACGATGATCATGCTGCTTTATGCTCTCTCCCCAAACCAGGATGTCATCTATTACATTGACCACACCCTCTAGCCCTTCTATATGTCTGGCTATGCAACTTTGAAACAGTTTAAGTGCTGACGATACACCAAATGGGAGTCTTTTAAACTTGTATCTCCCAAACGAAGGATTAAATGTACACAGGTGAGAATTTTCCTCATCCAACTGGATTTTCCTAAAATCCATTGTTGGCATTCAAAACTGAAAAGAATCTGGCATTTGGCATTTTAGCAACCACATCTTCAATTGTGCAACGTGGATAATGTTCTCTTTTAATGGCTTTATTCAAATCCTGGGGGTCAATGCAAATCCTCACTTTGTTGGGTTTTGTTACTGTTACCATGCTATTCGCCCCATCTGTGGCCTCTGTCTGTTTGGGTATCACCCCTAAGTTTTCGATTCTTTTTTGATCTGCTTCAAGTTTATTCTTCAAAGCAACAGGCATTCTCCTGGGGGCATGAACTACTGGAGTTTGGGTTTGTCTGAATGCGGTATACTCCCGGTATGCAGCCTAAACCAGAGTGTAAGTCCTCATATTCACTCAGAATGTCACTCTGTGTTTTAAGTGAATGTAATCTCTTAACGAGCCCTATTTTCTCACTTGACTCTACTCCGAGAAGTGGATGTCCAGTCATGTCACAGAGCTGAGCATGGGTTTGTGTGGTGTGCTGGTGTGTTCTTCTCTCTTTCTCACCTTCCTCCTGCAGGGTGCGACAGGCAGGTGCAGCCTTATAGCTGCAGATCCTCAAGGTCATCAGGGCAGCGCTCATAAGCAGCTGAGCCCTGAAGGAGGTGTCAGATTGTTTACTCGCCCAGAATGGTAATCAGACCAGCAGACCTAGCTCTGTTAACCTTGTTGTATCGACCTTGTTACTCACCCAAGTTTTCTGCTCCTTGTTTTAGAGTAAATCAGACCTTGAAGACCTAGACCTGGATTTGTCCTGTTTGATGTCCCTCCCCCAAGTCCGCTGTTGGTTAAAGCACTTTATTGTGCTTTATGAATTGTGCCACGTCCTTGGTCATCAATCATTCCACATGCGATTTTATCTCAAATCAGTGAGTTGGTATGTCCGAAGTCCTTGGCTTTATTCTTTAAATCAGTCACATATTCATCAATAGTTTCTGATTTACCTTGCACTTGAGTGAAGAACTGGTCCCTCAAATACGTCATATTTTTCCTTGGCTTACAGTATTGGTGGAACAGCTCTTTCAGTGTATCATAGTCACCGGCGTCCGCATCAAAATCAAAGGTGCTAAATATTCTGATGGCTCCGTCTGCCGCCACATGCAGACAAGCGTGTTGGAGGTCTGGTGCTGCTTTTCCCCTGTTGACCACCAGATGTCATCGTAGAGCATGAGGAGTGGGTCCTGTGACAGGTGTTCCAGATCTGCAGCTTGATTGTGCCTACCTGGGAGGAGTATTTAGGAGCCTACCGCCAGTCCTTCGATGCCTGAGTGTTGGCTAATGTGATGCAATTACCTGTGAGGTGTGGCCGGATCCTGTACCAGCCCGAGACCTGATACCCAAAGACATACAAGCCGACAGCTCCAACTCTCTTGTTCCAAGTACCTGTCTGACGGTTTGGCTCCTGATCTCTGCAAACCTTTGCTTCCTGAGAATGAGGCTTGTCTGCCTCTCCCCTTTGACTGGTGTGGTGCAATCGTTCATGATTTTCGGACCCCTCCTTGGACTCCAACTCCCGAAGCCCTCACTGAGTTGCTTCCCCCCAGCCCTGGATCATTCAACAACAAAAGTTCCTGAGACGCCTGGTGCCTGTGCCTGAGACATACATTGACCGGAAATCTCCAGTGATTTTTGAACCGACCTGAAAGACTAAACCTGTTAAACTGCTCTGAGTCGCCTGAGTGTGTTCTTGCATGTGGGTCAAACAGTTATCCAAAGATATGACAAAGCGCCTCTTTTCACAGAGTGTGACAAGGTAAAGTTCAAATCATCAAGACTTTCCAGCTACATTTTCATCTTAGTACATCACAAGAAATAATTCCCACCCATTCCCACCCTCATGTGTACACATAAAAACACCCACACCCACGCACCCAACGTAAACACAACAATGGACATCGTACACTCACTCATACTCCCCATACATACTCTATACTCCCAGGTCCAGGTGCTGATACCCCATAGGGACAACCAGACCCAGGAGGTGGTCTCCTTCCCTCCAGGGGTGGAGACAGGCAGACCCCAGCAACTGAACCTGGTCCGGGCTAGCCTGTACCTGGGCGACCCCGGCCCGGCCCCCGACCCCCTGCCCCGACCCCAGTCCCCAACGATCCCCATCCTCATCCGGAGAGGGGGCCATGTACAAAAGAGGGATCTACATGGTCCAAACCAGCCCGCCAAGCAGAGCCGCCACAGGATAAAATAGTCCCAACCCCCCAATGAATTCTGATCCCAACCCCATGAGCCCCCCCACAACCAATGAACCCCGACATGAATTTCCCCGCAGGGCTACCCCAAACCAGGAAACAGATATCGAACACATGCCCCCGAACCCAAACGCCATGAATCCCCTTTCCACAGCACATGGGCACGCCCCCACAGGTGAGCTTCATCCCCGAAAAGCCGACGAAGCAACACCCACACAGCGCAAGCTCCACACACAGCCCTGCTCTAAGCACCCCCGCTGCGTCCTCCCCCACCACACAGCGTACAGTGACAGCAACGCAAGGGCCCCATGCAACGCCACCCCAGCCCCCGCCCACAGGCGCAACAGGGCAGACACCATCGAGCATCGAGCTCACAACGGAACCCCCGACCCCACACCGAGATGGGACAAACTCACCCGGCAAGAGGTCCCCAGGCCAGCGGCAAGCACTGCAACCACAGAGACACACCACATCACTGCCACGATAGCCAAGGTAGAAACAGTATCAAGCCCAGCTCTACCATCATCGCTCAGCTGATCCAGATGCCGGTGACCCCAAATCCAAGAAGAGGACACCCCCTCCCAGACACAACAGCCAGCCGAGCAGCACACCACCAAGCCCACCCAACCATTCGGCCAGCGCCAGCAGCCCCAGCCCATCAGTCCATGAGAGGGAAACAAGCACCAGCCACCCGGGAAGGCCAACCGCTCCAGGCCAAGCACATCCCACTAGCCGCCCCAGTGCAGGCACAGGACATGCTCCATCGCCCCACTCACCCAACCACCAACTGTAGCCCTGCGCCCAGCCAAGAGGTCCAAAAAGCCAGCCCCAGCACCAGACAACCTCCAAGACCCGAACCCCGACCCTAGCCCAGATCCCGACTAGAAGGTCCGCTCCCTCTCCCGGCCTCCGACCCCAGATGGCAAACAGCAAACAGGGATGTGAAATGACTCCAAGCCTACCTCCACCCGCTCAAATATGGTGTTGATGAGTGTTGTTGTAGTGTGCATTTAAAAAGAAAAATGGGTGGGGAAGAGGGTCTGTGCTTTGTCTTAAAACACATAATACACAATATGGCCAGGTTTGGATCTGTTCTATGCAAAAAATGTGTTTTTATTATCAGTGTGATGGAACATCTTTTGATTTAGAGCTGGATGGTCATTGTGAAAGCTCATCAATTAACTTGAGGGTCTTCTTGAAGTGGAACCTGAGATGTTTAAGAATTAATATTATAAAGCGCTTCTTAAATATGTTGTTTATGTTACATATTTCCCTTTACTTCTCAGTTTCCCATGCCTATTTAAATGTGGAAAAGACTGCAGGATGGACCAGGAAAACAGCAGATGAGCGTCAGAGACATGGAGGACTGTCATTTGCCTACTGGACAGGCCCATCACCTCAGCAGAGAGAGAGACTTAGGCTCCAAATTGAATTGGACCATCATTGTAAAGTGTGCCATGGTGCCAACAGCGCATGTGCATAATTTCTCCGTTTTCAAGATTAGAAAACTCAGGTGGCCTAAGTGAGAAATTAAAAACGAAATATCCACAATGTCAGTTTTTTCTTCTAAAAAGGTGATAATAAACCATAAAACAGCTATTTTCTGACATATTTGAGTTGCTTGTGCTTTAGTATTTGCCTTTAATGTAATTATATCTATAGACTCCAATGCATCTTAAAATTATCATGTATACACAACGTATCTTTAGATGTTTTGAGTTTTAATGTTTGTGACTGAAGGATAAAGTGTTTCTCAATGGTTTGAGAAAATTCTTACTCCTACTCAAAATAAATTTGAAACTCTCTTGGATAAACAACACGTTCCCCAAGCTCATAAAACGTTGGCTTTGTAGAGATACATGGTTCTCAAAGGACAGTGATACTACAAACATGATCTTATTGTCATGCACTGCTGTAGATTAAAGCACCCAACAGTATGAGCTTAAACATCTACAGCAGTAAAATGCAATGTACACATTATTGCAGCAATCTTATTAATATAACCATGAGATATAATGGTTTCACAATGACAGGGAACATTTTCCAGTGCAATGCGTATTTTTATTTCATGCTCAATACTTACATTCTTGTTTTTTTATTATTTTACAGTGTAGTATTAGTACTTTTACTTAGGTAAATTAGCTGAATAGTTCTGCCACTGATCACAGCCAACAACTCATGGAAATCAAAACTCCATATCTCAGAAGATTAGAATAAACAATACAGAAATATGGAACGGAGAAGAGCTTTTAATCTCTGTTTGGTTCAGTACCTTATGCTTCTATCTGTTGACAAACGTCATGGCGATGCTGGTTTCCTTTTCCAGCAGGACTTGGCACCTACCCACGTTCCAAAATGAGTCTTAATTGGTGTTGCGAAGATGGTTCAGCTTCATTAGCCAGGGCACTCCGTAACAAGGCAACCACCCGCCTGGCAGCGTTTTGTAACTGTGCCTGTTATATAGACATAAACAAAGAAAGACATGCAAGTCAGCTAGCATTAGCTTATGTCATGTTTACAACTACATGCTGGCAGCAGACAGCGGCGGCAATGTAAGGTAAGTTACTAGAATATATTTAATTGAAAGTTGAGCTAAGGTAATGATAAGCTGTGTTACACCTAATGTGCACAGATAATTATGCAGTGTAGGACATGTAACTTACCTCCGGATGCTGTTCCACGAAGCTATTCTGGCTTTCCCACTATCACTGCTTGTGCTGCATTCCATTAACCTTGGAACTGGGAAATCGGATTTTATTTCATGTCCGAGTTGTAGTGTTCCAGTTTCCTGCTTGTTTTCTGCTTGTTTTTGTTTGTATTACTAGCAACTGTAACAACTGCACGTGGTTTGTATTACTAGCAACTGTAACAGCAGTCTTACAACAATAACAATTACAACACTGTTCTACGTGGCATCTGAACAGCGCTGAAACATCTTGTCTTATAAACACACAAGTAGTACAAAAATTCTGACTTCCGATTATAATTGGAACGCACCATTGTTCTTCCTCTTCTGATGGCCAATCACAGGACAGGGACTTTCCCATATCATTTGTAGCAATATGATACCGACTGGTTCCCCCTCCCACTGCCAAAAAGCCACATCTCCTCGAGTGGGAGTGAGCAGGATTTTTCTCCTCATGCATCTACAGCTCTATTTAGATGCTCTCCTGTCCACAGCTCTCTGCCAAATTTTTAAAAGCTCTTGCTAGTAGATGTTCAGCGTTCCTTCCATGTCCTTGCATGATCTTTAAGTTAAAACCTCGGTTCTATGCCCTGGATTCTCCTGCCTTGCATTGCTGCTGCCGAGCTTCTGTGTTCTGGACAACAACCTTGTTTCTGTGCCACAGCTTCAGAGTATTGCCTAACGTTTGGATTTGTAAGTCTACCTCTGTCTTCTCGTGTATGACCCCTGCCTGTTTGGATTTTGGATTGTTCTCTGACGATCTGTCAAAAACCGCAGCAGTGATTAAAGTCATCTCTCTTCCCAGCCTCGTCGCTACCTGTGGTGATGTTATCTTTTCCGTTTTCCTCTAGAGTTTAAAGGAGCAAACAAACAGGATCAAGGTCCCAAGTCTGATCCTAAAAAGGGTAGTGGCTTCTCTTTTGAGTCTTTTTGAGAATCTTGACCCTGGAACAGACACTAACCTTTTCTCTCCCTTTGCAGAGGTTTCCTGACTCTTTCTGATTTTTCCTAATATTACCTTCTGAGTTGTCCCCTGGATCCTCTTCCCAGTGAAGCTTCCTGGATTCGTAGTTAAACCTCTTCGATCCATAATGTTACAGACAACTTCTTTTCACGACGGGCAGCATCAAGGTCCTCTCTATATGTAGTCTCTTCAAACATTTGGCACTGAACATCTTTGCAACGAATTACCTGGCTCAGGTAATTCGTAACAAAATAGCTAAATGGTCCCTTTATAGATACTTGTAGAAAACCCATTTTAAAGCTTTAAAGAGTTGTTTCTTATACTGTGAACTTTAGGAACCAATGTTGTAAAAAAATTAACTTATGCAAAAACGTATGTAACTTTATGTAAAAACCATGATTTACTCTATCAAACGTCTTTTTCAGGTCGAAGAATACTGCATGGAGCACAGTAACTTCATCTAATGATCTTTTGATGTTTTTAACAAGATACAGGTTGATAACAGGTTGATAACAGGTTGCTAGCTTTGTCAATTATCCTAGCCTACAAAACTGTTTGGGTGAAAAAGCTGGTTCTTATCAAGTTATTAGCTGACTTTTCAATAGCTTTTAATATGGTGGCTAAAATAGTAATTGATCTAAAATAACATTTCCTTTTTTAAAGATGTTTGGAAATTCAAAATTTTTCAAAAGACAAATCTACTAGGTGGGGGATTTATTCTATCCAAGTGTTTGATTCTTTATAAAATTAGTATCCAACGCAAATATATCTTTAGCCTCTGAGTTTTTTAATTAATGTATTATATATGAAATCCTTTCAGTTAGGAATGTTTATTTCTATTAAGCTTAATCTGACATCATCAAGACCAAAAAGGATTAAAAACTATAGCTAACTACAGCTTGTCTTAGTGGGCTTAAGTGAAAACTGTTGATCTGCGAGTGTGCAGAAAGTCCAGGTTTCCACTCACAGACACTGTACCCATGTTCTTGGCCTTAGCCAATACAAAAAGTGGTCATAGTCATATGGTGATCTCAGAAGATGCAGCCATTGGATGACTGTGAGCAAAGAAACTGATGTTTTAGATATTTTCAATATTATCACACAACTGCATTTTGGAGAGGCTGGACATTGAAAATGTGAGATGAAATTTTGTTTGTATTTAGTCAGGACAAAGTCTGTCATAAGCAAGATGGACACAGTCTCATTAAAAACGAGTTCCTTGGTCTTAGCATCTTTTTAAACTACTGTCATTTTCAAAGGTGAAGTGATGCACTAATGTGCTAAACAAAATCCGATGTTCCATTCCAGCAGAACATAATCTTGTGAACAGCTAGTATATGCAAATTCAGTTATATATATGTTATGCAACTTAGGATAAAATCAATGTCTCTTCTCTTTTTAACTAATAGAAGCCACTTACTAACATGGAAGTGAGGATAAACCACATCTTGATCTATGCTCAACAGCTATCTTTATCAAATGGATGCATCATCTTCCTTCAAACAATGCCACTCACAAACGGAACTTTAAATCTTTAAAAGGATTGATTCCCTCTCTCACAAACACACGCTTCACAATATTTCCCTGAAGACAATTCTTAAGTCTTTGCTTTCTTTATATAGAGGTTTTTAATAGATGCTTGTTGAAATGATGTCTGGGAGGAAAAGCTCTGGGAGCTTGGAAATCACAACCAAGAAACTTCAAAATCGCTGTGCCTTGTTGATGCACATGCTCATACACATGCTTTGCAACACACACAGTGACTCAACCCACACATCCATCCCACACAATTATTCCCTTAGATGTGAAATAATCTCAGTTCACAAACACAAGTTGCATGTAGGTTTTTGGCACATGAATTCAAATTTGAGCACATTTGATCTCGCTGCCACAGACAGACTGAAATTATCTACCCACCACCAGCAATCCTGATCAGCAAAACAGCATCATTTTTAAAGTAGGGCTGCACTTTGAAGTCAGTCTATGCATAAAGGTTGCCACAGTTCATCCTTAGGTTGGGTATTCAGGGCCTTATTGGAAACCTTTTAAGATCAAGGGGACCATTCACCTTCCAGAATAAATCTTTCTTAGCCAACAGGCTGTGTACATCATTCCCAGTCATCTTGTGCTGGTTCTTGTCAGCATACTCTGACAATTTCCTCTTATTGTCCAAAGCAGGATTGTGTGAATTCACTCTTCACCAGAGTTAGTTCTAAATTCATCTCACGCTTAATGAAACATGTTGGGGAGTTGTGGCCTAATGGTTAGAGACAACTACCCGGTTCAAATCCCACACCCTGCCACCTTGGGTCCCTGAGGAGGACCCTTAGACATCTGTGCGTACTTGAGGAGGACTCAAAGTGGATGTCCGCAGGACATGTCCACCGGATACCTCCGCACAAAGCTAAATTTTTACAAACACGTGGTGTCACACAATAAACTGCTTGACGGAAAAGTCTCCACATCAAAATGTTTTATATTTGACGAACTGCTTCGAGCAACCAGTTGGGAGGACGCACAATGTCACTGCCACTCTCTGCACCACACTGACAGGTGTATTTCCCTTCTTTGTCCCTAGTTTGGTTTAATAGCCTCATATACCACATTCTTTTTCTTTTCGTTTTTCCAAAGCTACAAGTCAAATTAGCTCTTTCTCTTCTTTTGATGACCATATCACAGAAAGTGTGGGAAATGTAGGAATTTCTCACCCAGAAGTGTTGGAAATTGGCATGTTCGACTATGAAACCTCAAACATCCGCAGACTGTGCGCGCCAGGTCCGTGCCGCTCACAGTACACCTGACTATGTTTGAGACTTCAGAAGCAAGAACTTGATATTGTTTTCTGGATTACTTTATCAGTCTATTGTACTCGCACCTATACTTGTCGTCCTCTGCTTATCCGGAACCAGGTTGCAGGGGCAGCAGTCTAAGCAGAGACGCACAGACTTCCCTCATCCCAGACACCTCTTACAGCTGCTCTGGAAACCCGAGGCTTTCCAATGCCATCCGAGAGGCATAGTGACTCCATCGTGTCTACGGCCATCCCTTGTACCTCCTCGCGGTGGGATGTGCCTAGATCGCCTCCTGAGAAAGGTACCCAGGGGGCAACCGCAACAGATGCCTGAGCCATCTCAGCTGATTTCTCTTGATGTGGAGGAGCAGCGGCTCTACTCTGAGCTCCTCTTGGATGGCCAAGCTCCTCACCCTATCTCTGATAGGGTGTGGAGGAAGCTCATTTCAGCTGCTTGTATCCGGGTTCTCGTTCTTTCGGTCATGACCCAAAGTTCATGCCGATAGGTGAGGGTAGGAACGTAGACCGACCAGTAAATCGAGAGCTTCGCTTTTGGGCTCAGCTCTCTCTTCACCAAAATGTACTGGCGCAGCTTTCTCATTACTGCTGTAGGTGCACAGATCCGTCTGTCGCTCTCCCGCTCCTGTAGGTCTTGGCCCGAGTGGGCCACCAGGCGCACGTCATCCCAAACCAGAACCCCACAGGCCCTTAGCTGTGCCTAGAAATCCTGTCCATGAAAGTTAACAGGACTGGTGAAAGAGAGCAGCCCTGCCGGAGTCCAGTATGTACCGGGAACAGGTCCAACCTACTGCAATGCGAACCAAACTCCTATTTTTCGACAGTGATAATTATTACAATAAACCAACCATAGGCCTACTAAATAAGAGATATTTCTGTAAAAGATGATGTCACTGTTGTTAATGTTTCAAGGAGTCAACAACTACTGTAAATCAAAACTGTACGACTCAGTCCTTTTTATGTATAATTCACAGACAGCCTGAACAAACAATGCATTCAGAGTGTTTTTTATACTGTAATGGTGCGTTCACACCGAACGCGGATTCTGTGATAGGAGCGGCCGATTTACATTTTATCCCTATGTATAGGCGCGTTCAGGAGCGGAGCAGCGCAAGGCGGTGCGAAGGAGACGAAGGACGCGGTGCGAAAGGCGCGCCGAGCGAAATGAAGCAAGAGCGATGGATGAGTTGAAAAATCTGAACTTTTTTCTAAATTCTCGTCGCATCAACCAATCAGGGACTTGATGTGGCTGTGACGTAGGGTGAAGGACCGCAGCAGAGAAGAATCTGTTTTCAGTGTGCGGCAAGCCTGAGTTGTATGACTCAACTAACTAGCTGAGATTTATTTACTCACCGAAGACAGATGGACAGGTGTTCAGCAGCGGGGATATAGCGCCGGTAGTTGGTGTCCCGGAGGCCGATTCATCTCCCAACGCAGGACAGCGGATCTTCGAACTGGGTCCTGGATAGACGGAAGTACCGTCATCCAGATGCAGCTCCTGGAGTAGGTGGTGGTACTCTCCGAACTGTTCCCGTCCCTGAAGAATCTGGTGAACCCAGGGACGTCGACGTCGGCGGCGTTTATCGGCTCTCCACAGGTAAAACACCGTGATTATCCGTGAAATCCATGTCCGCCATGTTCAGTTGAAACCAGCAAGCAGCAGATAGAAGTTCCTCCTATTTGATGATGCGGCGAAGCGTTGCCATTTGTTGACATTTTGCCATGCGGATTGCATGCGAAATGTCAAGCGAGCAACAGCACACAAATGACACTAAAAATTTGCAGAATCCTCGTTCGGTGTGAACGCACCATAAGCCATTTTATGTAGCTTTAAAACATGTTATTTAAAGTTTGGAGAACATTACCTTTGTCTTATGGTTTATTTATTAAGGTTTACAGGACGTTGTGTGTCTGTTCCTTTGTTGTGTTGAAATGTTTAATTAAAAAATGCTTGGTGGAACACTTCATGTATAAAGTCTTGTACTAATCTGTCCAGGTGACAGATTGGTACAAGATTGTGAAGACACATGAATGAGATTCTATGTAAGAGCGGTTTGAGTAGTGGATAGAACTACAAAAGATAATTTCAGGCTCAGACCTTTTACTAATTAGGGAAGTTCTAAGGAATTTTTGAAACCCATGTTTTATTTTTCTTCCACTTACAATTACACACTACTTTGTGTTGGTCTGTCACATAAAATCTCCAAGAAATACATTTAAATTACTTGTGAAAAACAGCAGTGCAATGGTAAACTGTTATCATGAAGCATCATCTACCTTTATTCAGAAATGTGTTGCAAAGTATGCAATTAGGTACAGGAACTAGGTTTGAAACCTCTACAGTGGTGGGTCTTCAAAGCTTCAGAGATGTTTATGTTTCTTGTGAACTTTACTGACCGTTTTGACTGTCGGATGCTCCATCAACATAAAACAAAGAAAGAAAAACTGAGTACCTTAAACCAGTAATGCCTCAAGAATCAAAAATATCACTTAAAAAATGACAAACTCAAAACTAAATTCCCTCATATCATGGCAGGCGTTTAACACAATGCCAAGAAGAAAAAACCTCAGCAGAGAGAAACAATTGTTAGAGAAATAATTGACACTGCACTGCACTTGGGGCCTGATGTTTTCCTCAGCTGTATCAGCCTCTTGGTTCCCTACCAGCGGTAATGCATCAGTGTAATCAATCACCTGTTTTCACTCCTGTAATTGCCTCCTCAGTACTTATACTCCTAATCTGTGCTAAGTCATTTTCAGATCGTCCTGTTTGCTCTACATGTTGCTGACTAAATGCTGATTGTCTCTAGTGAGTTTCTCCATGTTGCCTCCTGTTTTAGCAACATTAGAACAACCTTCACAGCAAAACACGACAACCAGCAGACTGTCAAAACATCTACAGTACTTTTCTCCATGCCTTTGAAATTGGTGTTTATGCGAAATTAGGTTCATTTGATTATCAGCGCCTGCTTGCTAATTTCCTTTTTAAATCCAATAAAAGGAGCAAGTACGCAGTTTTTGTTTATGACTCAGTTGAAGACAATGTTTGAACTATCAGTGTGGTTTCCTTACATATATGATAAGGGATATCAGGCATAAGCCAGATAGGTGGTTGCCTAGGGTGCCAACTAGTGGACAGGGCACTGCTACAAGAACTAAAAAAAAAAAACAACTGCAAAAATGAATTAAACAAATAATGGCAACAATGTGCTGCCCTGACCGGGCAACCTTTTCTCATGCGCAATATTAAAAATACCACAGAACTGAATACAAATACACGTCACACATTTTGGAATTTTACTTCATTAAAGTGAAAGTCGTTTCTGGGAAGAAAATGTCTCAGTGGAGAAGTGCTCCACCAGTCAGAAGTGAAAAAAAGGAGTGTCAAAAAGCTGAACGCAGGTGGCGAAAGACTGGACTCCAGGTTCACTATATTATCTATAAAGAGAGACTATACAGATATAACCTACAACTGAAAAATCCAAGGGAATCTTTCTTTTCTGAGATCTTCAGCAAAAACATTAACAATGCTCGTGCCTTATTTGCCGCGGTCGACAGGTTAACAAACCCTCCTGTAACTGTAGCATCGGAACTCCACTCTACCAGGGCCTGCAATCAATTTTGCTAAATTCTTTACTGAAAAACCCAAAAGATCAGAGGGGCAGTCAGCACATCCACATCAACTCCAGTACCAATGTTGTCTCCAACTAGAACTGATTTTGACAAAATTTCACAATTTCACCAAATAAACTACAAAAACTTAGAAGAAATCATACAGCAACTAAGCTCTTCTTCCTGCTGTCTCGATCTTTTACCCACAGCTTTCCTTAAGAAAGGGTTGCCTGTAATAAGATCTGATTTAACACAAATAATAAACACGTCCCTTTTGTCAGGTGTTTTCCCCCAGGCCCTGAAAACAGCAATTATCAAACCTCTATTGAAAAAGAGCAACTTGGACAAGCTACTACTACAGAACTACAGGCCTATCTCAAACCTTACCTTCATCAGTAAGATTATTGAAAAAGCTGTGTTTCAACAGTTAACCACTTCCTAACAATGACCAACCGCTTCAATGTCTTTCAGTCAGGCTTCCGTGCTCCCCACTACTTGAAGGACAGGGACTTTTTTGTGTCAGTAGGTAACTTTACATAGAGACCACAAAAATCACATGTGGCGTTCCCCAAGGGTCCATCTTAGGGCCCCTTCTATTCAATATCTACATGCTCCCCCTAACTCAGATTTGAATAAACAACAACGTAAGTTATCATAACTATGCAGACGACACACAGCTATGCGTTACGATGTCACCAGGTGACTATGAACCCATTCAAGCGCTGGGTAAATGCTTAGAAGAAATCAATGCATGGATGGGCCAAAATTTTCTTCAGCTTAATCAAAAGAAAACTGAAGTAATAATCTTTGGACCAAAGGAAGAGCGTTTAAAAATTAGAACACAGCTTCAGTTAATACAGCTAGAAACCATCAGTCAGGCTCGAAACCTGGGTGTAGTGATGACTCAGACCTGAACCTTCAGAGGCACATAAAGACAGTAACAAGGTCAGCCTTCTATCAACCTAAAGAACATCTCCAGGATTAAAGGACTTATGTCTCAGCAGGACCTTGAAAAACTAATTCTTGCGTTCATCTTTAGTAGAATTGATTACTGCAATGGTGTCTTCACAGGTCTGCCTAAAAAGTCAATCAGACAGCTGCAGTTGATCCAGAATGCTGCTGCCTGCGTCCTCACTAGAACTAAGAAAGTGGAGCACATCACCCCAGTTCTAAAGTCCCTACACTGGCTCCCTGTAGCTCAGAGAATAGACTTTAAAATATTTCTGTTAGTCTATAAATCACTGAATGGCTTAGCACCAAAAAAATTACAGACTGGTTGTCAGTGTATCAATCACCCAGAGCTCTCAGGTCTTCTGGCTCAAATCTACTCTGCATACCCAGAACCAGAACCAAACATGGAGAAGCAGCTTATAGTTCTTATGCTCCACTAATCTGGAATAAACTCCCAGAAAACTGTAAAAGCGCAGAAACCCTAAGTTGCTTTAAATCAAGATTAAAAACTTATTTGTTTAGAGTGGCCTTTGACTGTGCCATCTAAACATTGTCAGTTGCGTTTTCAGTCCAATTTTCCTTTCATTTTCTTATCCATCATTCTATTCTCTTTATTTTATTTTTATTTTTATTTTTTTTTAAATTACCTGTTGTTTGATTTTCTGTATCATTGTCTGTATCTGTGTTTATTTTCTTTCTGATTGTATTGTAATTGTATGTACAGCACTTTGAGTGTCTCGTTACTGAAAAGCGCTAAATAAATAAACTTACCTTTACCTTCATATAAAATATTTTGATAATCACATCTTTTTATGGGGCTGCACGGTGGTGCAGTTGGTAGCACTGTTGCCTTGCTGCAAGAAGGTCATGGGTTCGACTGCTGGCCAGGGGTCTTTCTGCATGGACTTTGCATGTTCTCCACGTGCATGCGTTGGTTCTAACCGGGTACTCCGGCTTCCTCCCACAGTCCAAAGACATGCCTGTTAGATTAATTGGTCTCTCTAAATTGCCATTAGGTGTGTGAATGAGTGTGTGCATGGTTGTGTGTGTGTGTTGCCCTGCAATGGACTGGCAACCTATCCAGGGTGTACCCAGCCACCCGCCCATTGACTGCTGGAGATAGGCGCCAGCTTCCCCTCGACCCACTATGGAAGAAGCAGTATAGAAAATGACTTACTGACATCTTTTTATTGTTCTGCACCACTTAGTGTTGGAGCATCAGATAAAATGCCCCTGTAAGATTTCAAAGTTTGTGGCTGTAACGTAATAAAATAGGGCAAAGTTAAATCTGCATGAATACTTATTCAAGACATTGTATATTCAGCACAAAACAAAACTATGCATTTGATTTTTAAGCTCTACTTCCAATACTATCTTGGCTGATTATGTTTTTTAAATCTATGGTGGACCAAAGTGATACTGAGCAAAATCCTAAAACTGTAAATCAACATTCTGTACAATTAACTCAATTAATTAAGACTGAAAGCACAATCATATAAGAGTGTGAAGGTGAGCATCAAGACACCTAATAGTGGAGTATCTAAACTGAGCAGATTGAAATCCACTGTGTGGGGCTTCCAGAACGAAAAGGAAAGGTGTGTGTGTGTGTGTGTATGTGTGTGCCACCCCCCCGATGACTCTTGGCTTTGTTAGAGCCAAGTAATTATTCTTTAAAAATAACATAATTAAAGTCCAAAACTCAAACACAAGGGAACCAGGAACAATAAGTCTCCTTATACAGTAAACACACAAATGAAGTTTGAAATAGAAGTAAGCGTTGTGTTTGTTTGTGTGTCTGTGTGTCCCTTGTGTCCTTGTTATGGCTTCCTTCCAGTGGCAGCCAGTCTGATTTGGTTCTGAGGGGCTCACACACACAAACATGTGCATACTCAAAAACGTGCTCAAAGAAGTTTTGTTTGTGTGAATCGGCATGACAATGGAGCCAAAGCCTCCAACTCCATCAGCCACATGGTCTACACAGAAAGCCAACGGGGGATTGAAGGCCAGTGTGTTGAAGCTTTACTCTGTGGATACAAACAAGTTATTGTTTGTCAGCCAGGTATTCTTTTGTTGTTACCTATCCATTGTTCTGCCAACACCAACAATTACCTAAGGAGGATATTTTAGACCTATCCATCTGTGCTGTTACTCTGAAACATGGTACAAATGTGTAAGTGCATGAAAGGTTTGGGCAATGATGAAAGGAAGCACCATCTTTGCAAAAAGTATTAAAATATAATGAACATTTAAAAATACTTCATACTGTGACATATCTCCCAGAAACTTGGCTGAAAAACCTATTAAAGTCTGATGTAGTTTCCCTTATCCTGAGAGCTGCTCCTATTTAAAATGACTGAAGACTATTTGTCCATGAAGTCAAAATAATTTGAGTTCAGTTCCAGCAGAGTACTAAAACAGTGTTTAGGTTTATTGTTTAAAGAAAATCACAGACCAGTTTTGCTTAGTCTAGAACTTCTGAACACCTGTTGTGGAACAATAGATTTGGCTTTTAGCAACTATTAATAAATTATTATTAGTAATAATTAACAATTATGAACAAAAATATTAATAAAGGCAGTCAGACTAACAAATAAGGGAACCACCTGATCAGGTATTATTAGCCAAACAACTGTCAGGTATTGTCCTGTTGATCCCAGCCCAATATGGTGTGGTATAATAGAACAATAGATGAAAGAGGAGATTCAAGCACTGGCGTTCTCTAACAGCAAGCCCTGCACACCTATACAGAATAAAAACACAACAACTCCTCTCAAAACTATTAGAATGTATCCACAAAAATAACTCATCTTCAAGATAAAAATACTTTAATTAACAAACTTTTCTACTAGGCTAGTCACATTCAAATACACTACTGAGTTAAAATGAGAGAACCAGGAAAACTGATAAGTTACAAAAAGGGAGCAAAGAAAACCTTAACCAATAAAATGAAGTATGAATGTATTAACAGAAATGCTTTTTCATTAGTCATAGTTGCATTTTTTGACTCATACAAACAGCGTTTTCATTTTCTTCTTCAAGACTGCTCATTTTGTGACACAGCTAAAGAGAAAACTAAGAGGGAAATGCTTTTTCGTTTTCATGCCCGCCCCGGCAAAATGTTTTCCATAAATCAATTTGACTTTGAAATTCCAAGCGGCGCATGAGAGTGACGTCAGTGGGAACTCTTCTCCTGTCCTGGACCGCACTATTAAGCATCTTGTACATTAGGTGGTGGAGACGAGGAGGAAAACACATAATTTCTTTTTATGACTGAGCTTTCCTTCCTGCACCCAACACCCTCATGACATCGCACAATCCTTGTGTTTGCGGTTGATTTTGTGAGAAGCATGTGTGTGTGTGTGTGTGTGTGTGTGTGTGTGTGTTCCTGTCTTGGCATCACAGTGAGAACCATTTTCCCGATTTCACTATCAAATTGAGGACCGTTTGTACCAAAGTGAGGACATTTTGCTGGTCCTCACGACCTATTTTGCAAACGGTTAGGTTTAGGACTAAGGTGTGAATTGAGTTTAGGTTAAGGTTAGGGTTAGGCATGCACTGGTAATGGTTAGGTATAGGGTTATTGTCAGGGTTAGGGCATAGAAAGGGTTGAAAATGACTGAAAATGAATGGAAGTCAATGGGAGTCAACACATGGTCCTCACTACATATAGCAAAACAAAGAGTGTGTGTGTGTGTGTTTATATATAGTATATATATATATAATATATATATTATATATATATATATATATTATATATATATATATATATATTACACTACCGTTTCAGATACAATCTCTCACTTGACGGGTCTCTTTATTTTCATGACTATTTACATTGTAGATTCTCATGTTGTGACTATGAATCTGAAAATATTATTTAATGTTTAATAGTAATATTTTATCAAATAATATTTCAGTCTGTTAAGGGTTGTCCTGTGAATACCAGCCCAGTAAGGCAGTGGTAATGGGGCCAAAATCAAAGGGTAAAGCCAAGCTCTGACATTACTAAACAGCAAAAACTCTGCACACACATTGAATGATTCACACAATTTCTTAAATACAAAAATTTATTAACAAAAATAGTCAACTCAAAGCCCAAAATATTTCAATCAACAAACTCTTTACTATGCTAAAACAATCCAACTAAACTACCAAGCAGAATTAAAGAATAACGAAGGGACTAATTTGGTTATGTACAATATAAACAAGTTGATCAAAGATGGTTGAAAACCAATGACCAAAAGAGTGATGCAACATTACCATGCAATGTTAAAATATGTTTGAGAATCAAGGATTATCTTGAAAATCTGGAATTGAAGTTAAGTTAGTTTTGGAACCAACTTAGGCAATAATCAGCACACCTTTTAGACAATCATTCACAATCCCAAGATCAGATAAAATATTATTTTAATAAAATAATGTTGTAAAGAATGATCTGCTGAACAAAACCAACCTTCTGGATGACTAATTCTCAACGGTGTCTCATTAGCTGCCTTTATTTATTAAAATAATATTTAAAGAAATATTATTAAGGAAATGGTAAAATATTTAAGGAAATATTTTGGAAAAGAGCCAAATGTTTCTGGAGAAATGGGGCTTAATGGTGTTTATTTAGTTATCAGATTTAGTAAAATAATGTTAGGGACATATTATTTACTGGATTGAAAACTAACAACCTTTCTGGGTAAATATTCTTTAGCACCAAGCACGTGTTCTTACCTGTTAGCAGTTAAAGCTAACAAAAAAAGCTGATAGCTTAGCACCAGAATCAGACACACACCTTTAAAAATACCGGGTTAATGCATAAGCGCGGACGGCGCATTATGATCAGTCTTCTGTGTTAAAATCACCCCTTTTTAATAAAGTTTGTCTTAACTTTAAAAACACACAAACAAAGTACATAAAACTGAGCACGTGTGCTGCAGATAGCCTGCTAGCACTAAGATAGCTGAGTTCAACAGAAACAAAACCAAACTTCATAAAATGAAAAATGTTTAGATCATTTCATCCTAAATCTCTCTGCCCAAAACCTAACCTCATGAACTGTGCTGAGGAAACATTGTCCGGGGCGACGAGGTTTGAAGAAACATCCACTGTGAACAAACGATTAGCTTCAGTTAACCTCCGCAGCTGTTGGGGGAGCGGCTCATTCTGCCTGCTGACCACACTGCACGTTAACTATAACCACGGTGAAGCGTTCCCTGTTGTCTACCTTTCAGAGCGGGAAACTGCTTGATTCGGCTTCGTAGAGACAGCGTGTCTACCGGGAATTCTCTATAACACAGCTTGATTCTGTAGGCCTCAGAGAGAAAAGTCAAGCCAGGCTTGTACCTTAATCATGATCCTGTTATGAATTAATCTACCGGATACACATACAGTGATTCATTTGTACTTATCTTAGTGCATATGATCGATGATCTTATGACACTGTCGGATCCATTTGAAGAGTTATGTCTGTTCGCCAGCAAAGAGACATTGGCGCGCTGTGCCTCTCTGTCCAGGCCCCTGGGTGACCCGTGTAGAAGAGATCGGACCATTGGAAAGGTGGGGGTTTTATACGGCCAGTGGCATCATGAGGAGTCCGCTGTTACCCCCTCTTTTCCAAATGTTGGAAGTAGGTTAAATGCAATTTATTTTGAAAGCTCCAGAAAAGTTTTTACCACATCTTTCATGTTGTATCCATGGCTGTGGGTCCCAACACTCACCACAGGTAACAAAACTGTGAATGAACACATATGGGATTATATGGTGAACAAAAAGTGTGAAGCAACTCTAAACATCTTTTATATTTTAGATTCTTCAAAATAGCCACCCTTTACTTTGATTAATAACAATAATAAATTAGACTTTATTGATCTCACAATGGAGAAATCAACATCTGCATTATAACCCATCACTTTAGGGAGCAGTTGGCTGCCACTGTGCGGCGCCTGGGGAGCTTTCTGGAGCTTAGGGTCTTGCTCAAGGACCCAAGGACCTTAGACAGATGGAAAGGCGGTTCAAATGGGTAACCCACTGGTTACATGACGAAACCTTACAACTTGAGCCACAGTTGCCCCTACTGATTTGCTCTCTTGGTATTATCTCTATGAGCTTCATGAGGTGGTCACTTGAAATGGTTTTCCAAAGAGTCTTGAAAGAACTTCCCAGATGTTCATTGAGAGATGGCGAAAGGTTAATATTTCAGTCAATATTTATGTTACTATGTATGTTTTAAACTATTTAAATTGGTATTACTCTGTTACCTATATTTTGAGAATGTATTTTAGAAAAATATTAACTTGGACTAACAAGGCTCTCTCTTTTTCAGTTCCATATAACTGTCCAGAACAGAAAAACCTTGTCCATATTGGACAGATGCAGGACCTGCTGCACAAACGTTCACTGTCCCTTTTGCAGGTCTTTGCAGCAACTTTATTTAATCCGACACAGTTGGGTCTGAACAGTAGCAGGGCTGTTGTTCAAGTAAACAGACAAGTAAACAGACAAGAAAGTGTTAAAGTTTAGGTCTAAGCTAGTGTATGCAAAGTTTTGAGGAACCCAACTAACTTCATTTGCATTTTACATTTTTCTTTTAAAAAGGATAAAAGAGGATTATTATAAGAAGGAAGCCTAATGGCTGCAGGTATGAAGGATCTTCAAAATCTCTCTGTCCTGCACTGAACAGAGAGGAGCCATCCACCACTTTGTTCTGATTACATCAAAAAAGGTTTCCCCTGAAAGCGATGACCTGAGATTGTCAATCCCCCCAACTTTCCCCCTGAATCCCTCAGGGACAAATTTTAAAGTCCCTGTTTGAATTTAAAGATTGTCATGGGTGTTAGAATAAAAAAGTTCTTAAAGGGCTTTTTAAATTTGCTGTGGATTGCGAACTTTTTCATGTTTAATAAAAATAACAATCTATTACAATGTGTGTGTATACATGATTATTAAAATCGTTTGGGGAATTTTTTCACATTTTCTCAGGACTTTACTTTCTTTCCATCAAAAGGAAAACATGGTGAATGTTTTTATGTAAAAGCATTATTTTCATAAAAATTTCTGTGTTTGGTTAAAAGGGGATTATTTTAAATTTTGTAGCTTTAAGTAAAAAACTTTCAAAATATTTGGTATCGGTTTTGCAAACTAGATCTCTAAACTATTAAAAAAAAGTGTTTAAATTTTCCTTTTTTGGCTGTTTTCTGAAAAAGACCTCAGGCTTTAATTTTAAATCAGAAAATAGCCTTTTTGATTTCCCCAAAAGGGAAATTCTCTATTTTTATTTTGGGGGTTTGGGAAAAAAAAATTTCAAATTTTTATTTCAATCGCCCAAAAAAAAAGCGGGGCCTGAACGGGGAGGGGCTGAAACTGCGGGTTTCCCGGGCCTGCACCAGTGAAAATACCTTTTTAGATTGGTTTCCTTTCCAAGGGAAACTTTCGGCTTCCCCGGCATCTCTGGTACAATTTGGACATGTCTTTTGAACACAGTCTTTGCGCTCTAAACTCGTTTCTTCGGGGAGCAAATTGGGACAAACCCCTCCTTAACATTAAAAAGAAGCGTAATGGTGCCGGTCGGAGCGGAGGAAAAAAGAGTTGCCAATTTACGCACTCTCCTGCAGCTGCTTTTGGAAAGGGGGGCAACCCCAAAATGATTTTTTTGGGAAAACTTTTTGGGGGGGCGGGCAAAAGAAAAACAAAAAAACATTTTTTCCTTTTTGGCATTTCTTTTGTTTTTTTGTTAAAACAAAAAAAAGGGGCTTGAAGAAGAAAATGGAAAAAAAAACAGTTTTGAAAGGGTCTATTTGAATTTTTTTTTATATTCAAAAATGCAAAACTATGGGCTTTAAAATGGTTTTTTTTTTATTTATTTTCATTTTTTAAATGAAGTAAAAAAAAAAAAGCAGTCTTAGAGAAGAAAATAATAAAAAACAGTTTTAGATTAACTATTAGTCTTTTATTTATGGGGCAAACAATGCCCGCTAGACTTTTAAAAAAAAAAAAGGGATTTTGTTAATACATTTAATTTTTTAAAAATTTTACATTTTCGAAATTTTAAATTTTGGGGTTTGCTTCCCTTTCTGAGACATCTTTTGTAAAATTTAAATGTTAAAAAGTTATTTTTTTTTTATCATTTAATTAAAATTTAAAAAATTTGGGATTTGGAAGAAAAATAATGAAAAAGCAGTTTTTGGGTTTATTTTTTTTTTTAAAATTAGCTTCATTTTTGAAAAAAGAAAAAAGCATTTTATTTAAAACATTTTTTTAATTTTTAATTTGTGGGAAACATTTGCTTCCCCCTTTTTTGAGTAACGGACACATTTTTAAAGGGTTTTTTTGGAAACTTTAGCAGGTTAGTTAAAAAGGGGTGGAGTCAAAACCACAAAAAAAGGGGCAAAAATTTATCTTACCCGAACATCAGTGTTTAAACCACTCGAAAGAAAGTTTGAAACACCGTTAGCCTCAGCTCCGGCTTGCTCTAGGCTCAGTGGGCTTTAGCATTAGCTTAGAACAGATACCAACAAGCCCAAAAAAAAACAATTATAAAAAGTTTTTTCTTAAAAGAAATTTCCTTGCTAAGACACAAAATATCACCCCTGAAACCGTTCTGATGAATTCTTCTTCAGAGGCAGTGCGAAAAACCTCTTTGATAAGAGACAACATCTCTTCTTTGAAAATCTCTGGCTCAGTTTGTGCAGAAGCTCAAAAAAAAAAGGTTAAGGCGACTATTCTTGTTTTGGCCAGTTGATGATGGACGGATACACGGACATCAGATCGTATTCAACTTTGGATCCTGAATTTTTAGCCCCTTTTCCCCGGCCGGTGGATTTGGGGCAAATCAAAATTCATTTTTCCCAGTATCAAACCCAAAGCAACCCAAAAGAACCCGAAAAAGGACTATGCATGGGGGTTCCCGCCCATAAACCCCCCCCCTTCCCGGAGCAGTCCCGAATTTTAGGTTAAAACGCTGTAAATTGTTGGGGTTCCCAAAAATTTTAACCCGTGTTGTTGTTTCTCCAAACCATGGTGGGGCCCCAAAATGGGCTTTTCATTTTACATTTGGTACTGTACTGATAAAGGCACTCTTTTTTTATTGGTTTGAACCCCTACACTTTTTTTTGGTTTATGTGATAAACCAGCACAAACAGTGCATAAGGAAACCCGATGGATAGTTTTTTTCAACATTTTTTTTTTAAAATAAAAATTCCTTAAAAAAAGGTTTTGGATTTGGTTTGGGGGCATCAATTTTGGTTTAGGGCAGAAAAGACTGGGCTGGGCAGTTTTAAAAATGTGAAGCTCAACATTTGTCGCCCGTGATGGAACCCTCGAAGCTGATGTCCCCTCATTATAAAAAACCCCCTAAAACCCAAAATTTTATTTCCAGCGTTCTCCCGGGGGCTAAGCAAAAGGAGGCGCATCTCTGGGAGCGCAGAAACTTTCGGTTGAGCTATTTTTCCCCCCACATAAAACCCTTCGGAAGAGCTTTAAAGCTTGGGTTTTGGTGACGGGTTTAGAAAAATTTATTTACCCATCAAAGGGGCCCCCTTGACACTCTGATGCAGGTAAAAACCCACAGAGGGGTTTTTTTCCATGGAGATGAGTTTTTTCCCCCTTGTTGATTCAGTTTTACTGCAACGGGGTTTCCCCCGTTTCCAACCCCTTTTGGGCCCGGGAAAGAGAAGTTTACGTTTTTGAGTTTTATCAGGGGCTGTGTCACTCTGCCCCCCCACCCCTCGTTTTTCTTTAGACCTGACCCATCCTCAAACCGGTGAAGATAAGAAATCAACGTTAAAATAATTTCGTCCTTTTTTTATATTAAATTCGATAGGTGTATTTAGAGGTCTGGGCAGGATGAGGCATAGTTAAGGTGATTTAGAATCACCAGTAGTTAATCCAAGGTATCAACTTGTTGCATGCAATACTGATTAAAGTGTTTTATGCTGAGCTGCATTTGATTTGCTGTGCAAACGTGCTGAATCAGGGATTGCGGATGCGATCAACAAGGTGCGTGTTCATGTTTTTGTCTGGCTGATCCCAAATCAGCTGCGGTTCGGGGCTCGTGACCTGACCACTTCTTTGTCCCAGTTTTATTACTGGAGTTTTTCCACTGAGTTCCCACCTCAGAGTTTTATGAATCTTTCTTCGAGCTTTTGGGCAATCAGCTGGAATTGGCTAAAGGGCCCCTTCCAGTCTACAAGCTGGTCGCTGTGATCGAAACATCAGCACACCAGGAGGGCTTCCCTTTCCAAGTTAACCCAAATTTTGTTCATAAAACTGCAGGTTTGATCTTCATAGACACTCACTGCGCATATTTTGTCTTTTAATATTATAGTTAGGAAGTCATTTTATTCCCTTTGTGTAGAATAGTGTTTTGATTTAGTTAGGTGAAGGTTTTTGGAGCAGAATAGTAATTATATCAGGGCTATATGGTGTCAATAAATTTTCACATAAATATAAGAGAAGCGTTTGTGTTTATTTTGTGCAAGAATGATTTACCTGTTAAAATAAGATCAAAGTTCTCCCACCGTTCGGTGAAGCGGCTGATAAAAAAGTGACATTTAGGGTGGTTTTGGTTATTAATTATCAATTATTAATGATACTAATTGTAATTATTAAGTGCTCTGATTTCTATTTGTAAGCAATGATTTTGGTTAAGAAAGAATTGTTCTGAATTATGATTTTTAATTATAATTTTTGATAAATATTAACTAAGCAAGAATCATAATCCTTACATATTTGTGTTGAGCAGTCTTTTGGTCTATGTCTCCAGGTGCTTTGCAGAGCTAGAAACTGAAATCTTTGCCCATTTGTATTTGCAAAATAGCTCATAGATGGAATGCACATATGGACATTAAGTCTGCAAGTCTCTGTTGGATTTTAGTCATTCTAACACAGATTCTTTGATTTAATCCATTCCATTGCAGCTCTGGCTGTATGTTTAGGATCAATGTTCTGCTATAAGGTACACCTCCACCCAAGTCTCAGGTCTTTTGCAGTTTCTAACAGGTTTTCTTCCAGGATTGCCCTGCATTTAGCTCCATTCATCTTCCCATCAAATTTGACAACCTTCCCTTTCCCTGCTGAAAAAAAATCATCCTCATCATCAGAGTGGTGTGCAGAGTTGGTTTTCAGCCTCACAGCTGCAGATTGGGACTGTTGAAGAAAACTTTATTTTCTAAAGAAAGAGAACGATGATAACAATTCAATCAGCTTTATTAATTTAGCCTTAAGGGGGACAGGTCTTAAAGCATCAGACGTGTTACTGAGCAGAGCCGAGACCAAATCCGATGAGACAAAGGCTGACACTTCCTTATATCAGTTTGGCAAAAACCCCATGTGGCCTGGCACCCCCTCTAGGAAGAGCACAGGTGAGAATCAACCTAATTTTAACGCAGACATCTCGGCTCCTCTGCAACAAATTGTTTGTTGGACCAGCAGGGGTTCCAGGGACAGGAAGAGAAACAAAACACCTTTTGTTCAGGCGCATTTCCCCTTCAGCTTGTAAATGCCTTGGGTTGACCAACCAGAGGGGGCAGAAAGGAAGGTGGAAGCCATTGCCATTTCAGAAATCTTGGTCATCACCTCAGTAGGACAAAAGCAATTTAAATTATTTCCTTAACAGGACTTCTAATGATTTTTATTTTTTATAACAGTTGTTTTCTTCTTTTCAATCTTTTATAAAGGATAGGTTTGTGGAATGCACCAAAAAATAGTCCCCATTTAACAGATTCACCGACCTCCACCTGAGCTGCTCCTGCAGAGCTACCATGGGTGTGTTGGCTGCTTCTCTGATTGTTGTTCTTGCCTGGCCTGTCAGTTTAGGTGGCTGGTCATGTTTTGGTTGGTTTAGAGTTGTGCCATACCCTTTGAGTTTTCAGATATTGGATTGAGTAGTGCTCTCTGAGATGTTCAAAGCTTGGGATATTGTTTTATAACCTAAACCTGCTTTAAACTTCTCCACAACTTTCTCCCTGACCTGTCTGCTGTGCTCATTGGTCTTCATGATGCTCTTTGTTCACTAACGTTTTCTGACAAACCTCCGAGGCCTTCACAGGACAACTGCATTTACAGGTACATCTCAGAAAATTATTCACTCATTTCAGAAAGTAAAGCTCATGAAATATTTCAAGTCTTGATTTATTTAAATTTTGATGATTATGGCTTAAAGATAATCAAAACCTAAAATTCTGTGTCATTACATAAGTATTTTAAACAGAAATGTCAGGCTTCTGAAAAGTACGTTAATTTCTATTCCTTTTGCATGAATTATTGTATAAGTGCGGTGCTGCATGGAGACAATCAGCCTGTGGTTCTGCCTAAGTTAAATATAATACACTCTGGACAGGTCACTAGTGAATCACAAGGCTGAATAAGGAACGTTTAAATAAGAAAAAACATGCATGTTCACTCACTAGTAACATCACTTTGGAATCTCCATTCTGAGTTTGGACATTGAAAGGAAATTAGAGTCCATCCAACAACCTCCTTCTCGCTACAAGACAACAGCTCTAATAACCACGCTATTTTGCAGTCCTAGTAATATATTTCTGCCTCAAAATGCAATCCTTTGGAGTGATTACTGCTGAGGGATGAAATGTCAGGACACCTGTTAAATCCTAGGAAATAGATTGATTTGTGCATCAAGACAGCAACCCTGGGCACACTAAATTTACAGAGATCATTTGCACATGAAGCTCTAAGTCTCTATGAAATGGGGGTGGAGGGGTCAGATAAATGCAGCACCATTTCACGGTTTGCATTATATATATATATATACTTATATAAATACTATATATATTATATATATATATATATATATATACAGGCAATAGAGAAAGAAAATAGATGCACAATGTGAACACAAATCAAAGTTTGTCTTGATGCAGCACTTTATCTATATGCCTCATAAAACTACTTAACTTGGGCAGGATATGCCCCTGAAGGACACACACACACACACACACATGAATGAATGTGTGTGAGTGTGTGTGTGTGTCCTTCAGGGGCATATCCTGTTCCCTCCCTCAGTTAAAGATCCCATCCTCTCTTACAACTCATTGGCTTGTGGCAGAGTTTGACAAATAAAAGGAATGCCTAGTTTATCTAGGTGGAGGTCTGGGAAAAATACAAATGGATCTACTAACAAGAAAATAAGATGATAATGCAGAGCTGATGTGTTGCACGTTTGTATGTATTATAGGCTAATTGCGGTTTCAGTTAACAAAGGAAAGCTTATAGCTTCCTTAAAGTCAAACATGTTCCTTTTTAAAATACCATTAATACAAGGATTAACATGCATGTACGCTGATAGGGCCAATCTGGGTTTAAAACCAACTTTTAAATAAAGTATGTTTTAACTTTAAAAACAACAGGGAACAAATGGCTAGCCTCAAGCTGAGAAGTCTGTTCACATCAGCTGAACAGATAGCCTGCTAGCAAATCGATAGCTTACTGTCAACACAAACAAAACCAAATGTCATGAAATAAATATTTTTTAGATTATCTAATCCCAAGCAACTTTTAGTTGTGTCCCTGGTCCAACACACCTCAAACAAATGGCTGTATTTCCTTCTCAGTATGCAGTCAAGTTCTCCAGAGCCCTGCTAATGACCTATTTATTTGATTCAGGTGTGTTGAAGCAGAGGAACATTTAAAAGTTGCAGGTTACCGGCCCTTGAGGACTGGGGTTTGACACCTGTGATCTACATTGTTAGAGACAGGGTCTCTGCTGAAAACTCCATGGAACACAGTTTTTCTTTAGGCCTCAGAAAGAAAAGTCAAGCAACGCTTGAACTTAATCAACCCTTTTCATATGAATGCTGGAGCATTTTGAGCAGCAGATCATTCTTAGCTTTGAAGTTGCTTTTGATTGGTGGGTATTCGACAGTCAGATCGCTGTCGCTGTGGATCGAAGTTTGAAGAGTTACACCTTCTCACCCGCAAGGAGACATTCACACGTGGTGCCTCCCCTGTCCGGCTCTCGCTTGTGATCTGTGTGGTAAAGAATGAACGGAAGTGGGGATAGTGTTTTTGTTCAGGGATTCCAGCTCAGATTCCGGGCTGAGCCAGAAGTAGGTTAATGTGATTTTTATAGTTGCAGAAGGTTCATACTAGCATCTGTGTACAATTCAGTTTATGTTCCATCCATGCTTTCAATCCATGGCTGGGGTCCCAACATGCAGAACACTGGCCCCTTAGAACTGCAGTTGAACACCTCTGATCTATTCAGTTCCAACATGATTCAGAACATATGTGCAAATATTAAAATTTTACCTAGTCAAAAACTCCAGTGGTTTTCATGAAACTAAGCTGAAAGCAGTGTCACCATAGATTTTTTAGCCCAGCGGAGAATTCATAAACTGGCATGTTAAAAGTGCTCCATGATCTCTCAGGCCATCTGCTACTAATCTGCTTTAATGAGCACACTGGGGCGAGGATTAACTTTATTTCCTCCCCAAAACCCAGAACACAGTACGCAGTCTGTATTGCAAACAAAATGGTTAGTTCCATTCTCTATGGACCAGAAAGCAAACACTCTCGGATAATAATTTCAGATTTTAGCATCATCAAACCCTGCAGCCCGTATCTATAAACTGGTCTCCACAGGGGAAATTTACAGGCTAACCATAGCTGGATTTGAATAAAATCACTCTCTGTGCTCCTGATTTGCTGTGTTTGCCCCAGACAAAGTTTCGCTTTTACTGGGTTAGGCATAAGAATGGCAGCTCTCTGAAACTTACCATGAAGTTGTTAATCAGCCAGTATTATTTAACCCACTGACAGTTCTTTGGTTTTAGCTGGTGTTTATATTCTTCCAACATCACTTTATAAGTGGAAATAAAAGAAATATACTTTAGATTTATGTGTGTTACATCCATATTAGTATTCTAGGGGTGTAATGATAGTAACACACCACAGTGTTTCTCATCAAAGTAAACTCTATCCTCTTCGGTATACTATTATTATTATTATTATTATTATATGTTTTATTCCACTTGATGACCTGTTTTATTGTTCTTTTATTATTTTGTTATTTTAAACTTTATTTTTTATTGTTTATTCATGTCTATCAAATTTTTTATTCACCATATCACACATTCAGCACAATGCATAGTTAATGGACTACCCTGGACTCTTTTATTCATACTTTCACACATTTAGCTGCATTCTGCTGATAGAAGTGACCGGATGGAGCTTCCTTTGTGGGGTGGCCGGACTCATCCTTAGAGATAGGGTGAGGAGCTCTGTCATCTGGGGAAGCTCCAAATAGAGCTGCTTCTCTCCATATCGAAAAGAGTCAGTTGAAGTGGGTTTGGTCATCTGATCAGAATGCCTCCCCAAGGACAGGGATGTCAGTGGTTCCCTCCTAGACCTCTAACCCTTGCAACCCAGTCTCGAATAAGTGGAAGTTAATGGATGGAGACATGGACAGACGGATGAACGGACGGACGATGAATGGATGGATTCTGCTGTTGGCCAGATTATGAATAGTGTTGTACTCAATGGACCCAAATGAGGTTATCTAAGTGTGATATTAGACTTTGGCCATTAACAGATTTAACAAGCGATCAGCTTTCTATACTAACATGTACCCACAAATCAAATGCGTTTAGGAAATTTACACTATGTTCATTTGAATGAACACTGATTGATCAATGGACCGATCAACATCACAACCTTAGCCCTTCTTTATGTTAAATGTTTGCAGTTCTTACATACTGCCCTAATATGTATGAAATAAATTGAAGGTTTTACCTAATTAATGTCAGAGAAAAGTCAAATTGGTCCACAGTATTTATTTAATCTGAGCCTATTATTTAAACGTTGTATTAAGAAAAAATTTAATTTGTGAAACAAAACTTTTAGTTTTCATCCTTGGAAAAAAATAATTAAAAACCACTTAAAAGATCAAGAAAAAATTCTGTGTTATTTTCCTGTTTACCAATAATTTCATTTATGAGTTCTGGAAATGTTCGGGTCTGAAAGGTAAAAGCACATGGAGTTCACATCAAGTCATACTGGATTATTCAGAGTGATGCTTATGGGCCAAGGTTACTGAATTGTTGACTTTGTTAACTCATATGTTCAGTGCTCAGATTTAAATGCCTTTTTTTGATGGGAATACAAAGATTTGAACTGAATCAAGATGGCAAACATTGAGCTTCCAAGAATGTCTCGGTTTCCAAGAATTTCTAGGACACTTCACTTATTCAGAAACCTACACACCATTGATTGCCTGACATAGATCGCAGCATATGTACATCGTCATTTAAAATATCTGTAAAAAGGCAGAAGAGATAACATGAGTCCAGGATATAAAACAGATGAAACAAATTAAGAGATATAAATAAAAGCTGAGCATTTATCATCACGTCTCATTCATTTCCTCTTTCCACACTTTCTGTATTTCTCTGTTTGTGGAATGAATCAGAGGCTGAGTCGCAGAATTTAATTTCCCAGTCATTAGCGCTGTGTTTCTGTATGTGTGTCTGTGTGCCTACAGGGACACCAACTGTCAGGAAAATGACCATTGTGTGTTGTGAGGATTGTGCAATTGTTGTTTGAGGACTACAGTGCACCCTCTGGGCAAGTCTGATTCAATATGAAAGACTTCTTCTCTCTGGTTTGATGTTGTTTTATGTATTCTTTCTATGTATTGCAGCTGTTTTTTCAAGGTTTTCCCTAACTGATTAAAAAAATCATGAGATCATCATCAGAGATGGGAGTTTAAGACTCCAATCCGGGTCGCACTTAAGTCTCAAAAATAAAATACTTCGACTTGTGCCCTAAAGACTTGAAACTTGACTTAGGCTCATGGTCTGAGACGCTGGTCTAAAAGTTTTTATGTAATGAAGGGTGAAAGGAAGCCGGTATGTGAGCTACAGACTGCAACTGCTTCACATGTTTTATTGTGAAAAGATGAGCAGTTCCCAGAGGATCTTTTATTTATTGTTTAATGTTTCTAAGGTCAAAAAGAACCATGTTGCAATATGAAGTATTTATTTCATACTTGAAAAAATAAACTAGAGATGCATTTGTGGTTGATGACAACCTGCTGATCCCAGGTTTACCTGATTCAGATTTCTCTTTAAGAGCTACATATAAGAACGTATTTGAATGCATTGTATTTTTTCCTGCCTTCCTGCATGGGTGGTTATTTTTAGGAGCAGAGAAGTCACAATAGAAAGAGTAATAGAGAAAAACAAAGAGTATTTTTTGCTAAACAAGGTTTTATTATTATAAATCAAACCTAAAATGAATACAGGGTGGACATTTTTAGGTATCTGGCTATCAGCAAGCTACTAGCTTATTAGCATATAGATACTTGAGATTTCATGAGATTTCTTAAATGATGTCAACATTTCTGTCCAGATCCTGAGATGTTTGGGTTCGGATTTTCTGTCATGTGTGTATTTTGTCTATTTCTCTGTTTATATATATATATTTTGCAGCACTGGTGGTGTTTATTTTGGGTATTTATACAAAGTAGGCAGACAGGAAGTGGAGTGGAGCGATGGGGAAAAACATACAGCATAGGTCTCTTGGGTCAGAACTCAAACCCGAGACGGTTGCATCGAGGTCTGAGGCCTCCGTATATTGCTGTTTAAAGTCTGAGGCAAGTTGAATAGTTTCATATTTGTTTGGCTATGTGGTGATTGCTGGTAAACGTTTTTGAATTCAGTGAACAGCAAACTCAAGCTTGACCCTACTGAATTACCATTCCAGCCTCTTACCGGTGGTCCAACAGCCTTTTACATCTCGGCATGGCCCATGCAAGATTTCTAAAAATGTTTATAGATTTTTATGGTATATGGGTCAGAAAAAATTTTAATTTCTAAAATGAAAATCAGAAAACACCGGGAACCCTGTTGACCCATTATTGAAGCAACATAGAGACTACTGACAGTGTGGGCTCACTCTCACTCCGAAGGAATAAAGGAATACAGAGCCTTGTCAAAGTATTCAAGCAACAAACAAACTTCAGTGTATTTCTTAAGGATTCTATATTAAATAACAACACAAAGAAGTGCATAATTGTGAAGTGGAAGAAAAATGAGTCCGAGAGAATGAGAATGTTTTACAAATGAAAATCTGAAAAGTGTAATGAGTTGTCAATTTTTTTTGTAGAACTACCATTTGCTGCAACTGCAATGCACATCTTTGGTGGTCTTTGGTGGTACCAGCTATACTAGCTAGAGACTGAAATTCCAAGTTCAGTCATCTTGGATGGGGAAGGTCTGAACAGCAATTTTCAAGTTTGCCAAAGAATGTTACTTGGACTTATGTATGGATTGAATGGACTAGTCTAACACTTGGGTATGTTTTGACATAAATCAAGATTGTCCTGTATTTAGCTCCATCCTTCTTCCCATTGACATTGATCAAAATCCCTGTCCATGCTGAAGAACAGCCTCCTTACAGTTTGATACTTCCACCACCATGTTTCGTGAAGGGAAGCATATGTTTAGGGCGATTTGCAGTGTTGGTTTTCTGCCACCCGAAGTGTACTACATTTAGGTTAACTGCCTGAACCCTTGCTTTAATATCTCCATAGCTCTCTCTCTGACCTGTCTGCTGTGCTCAGAGGTTGTGCTAGACTTTTTCGTTTTTCCGTCATTTTGACTGACAGGATAAAAGAAATCCGGTCATAATCTATTTTTATCTGTCACTTTATTTTTTGAAGTGATTAATAACATTAATAACTTTTACTGTAGTTTCATTTATTTTAAATAATATTTAGTTCAAATAAGCTGAACAGACAATCGTAATCAACCAGATTAATGCATTTAACTTTTTCTCCGCAGTGACAAAGAGCACTGACTGTGGTCTCAGTAACTACATATAAACAATAAAATTAAACGATTACTCTTAAAATATGAAAAGATCACCTGCTGTGACCTAAATGCACAATCTCACAACGTTCTCCTGGTCCGCATGGACCTTAATTGCACATTGACATTAACTTAGATTAAATTACACACATGGACTCTATTCAATCACTTCTAAAGGCAATTGGTTGCATCCAATTCTAATAAGAGGGAAAACTCCTAATTGTTACTGTTAAAACATTTTTTGAAAAAGATCCTTTATACTGTGTAAATCTACAACGTTAAAGTAGCACTACTGTACACTTACAGAACTTACTTTGAACTCATATGAATGAGTTTGCTAACAGAGACACTTACTCCTAGTTAGTTTTTTGCTGCTCTTTCTTGTAGGGTTTGTGGAGAGGCCTTCTGCAGGTGCTGGTGGTTGGCTTCATTGCTACCTGCTTAGTAAGAACGGCTCAACATGCTGCTAGAGCCTCCCTCTGCCTCCTGAGATGTTCATTTGTTTGGTTTGTTGTTTATGTTTAGGTTGTGTTAAATTTGCTTAGTTTGATTAATGATTGGTTTATGGGTAAGCTGGTAATATTAAGTTTTATTTCAGGTTTTTTTCCTTTTCAGGGTTTCTTTATTTGTTGTACTATAAGAAACAATTTCTTTGGTTAATGCAAAAATACTTGTGTGGTCTCCCTTTATGTTACCCCACCATACAAGCCTGGCAGACATAACAGAGAGACTGTGGCCTTCGAAAGCCCGACAACAAAGAAGCTGACATTCTCCAAAATGTTATCTGCTGAAAGTTATAGCACCCAAGGTTCTGCGAAAGAGGTAATCCACTTTGATTGCAAGCTTTGCAAAGAAAATAGTGTGTGTGAAATAAAGCATCTGGCGGCAGTCAGCTGTAGATGAATAGGGACACATTCACTGTTTTTCCTCAACTTCAGACAACTGAGACTCTGTAGGGGTTGTATTTGGTTGAGGTCCTTGCAAGTAAAAATTGATTGTGTCTGTCGTTTGAGTGTCTGTCGTTTCTCTCCTACTAAAGGTAAATAAACAAAACTTTTTTAACTTTCATTTGTAAAACATTTAACAGTATGCATTTTCTTTTCACTTTCATGTACTACTTACATGAACTCTCAATTATATACATCAAAGTTTGTAGTAACATGACAAAATGTGGAAAGGTTCAAGGGGTGGGAATATTTTTCCAAGGCCTTGAAAAGGTTACATTGTCCTTCACAGTCATCATGTTCAAAACAACCCTACAATATATGACATGGTTCATTGGACACATTTATTGTGCCTTAAGGTGCTGTCACAATAGCTGCCTTCACACATAATTAAATAAGAGGTCAAAACTGAACTGTAGAACAGAAACATAATCAAACTGCAGACATCCCATAATAGAGAGAGAGAGAGATGTTTGATCATGGTGTGTGTGTTTCTCTTTGTGTCCAGTAGTTTTTATAGAAACCAAAGCCTAACATTATTGAGGGACATCACCCTGTTCAGCCTTGGTTACAGCTACTTTTGGGCTTTATACAGTAAATTAAAGTCAACACTTTGTCCTGACAGCTGTGTGTGTGTGTGTGTGTGTGTGTGTGTGTGTGTGTGTGTGTGTGTGTGTGTGTGTGTGTGTGTGTGTGTTCCTCTCTTGGCATCACAGTGAGAACCATTTTCCCGATTTCACCATCAAATTGAGGACCGTTTGTACCAAAGTGAGGACATTTTGCTGGTCCTCACGACCTATTTTGCTAACAATTAGGTTTAGGACTAAGGTGTGAATTGACTTTAGGTTAAGGTTAGGGTTAGGCATGCACTGGTAATGGTTAGGTTAGGGTTATTGTCTGGGTTAGGGCACAGAAAGGGTTGAAAACAACTGAAAATCAATGGAAGTCAATGGGAGTCAACACATGGTCAACACATGTACATAACATCACTGAGTGACCTGGGAGGACCTGCAGAACAACTTAATCCAGTGTTAATCCAGCCATCCACAGCCTCTGGGCCTCTCCTTGGTCCCTATTTGTCATTTAACTGCTATGGCACAAAGCTGATCTTGGTCTTCAATTGCCAGGAAATTAGATCCAGTTTAGTACCCCAAAAGTGTTTAGATGTGTTTAAAGCCCCTCTGCAATGAACTCTACAAACTGACTTCCAGCTACTTTAACTTTAGAAAAAGAAAAATAGAGAATAATAATATTATTCAACATCCCATAATCAAAATGTTGTGACCTTCTTTCCATTCCTCCTTCATTGTGTCCTACTTTGTTATTCTTCTCTTCCTTCTTTCCCTTTTCCTCGTGTCTGCCTTTTCTTCTGTACTTCTACTACTTTATGTTGGTCAATGACCCAAAATTCCAGTAACATAAATTTAATTATGTATTTGTTACAATAAAATGTCAAAAGGTTTTGTAAGCCACTGTTTAAACAGCGACAATTGGTGGTGATAATGGTTGTATCAATTATCCTAATGATCAAAAATAGATTTATAATGAACAACAAATATATTCCCTTTTTCTTTTATCTGAACCCAAATTGCAAGATGAAATGTAATTTCTCCTCATTCTTTCCCAGTCATTCACTCAAAGGCTCCTCCAAGGTGACTCTCACTCTGCCCCCCCACACTCCCTCTTTCCATCACACACCTCCCTAATACCCTGTCAGTCAGAAAGAGCCGGCCGTAAAAGAGAGTGAGAGGTGTATATGTGTGCGTAATATTGCATGTCTGAGGTGGGAAGCAGTAAGGTAGCAACCGGAGAGGAGGAAGAATTAAATGGAGAAGGTTGGGCTAAAATAAAGTAAGGTGGGCTGACAGACAGAGGGGGAAGGAGAAAATAAAGGAGAGGATAAGGCAATGATTGCTCAGATCACAGGCGGCAGGCTGATCTCTTGTCAGGTGAAGCTGTTAACTTGTCAGTTACTCTGTGTGCTCAGATATAAAAAAAAGTTTACCTGAGAAAACACTGTATGCATGGAAGGGAAAAGGCTGGATAAGATTTCAAAAGATGTCTAAAATGAGAATTTAAATTTTGCTTTGACATATAATTCTTGCTATCTTTGTTTAACAATTCACAATGATAGTAATTATTAGGGCCTAGTCTTCCAAACATAGTCAGACTGCAAAACTGCTGATAAAAAAGTGACTGAATGAGCCATTACATATATATATATATGTGTGTGTATATATATACAGGGGTTGGACAATGAAACTGAAACACCTGGTTTTAGACCACAATAATTTATTAGTATGGTGTAGGGCCTCCTTTTGCGGCCAATACAGCAACAATTCGTCTTGGGAATGACATATACAAGTCCTGCACAGTGGTCAGAGGGATTTTAAGCCATTCTTCTGGCAGGATAGTGGCCAGGTCACTACTTGATACTGGTGGAGGAAAACGTTTCCTGATTCGCTCCTCTAAAACACCCCAAAGTGGCTCAATAATATTTAGATCTGGTGAGTGTGCAGGCCATGGGAGATGTTCAGCTTCACTTTCATGTCCATCAAACCAATCTTTCACAAGTCTTGCTGTGTGTATTAATGCATTGTCATCCTGATACACAATGTTTGAACCATTGGATGCACATGGTCCTCAAGAATGGTTCGGTAGTCCTTGGAAGTGACGCGCCCATCTAGCACAAGTATTGGGCCAAGGGAATGCCATGATATGGCAGCCCAAACCATCACTGATCCACCCCCATGCTTCACTCTGGGTGGTACGCTTCTTTGGGACTTCTCCACCCTGTAACTCTCCCGGATGTGGGGAAAACAGTAAAGGTGGACTCATCAGAGAACAATACATGTTTCACATTGTCCACAGCCCAAGATTTGCGCTCCTTGCACCATTGAAACCGACTTTTGGGATTGGCATGAGTGACCAAAGGTTTGGCTATAGCAGCCCGACCGTGTATATTGACCCTGTGGAGCTCCCGACAGACAGTTCTGGTGGAAACTGGAGAGTTGAGGTGCACATTGAATTCTGCCGTGATTTGGGCAGCCGTGGTTTTATGTTTTTTGGATACAATCGGGGTTAGCACCCGAACATCCCTTTCAGACAGCTTCCTCTTGCGTCCACAGTTAATCCTGTTGGATGTGGTTCGTCCTTCTTGGTGGTATGCTGACATTACCCTGGATACCGTGGCTCTTGATACATCACAAAGACTTGCTGTCTTGGTCACAGATGCGCCAGCAAGACGTGCACCAACAATTTGTCCTCTTTTGAACTCTGGGATGTCACCCATAATGTTGTGTGCATTTCAATATTTTGAGCAAAACTGTGCTCTTACCCTGCAAATTGAACCTTCACACTCTGCTCTTACTGGTGCAATGTGCAATCAATGAAGACTAGCTACCAGGCTGGTCCAATTTAGCCATGAAACCTCCCACACTAAAATGATAGGTGTTTCAGTTTCATTGTCCAACCCCTGTATATCTATATATATATATATATATATGTAATATTATTAATTCAATTCAATTCAGTTTATTTATATAGCGCCAATTGACAACACATGTCGTCTCAAGGCACTTTACAAAACTCAGGTACATACATTCCAATTAATCCTAATCATTGAACAGTGCAGTCAGATTCAGTTATTTATTCAAATTGGATAAAAAGTTTTTCTATCTAAGGAAACCCAACAGATTGCATCGAGTCAGAGATTTATAGCAGTCACTCCTCCCGGATGAGCATGTAGAGACAGTGGACAGTCACTGGCATTGACTTTGCAGCGATCCCTCATACTGAAGTCCAAAAACAAAATAAGTCCAAAAACTGACCCAAACGGGGAAAAAAACAGAGTCCAAAACAAAATAACCCAGTAGGGCGAGACACAAGTTCTTAGGTCTAGGAGGCCGGCGGCGACAGAGATGCAGGCGTCTAGGAGGCCGGCGGCAACAGAGATGCAGGCGTCTAGGAGGCCGGCGGCAACAGAGATGCAGGCGTCTAGGAGGCCGGCGGCAACAGAGATGCAGGCGTCTAGGGGGCCGCGAAGACGCCAGAAGAATCCACGAAGCGAGGTCCCTGGAGGTCTGTGGTGTAGCGAGAACCATGGCGGAGACTTGGGCCTGGCGTCCGACTTGGACCCAGGCAAAGCCCGCAGAGGCTTGGACCCAGGCAGGAGATCCGGAGGTCGGTCAGGCTGTGGTATGCCAGGGTGGTGTGTGTCAGGCTGTGTGTCTGGCCTGAGTTCCGTGAGCACCCCCCAGAGAAAACTGAGAAGGTGCTCAGGACCTGGAAGTGGAGGCAGCCCGCCCACGGGCTCCTCCGAGATCAGGCGAGGAAGTGGAGGCAGCCCGCCCACGGGCTCCTCGGGAATCAGGCGAGGAAGTGGAGGCAGCCCGCCCACGGGCCCCTCCGGGATCGGGCGAGGAAGTGGAGGCAGCCCGCCCACGGGCCCCTCCGGAATCGGGCGAGGAAGTGGAGGCAGCCCGCCCACGGGCTCCTCCGGAAACAGGCGAGGAAGTGGAGGCAGCCCGCCCACGGGCTCCTCCGGGATTACGCGAGGTTCAGAAGACCCGGCGGCGGCCGGCTGTGGCTCTGAAGACCCGGTGGCGGCCGGCTGTTGCCCTGAAGACCTCAAGAAGGGGCGCGAAGGGACCCCCAGCTGTGAGTGGTGCTGGAGCATCAAGCCACCCCCTCCTCAGGAACTCCGCCTCCAGAATGAGGTGCATAAAGTCCAAGTCCACGGGGAAGAACCTCAGGTACTCAGCAAAGCCCCTCACCCGCCGCCTCATGAGCTCCTCCTCTGGAATCTCCGGTCCGGACGGGACCCATACCGGAGGAAACCGCCGAGAGAAAGAGGCACTGCCAGACTGGTGCCCCAGAATGGCGACAGCTGCTCCGCAGCTTGTTCCTCCTCTCCGCGGCTCGCCGGAAATATTCCCACAAGGAGATCAGCTGCGCTCCGTCTGCCTGGTCCTTGTGGCGGTGTCGTACTGTCATAATGCGTTTTTCTTGTGGTGGACCAGAGGCAGACAAGTACGGAGAAGGCAGAGTGGGATCAAAAAACTCGTCTTTATTCTAGAGTTCACTCACTTGCAGGCGAGGAGCAGAGGTACAGAATCCAGAGCACGGAAACAATAAGATCTGGAGCAGGGCGAGTATCCAAAGGCACTACAAAATACATGGGAGAGACATAACGACACCGCGGGGAACAAAGGACAAAGACAAACTTAAATATAGACGAAGGTGAACAAGAAACAATAGGGCAGGTAATCAGGGAAAGCAGACACAGGTGTGGAACAGGCGTGCAGCAAGACAGAGGGGCAGGTGAACCCGATGAGGAGCCAAACAAGACAAACCCAAGGGACCAGAAAACTATGATAATAATATTAAAGAAACCATTCTAAGTAAGTAGGGAAGCCACACTAAGGGAACAAGGGCGAGAGGAGAACACACTGGGAGGGAGAAGGAAACCAGAACAGTCAGGAAAACAAAAAATAACCAAACATGAATACAAACCAAAAATGAGAAACCTCTAGCTAAAGTAAACAAAAACACAAAAACCCCAAACAAAGTCTAAAACGTCACATCCTGACAATGGGATTTAAATGACATGTCCTGGACAAAAATAACACCAAGGTTTTTTACTTTATTACCGGAGGTCAATTTAATGCCATCCAGGTTAAGTGACTGACTAAGCAGTTTCTTTTTTTAAGACTCCGGTCCAAAGACGACAACTTCTGTCTTGTCTGAATTTAGAAGCAAAAAATGTAAAGTCATCCAAGTTTTTATATCTTCCAGACATGCTTGTAGTCTATCTAACTGGTTGGGTTCATCAGGATTTATGGATAAGTAAAGCTGAGTATCATCAGTGTAACAGTGAAAATTTATCCTATGCTGCCTGATAATTTGACGTATTGGAAGCATATATATAGTAAAGAGAATTGGCCCCAAGAAAACTGAACCCGGGGTACTCCACAATTTAAACCTGGAGTTTAAAGATGATTTATCATTTACATGGACAAACTGGAATCTGTCAGAAAAATAAGATTTAAAAACCAGCCTAGTGTTTTCCCCTGATCCCTACAGCATATTCCAGCCTTTTTAAGAGAATATTATGGTCGACTGTATCAAATGCAGCACTGAGATCTAAGAGGACAAGTACAGACACAATTATCTGAGGCAATAAGAACATCATTAGTGAATTTCAGCAGAGCTGTTTCAGTGCTATGATGAGCTCTGAAGCCTGACCTAAACTCTTCAAACAGGTCATTGCTGTGTAAATGCTCACACATTTGATTAGTAACTATTTTCTCAAAAATTTTAGATAAGAATGGAAGATTGGATATCTGTCTGTAATTTTTCAAGTCATCTCGATCAAGCAAAGGTTTCTTAAGTAAAGGTTTAATTACAGCTACCTTAAAAGCGTGTGGTACATATCCATTTACTAAAGATAGATTAATCATATCTAAATGGGGCTGGTAATCAGAGGAACACTTAAATAATTTGTTGGGATTGGGTCTAACATACAATTTTGGGTTTAGATGAAGCTAAATTTCTGATAACTCAGGAAGCTCCACAGGATCAAAAAGTCCAAACACAAATCAGGTTCTGCAGTTTTTCCCAATGTTGTTTCACTTGCTGAAGATGAAGTAATCATCTTCGGGAGTATGTCAAAATTTTTTTTTTAATAGAATCAATTTTTTTAAGAAGAATACCATAAAGTCATGACTGCTAAGAGCTAAAGGAATGGATGGCTCAACAGAGCTATGACTCTGTGTAATTTTTAGCAACTGTACTAAAGAAGAAACCTAGGATTTTTTCCTTTTTTCTCTTCTATTAATGATGAGAAATAAGCTGTTCTGGCTTGGCGAAGTGTCTTTTTATACAACAGTAGGCTATTTTTCCAGATTAAGTAGGAATCCTCTAGGTGTGTAGAGCGCCATTTTCTCTTGAATTTTCTAACGTTGTGCTTTAAAGTACGCAGCTCTGAATTAAACCAGGGAGTCAGCCTCCTATGAATAATTACCTTCTTTTTCAAGGGGGCTGCATTATCCAATGCATCACGCAATGATGAAGAAACACAATGAACAAAAGAATCAATTTGTGAAGGGGCAGAAACAGAATTTTTGCCCTCCACTACGTTTTTCAGTAATAATGAGGAGATTAAAAGTGTAACAGATTCTTTAAAGGTTGTTACAGCATCATCTGATAATGATCTACTATAATGACATTTTCTTTCAGGTGTGGAGTCCTCGGTTAAATTAAACTCCAAGGTATTTAAGAAGTGGTCAGACAGGACAGGGTTATGAGAAAATATTGTTATGTCTTTACACTCAATGCCATATGTCAGCACAAGGTCCAGAGAATGAAGAAAAAGGTGGGTGGGTTTATGTTTTGAGCAAAGCCAAATGAGTCTAAGATAGCATTAAAGGCAATATTTAAGCTATCACTTTCAGTGTCAACATGAACATTAAAATCCCCCACTATAATAACCTTATCTGTATATAACACTAAATCAGAAAAAAGGTCTGAAAACTGATCTAAAAATTAAGAGTAAGGGCCTGGTGGACGGTACAAAACAACAAACAGAAGTGGTTTTATTGCTCTGCAATTTGGATGAGGAAAACTAAGGATTAAATAGCAGTTTCAGGTATGATTTGATGTTGCCCATTCTGGCCCCTGGCAGACATTTGACTATGGTCGCTGGTGTCTTTAGTGCCACGTTTCTGACTATTGAGCTGCCATTTACCAGAGTTGGCTTCTCAGCGGGTGTGTCGCTGAGCGGGGAAAATCTGTTAGAAACGCAGACGGGGGTTGGTGGCGACCTGTGAGCTGGGATCTAGGACTATGCTTTTTACGTACCGTCACCCAGCCGGCCTGATATCCCGGCAGCGCAGGCTCTGCTGGAGGACTGCTACGGGGAGCTACCCTCGGTGGCTCCGCGCTGGCTAAGGGGCCTCGACTATCTGCTGGTTTTTCAACAGTGCGGAGCCGGGCCGCCAAATCCGACACCCTCACCTCCAAAGCTACAAAAATACTACATTTATTACACGTACCATTATCACTAAAGGAGGCAGAGGAGTAACTGAACATCTGACACAGAGAGCAGGAGAGAGGAAGAGACTCAGAGAGAGAAACAGCAGAACGGGTAGCCATGGTGGAGCTAAAGCTAACGCTAAGCTAGCAACCCCTTACCACTACTTGAAAAACCATGTAAGACACGGAGAGTCCCCAAACGTTAAATACAGCAACAGAAAGTATGTGTTTTAACGTGCTTATGTATTACAACAAGTAAGAGGTATCACAGTAGAGAGAAATCAGATCAAACGAGAGAGCCTTCACACACCAAACAATCCACCGAGTGCATTAGCGAAAACAGGAAGTGACGTTACCCAGAGCTCCTCCTTCAGCCTCTGGCCAGTGTCTTGTTCTAGCTCTTATTATGGCTCTTACTGTGGTAGCCTTAAAAATGGCTTTTTAACTATCCCCAGACTAATGGATGTTAATGACTTTGTTTCTCATCTATTAGATCAAAGTATGATGTTTTAGTTTTTTAGATATTTTACCCTACTTCATGTTGCCAGAAAGTTTCTGTCATTTCTTGATCCTACAGTTGCATAGTATAACCACATTCTCTAGGGCGTTTTTTTCGTATCATGGGATTTAGTTTGAAAAATATTTTTGATTTTATAGTTTTCCTTCAGTTCAAATGAATTGCTGAAAAGATAACTTAAAATTAAAAAAAACGCTTTATTTGTTTCAGTCCCAGAAATTTTTCGGCATTTTGGCTCAACTTCCGCACAACTTTCCGAGGCAACAAGTTGGTCCCTTCCTTTTTTAGTGTCTTGTCCCAGCTCTGAATGACTCTGCATTATTTATGTATAGCCAGATAAATTCTCCCCCTCTGTCTCTCTCTGTTATTTTGTTACTAGTCTCACAATTTTCTTCCCCCTCATGCCCACTCCATCAAACACACAGAGTATTTTATGTGCCCCCTCAGTATTCATGTAGCATAGCATATGTCTTTTCTCCTTGCATATTTATGAAGTGTTCAGTGGGCCCCCTGGCTATCAGTAGTTATGTGTGTGTCCTTTCTACCTCCATTAAGTGACACGCTCCAACTCACCACTCAGGGTTAAATAGATGAAATTATTGCCGCCTTTCTGACAAGTCATACCTAACATCCGCATGTGTCTGCTGTGTCCATTAGTGTGAGAGCTTCTCTCTGATCTGCCCTACGTCTCATGATATCTAACCTCTCTGGCTTAACTAAAAATGGGGACAAATATAGAAATATGAGATACTACTAACAAATGCACAGGCAGAAATCTAAGGCACGTGTGTACAAATGTATATGAGCAAAGTCTTGATCTGCTGCAGCTTTAAGGGTGTTGTGGGCATTCATTTCTCTATTCAATATTGTTAGCCATCTTGCATCCCAAACATCCTCTCCCCAGTAGATCAGCTTGCAAGCTGTATTTATAAATTATTCTCCCACCTCCCATATTAACAGCTGCTAAAGGGGATTTTCTTTAGGACGGCAATACTTTCATCACTCCATTTTCCTTTGATATCTTCCTAATATATCATCATTATTGGTTGAGTTAGTCACTCATTAAGAGGAATTTAAACTTCAGGACAGTTGAGTTAAACTGCATTTCATCAAAAAAGGTAGTGGAGATCCATGGATTGTTGTCCTATCAAATGCTTACTTTTCAGGTACAGATGTTGTCAGAGTTCTTGTACATCTATGAAGTCAAAATTCCATATTTTGTGGATTAAAATTTTGATGCTGGACAGATGCAAAAATGGATGGGCAGATGGAAAAATAGATGTATGGACACACAGTTTGATGATGGATGGATGGATGGATGAATAGAAATATCCAATTTTAGACAATGGGATAAAAAATTAATTCTGTAAATATCTTTTCATTGTCTAGTTTCTATGCTCATTGGGACCTGGGAAATGCTTAAACCGAACATACTTTTCCAGACTGAAATGAACCATGCTTTGGTGAGCCAGGCCGACTAGGGCTCTGTTTGCAAAGTTGAATACAGACTTTCCTAGAATGCAGGCACATTTTGTACCAGTTATATTTATTTTCAGGTGATGATGTAAAATATGAGTAAATAACTTTTAACATTGCGTTAGCTTTATAAACCTTATTCTTGTGGAACTATGCTTTCTGTCTACTTTTTTCCAGTCGTCCCTGTAGTTCACTGAGAAACTGTAATTTTGCCAAAAAGTTGTCTTTATTAATTCTCTGAGCTGCGGTTTGTCAGCGTCCTCAGTGGTCTTTCCTTTTGGCCTCCCTTCAAATGCTACCTTGTTAAGTTTTGTGGCAGAACATTGAGTTCCACACAAATGTTCTACACGCAGCAGATATAAAACTACGCTGTATTCGTACTCAACATGAACATACTGAAGTGAATGCTAAATACTGAAAATCACAAATGACCATGTATCCTGTTGCTCCCCTGTTTGTGGCAAGCTAAACCCAATTTAAGTTGATATCCTCCCTTAAGGAGGATAAGACAGCTCAAAATAGGAGAAAATGATGTTGTGCTGTAGCAGAAAGGATAATTTGTAACTAATTTCAAGGGGGTTTTGACGTGCATCAACCAGCACAATGTAAACATTTGACCTACTGGTGTTTCTGCATCCCGAAGTGAGACACTGAACCCAACCATCTGCTTACCTCTGACCTTCTTGTGATGACATATAAGCAGAAAGATCAGCAGAAGGGAAAAGTAAAAAAAGGAAGGAAAAAAGGAAGTGATGGACCAAAGGAGTGCTCGGGAGAGCAACAAAGAGAGACGGGCAGTGTCAAAGTGGGAATATGGAAATGTAATATCCGGCTGATAAATCATAATGACTGTCAGGTACTCAGTCATCTGATAATGTGACAGACAGAGGGCTGATGACTTCCTCCTCAGCCCATTGCTAATTATAGACAGACATAATGAACCCAGGGCCAGAGTGTGGTGCACCAAGCACATGTGTGAAAATAACCTAATCTTTATTTGTGTTTTTTATACGGTACAATAACTGTAATCCTGTGCTTAAATCTCTGTGGGAAAGCAAAACAATGTGTTCTGGACCAGTGCTACAAATATACAGCAAATCTACCAATACCGCACAGAGTACAGTCTAGTGTTTTATAATTAAACAAAACAAAGAACATTGCTCATGAGTAAAATATGTCAGTAACTGACAAAAAGAAGAAACAGTCATGTATGAGAGCATCTGCCTGAAAGAGCAACAATTTTACAACTGACTTTTCCGTCCTCAGTCACTAACGCCTGCTGTTTGATAACTTGCAACCATCAGATGAACTAAAAGTCGGTTCAGCAGTTGGTTACAGTTGTAGATGTGCCTTTATTTTGTGAGCTGCAAACCATATCACAGTTGGTCCACCCAAAAAACTACTCCCCCACTCCACATAGTGAACGAAGTAAAGACAACCCTTCAAAATCATAAAGGTCTGTGCACAAGAACAATCCATCTCAATAAGACAAGCTACAACACAACAATCCATCCTTCTCTCTGCTTGGATGAATTCACTAACTGTTATGCATTGTCCCTTAAGGCTTCATTATGATCACAAATTGATGTAGAATTGCAAAGAACATGCACATGGCATGCGGAAAGAGCTATAAATTAAAACGTTTTGATGGTGTGTTACCAAGGTAACATGCTTTGATGTAAGAATGAATGAATTCCAAACAGTATGGTTACCCTGGAGAAACGTGTCCCAAATAGCCAGGAGAGACATAATTCTCATAAAGTGTGGGTGTGGACCAGGACCCAGGCGCAGACGGGAGCATTGGATGAACATAGTTTATTTAATAAAAATGAGGAATTTTACAAGAAAACAGAACGCGGAAGACAGCAGTGGCACAAGCAGGAGAGAACAACACAGAAACAGAGTACGGAAAATATTTTGGATAAGGTTGCACATTTGTAATACTTGTTTATTGGCAGTATGACATCATCAAGTGTCGCCCAAAACAGTTTTTTAAATGTTGATCGGTTCAGGCAGAAAGAGAAGCCCCACCTCAGGGCCAAACTCTCAGACAGTATTTGACAAAGAAACCAGACCTGAGCAAACTACTAGGACCTGAACACCTGATCTCTAGAGCTATTGTTGCAATAAATATTCATTTAGCATGGTACGCTATGCTACTTTGTCTATTTTGAATCAAGCTGATCTGGATTCTGATTTTTTTTTCATATCTCTAATGTGGGTTCAAGCCTTCAGTGACTTTATTTCAAACATGTCACCCAGTTTCAAATCCAAAGAGTGGAGCGTCTTAACATCTCAAAGGCCAGGCCTGCTTGTGTTGCTAGGAGTGATCTGTGGACAGACTGACCAACCATCCCTCCAATGGAGAAAGGTGGCTAAACGGCAGAGGAGGAATGCACATGGTTCCAAGGAAATAAATAGCCTTGTCTAACCCAAGTACTTATCATTTATGGTTCTATCTATGAAGCTCTGGCCTGGTTTGCTTCTTTTGTCCTCATCCAATTTTTTTTTCTCAACACGGAGGAAACGACGTCCCATTTCATTATAATTCTCAGTCTACATGTAGTGTGCAGTTTACATACATAGAAGAAACAGTCATATTTTTTGTATTTCCATTGTGGCTTTTGGTATTTCTGTTGTAGCTTTTGTATTTGTGTTGTGGCTTTTGTGTTTGTGTTGTGGCTTTTGTATTTCCGTTGTGGCTTTTTTGTATTTGTGTTGTGGCTTTTGTGTTTGTGTTGTGGCTTTTGTGTTTGTGTTGTGGCTTTTGTATTTGTGTCGTGGCTTTTGTATTTGTGTTGTGGCTTTTGCATTTGTGTTGTGGCTTTTGTATTTCCGTTGTGGCTTTTTTGTATTTGTGTTGTGGCTTTTGTATTTGTGTTGTGGCTTTTGTATTTCTGTTGTGGCTTTTTTGTATTTGTGTTGTGGCTTTTGTATTTGTGTTGTGGCTTTTGTATTTGTGTTGTGGCTTTTGTGTTTGTGTTGTGGCTTTTGTATTTGTGTTGTGGCTTTTGTATTTGTGTTGTGGCTTTTGTATTTGTGTTTTGGCTTTTGTGTTTGTGTTGTGGCTTTTGTATTTGTGTTGTGGCTTTTGTGTTTGTGTTGTGGCTTTTGTATTTGTGTTGTGGCTTTTGTATTTCCGTTGTGGCTTTTTGTATTTGTGTTGTGGCTTTTGTATTTGTGTTGTGGCTTTTGTATTTGTGTTGTGGCTTTTGTGTTTGTGTTGTGGCTTTTGTGTTTGTGTTGTGGCTTTTGTATTTGTGTTGTGGCTTTCGTATTCGTGTTGTGGCTTTTGTATTTGTGTTGTGGCTTTTGTATTTGACCTGACACCTATGGGCCACCATAGAGCTTCTGCTGGCAACAACTTAATGCTCACCCTCTACCGATGATCCACATGGCCCTGTCTTTCAGTGTTTAACCCTTTCTCTCTCCTAGACATGGCGATTGACTGAGCTTTTATTGTGACTAACTCTATGTGCTCTCTTCAGACTCTAACCTTGAAAACTGGCTCAGATTTTATATGTTCTTTCTTTCTAGGTGAAACGACTAAAGGAGCTAAATCCATTAACATTTACTTTTCCTTCCCATAGAAAGTACTCCTGGATCGGTGCTTCTTTGTTCTCTTTGTGTCTCTGCTCTGTTCTCTCTAACCCCCAGTTGGTCGTGGCAGATGGCCGCTCACACTGAGCCTGGTTCTGCTGGAGGTTTCTTCCTGTTAAAAGGGAGTTTTTTCCTCTCCACTGTCGCTAAAAATGCATGCTCAGTATGAGGGATTGCTGCAAAGTCAATGCCAGTGACTGTCCACTGTCTCTACATGCTCATCCAGGAGGAGTGAATGCTGCAAGTTACTGACTGGATGCAATCTGCTGGGTTTCCTTAGACAGAAAAACTTTTTATCCAATTTGAATAAATAAGTAACTCTGACTGGACTGTTCAATGGTTAGGATTAATTGGAATGTATGTACCTGACTTTTGTGAAATGCCTTGAGACAACATGTGTTGTGAATTGGCGCTATATAAATAAAACTGAATTGAATTGAATTGTTATTTGTCACTATTTGGATAAAACTTAACTGAATTACATTGATTTAAAATTTAGGAGCAAGAAGCTGTTTGATGCATTTTGCCAACCAGAGTTTATCCCCTCTGTTCCATTGCATACTTTAAAACAACCCAATAAATGTAATGCAGGCTGACACCAGTCAGTGAGTACTGGGTTACTCACTGATACTTTGATGCCATCAGCATCAAAGTATCTGAGATTCAGTGTGTTTAGCCATAAAATAACCAAAGTGGCTCTGATCATCAGTGTGTTCCCTGCCATGTATATGACAGGTTTGACTGTTAATCATCTCAAAACCCTTAATTTCAGCCTTTGCCCTGAAGACTAGTTTCAGTGAAAACCTCACACACCTTCAGAAATCCTCACTATCAGGGGAGTCGATTCTGAGGAAGGTGGGGTTGCAAATGAGAAATAATTTGGTTCGGTTTGAGAAATCAGATGTATTCTGAAACGTTTAGAGCACATTAAGTGATGTTTTTTTTCTGTCAAGATTTCAAAACACATGTTCACCTATGTATCACAAATGAAGAAGAAAAAAACATTAAAGGCATTTAAAACATAATGAAAATTTGCATTGTTTCCAGTAATTTGCAAAAGTATTAATTACCCTTTAACGTTTTTACATTTTGTCAAGTTGCATTCTTATGTGGCCTGTATGCCATTGTTTAAAGAAAGCCATATGAAGTGCAGTCTGCCATAAGTCATGTAGGGGACACAGCAAACATGGAAGGTCCTCTGATTAGACCAAACTAACTTTTTTGTCTACATGCCAAATTCTTTGTAGAGGAAAAACTAACACTGTGCATCACCCTGAGCACACCATCCTACAATTAAACATGGTGGTAGCAGCATTGAACCTGGTCAGATTTGATAGAAAAAGAATGGAGCTACATGCAGGGCAATCCTGGAAGAAAACCTGTTAGAGGTCGCCAAGACTTCTGGCTGGGCCAGAGGTTCGCCTTCCAGCAGAAAACAAACTAAACATGCAACCCGAGCTGCAATGAAATCAAATAAAAATAATGTTTAGATACTCTCCGCTGAATTGAATGTGCTTGAGCTATTTTTCAAAGATGTGCAAAGTTGGTATGGACATAACCAAAGTGACTGGCAGCTGTAATTTCAACAAAGGTGGCTTGTGCAAAGTATTAATTCAAGGGGTTGTTAGGTAATGACTAGAGGGTGGTTTTAACATGACAAAATGTAGAAATGTTCAAGTGCGATGAATACTTTTGCAATGCTGAGCTCCTGAAGTAACAATAAGAAGACAGGAAAACAAAAGAAAAGTACCGCCAGTAGAGTAATATAAGTTTCAGAGTTCAATGGTTTCATTCTATATAACATTAAGACCAGTACAAAACAACTTTCCAAACGAATCCGTCTTTTTTGCTACTGTAGTATTTTTCCAAATAAAAATAACATAATTGTCTTCGTAAAGATTCATCCAACACAGCAAAACAGAAAATCAATTTGGAAAGGGATCTTCAGAAGGCAATGAAAGAAACAGAGAAGCACAGTGGTAGGGGGAAAAAACTAACAAAGCTGATCGCTAAACCTTTTCAACTTCATATATTATTCATTGGTAATTAAAAGAGTTGAGCTGACTCAAAGCAAGGAAGACAGAGTAGGAGAATTTCTCTGAACTTAGATGCTCCCTCCATTTAGTCACTGTCCATGTCTGTAGACTTGTTTTAGTTTAACATTTCTAGCCTCACTGGGGTTGGTGCTTTAGGACAACATCATATACTGTGTGTGTGTGTGTGTGTGTGTGTGTGTGTGTGTGTGTGTGTGTATTAGTGGCCGGCCCATAGGGGGCGCTGGGGTGCCCCCTTCCTGATAAAAGAGGAGGAAATGTGAAACAGATTTTTACAAAATCTGTTATATATATGAATTAAGGTTAAGGAGCTGGGATCCAACAAGCCCGACATTATCACCAACCAGCAGACCAAGGAAAAAAAAAATAATTCTACAACCGGAGTTTTTGCAAGAGTTGGTTCGAGCGCAAGTCGTGGGTGACCAGCTGTGGAATAGCCCAATCCACTTTTCTTTTTTCCCAGCATTCTTTTAAAAAAGTCCCCAAAAGGGGGTTTTAACGGGACAAAGTCGGGGAAAACTGTTTTTTTAAAGCACCCTCTCCGAACGCACTAAGAAGCCAGAAAATAAAAGGGGTTCATAGGGAAAAACTGTTTTTTCAAGTTGTTTGGCGGAAAGATTAGCAAAGTGGCGCAGCTAGAGGGGAATATAGACATATTTTTAGTTTTTTTCACACTTTTTTTTTTTCCCAGTATATAACCCAACATGTTTTAATTTCATAGTCTTGATCCCCTTCAGTGTAAAGCTACAAATTCATAAATTTGATAAGGGGGGTGCCCAAAAACTTTTGGTCTGAAATCCCTTTATATAAAAATTATATAATATATATATTTTATATATAAAGGGGTTGGACTTTAAAATGAAACACCTGGTTTTGGGACCAAAAATTTTTTATTAGTATGGGGGTAGGGCCCCCTTTTTGGGGCCCAAATACAGGGGCCCCCCCCCTTCGTTTTTTGGGGGAAGGGACATATACAAGTCCCCCACATGGTCAGGGGTTTTTTAACCCATTTTTTTTGCAGGATAGGGGCCCAAGGTCATACGGGGGAATAGTGGGGGGGAAAACGTTTCCGACTCGCCCCTTCCAAAACACCCCAAAGTGGCTCAATAAATTTGTTTGGTGGACTGTGCGGGCCATGGGAGATTTTCAACTCATTTTCAGTTCATAAAACCCAAATCTTTCCCCCAGTCTTGCTGTATGTAGGGGTGGTTTGTCACCCTATACACAGCACTGCCTTCGGGAAATAAAAAATATATATAAAATTATATATAATTTTATATATATATATATATATATATATATTTTATATTATAAAAATTTATTTTATTATTATATATATATATATATATATTATATATATAAAAATATGTATATATATATAATATAGGAAAATGAAACATTTGTTATTAAGAAAATGAAAGAAACATATTTTTTAAGATATCTGGGTAGTCGGGAAAAATACACAACAAATTGCAACACTTTATAAATGCATCAAATCAGAAATTGAGAAAAGATCATGTTGGATATTCACACTTATGTGGAATGGGTAATGTGTTAAGAACAAAAGGATGCCACATCATTTGATAAAACTGGTCAATCTCCAGAGGGCTTCATCTAATGTCACAGAGAGAATTAAACTGAAAAACTGTTATGGCAGGTAGTCCAAGTTGCTCAAATGTCATTGCAGCAACTCAAAATGGGATATCTCCTCCCAGATCCTGGCCAGGGCATCACTGAGCTCCTGGATAGTCTGAGGTGCAACCTGGTGGCGTCTGATTTATCTAAACATGATGTCCCAAAGATGTTTTAGGGATTTAGGTCAGGGTAGTGTCGGAGCCAGTCAATGATATCAATTCCTTCATCCTACAGGAACTGCCTGCATACTCTTGCCACATGAGACCAGGCATTATCATTCACCAGGAGGAACCCAGGACCCACTGCACCAGCTAAGGGTCTAATAGGGTGTCTAAGGATTTCAAGAGGCTACTGAATGGCAGTCAGGGTGCCATCGTTTAGCCTATTCAGGTCTGTGCGTCCCTCCATGGATATGCCTCCCAATACCAACACTGACCCACCACCAAACTGATCATGTTGAACAATGTTGAAGGGAGCATAATGTTCTCCGTAGTTCGCTCTATCTTTCCTAGAGTAACTGCCTGTCTCCGGGAATCTCCTTCATACTCTTGAGAGTGTCCTGGGAGACACAGGAAACCTCCTGGCAATGGCACTTATTGATGTGCCATCTTGGAGTTAGACTGCCTGTGCAACCTCTGTAGGGTCCAGGTAGTGACAATGACCCTGGTCAAATGCAAAGGCACTGAAAAGCAGTCCAAAATGAGGAGGGAAAAAATGTCTGTGGCTTCCACCTGTGAAACCATTCCTGTTTTGGGGGTTGTCTCATTGTTGTCCCTCTAGTGCAGCTGAAACAACCTACTGAACTGACCACTGTCCTTCACGTTTTAGATATGTCTCTGTTTCAGCACACTTGATCTAAATTATTTTATTATTTGCTGAGCATTCAATCAAGTGACCTACAGAGCGCTAACAGAACTGGGGTGTCCCTGTCTATCTTCAAGAACCTACACTGTCACCCCTGCCACCTCTGACAGAGCCTGACAGGTCCTGACCCGGTCTTTTTTCTAATTAGCTTGGATTGTTATTGTCCTCAATTTTAAGTCTCTTTGGATAAAACTGTCTGCCAAATGCAAAAACATTAACATCTGTCTGGCTTTCATGATCGTTTTGAAGAGCCAACGTTTCCCTCTTTGCACACCTGCCATTAAAGTTAAAGTTCACCAGACTCTTTCTGATTGTACCCAAGATGACATTTGATGGTTTTTGGAGACTTCTTTTAGTGTCTTGTGGTCTGCTCTAAGGGTGAAGTTGTTTAGACGACCAGACCCGGGCATGTTGGCAGTTTTTATAAATGTCCAAAATTTTTTCCATACAGAGGAATGGCAGATTTTAAATTCTTTTTAGACCTCTTTAAATTATTTACCAGACTCATAAGCTGCTACAGTCTTCTCTGTTGACTCTCACTTCAACAGCTGCATCACACCAAGTTAAATGTCGAGGTTTGTGATGTAAATCTCTTGATTTTTTTCTGTATCTTTAAAGTTGTGGTTAAATATCCATACATCGAAATATATTAGAAAATCACAAAAGTAACTCTAGGGTGTACTAATTTTCTCAGAAGACTGTATCTTCCTAAATGTTCTAAAATGCTTCAGATGGGTGTGACACATTTTGGAGCATTGTAACTTTACCAATGAAGCACATTTAGAGATGCTTTTAACGTGAGGTCGATCGTGTCTGACACAAGAAAGCAACATCTCTCCTCAAGGCGGTGGAGCAAAATGATGAAAAATCTTTGTGAGATGCTGATAACATGAGAGGTGGGTTGAAAGGTCTAGAAACAATGACTTTTAGTCTGCTTAGAATATGTGAATAATTTTTATTTCGGTTTACTTGGTCATTTCTCTCATCTTTCTACACAGACACATTGTTGTTTCCCTGCAGCTCCCTTTTAACATCCAGCCCTGTCTATAAGAACAATAACCTCTTTAAACTTTTAAAGAAATGATCAGCATCAGAAGAAAACATCATTCTAAGCAGGCTTTCACCCCCCCCACACCCACCTCACCCACCCTCACTTTCCCTGAGGCCAAATATTTTGGTGACCAAGACTTAGCTAGCTATCAAGAGTTACAATTTTCCCTCTACTCGCATTTCACTTGATGTCAAGTCCACTCGTAACTGGTGCCAATAAACTCTGATGTTCCTATTTTATGAGTGGAGAGCAGAGCTCTTAAAGCCGGAGGAAACTTTTTCTCTTCTCTGTGAATGAGCCCTTTCCTTTTGACTTCTGAAGCAGATGCCTGCAATGGATCCCTGTTCTCTTCACTCTGCATGGGGTGGTCCTTAAATCTGGATTTGACAGAAGACTACAGAGAATAAAAATATTACTCTCAGCAGAAAAGAGAAAAGAAGTTATAGAGAAAGTTGGATGGAGAAAGTTAAAACTGTCTCCTTCAGAAATAAGCAAATATTGTATTTCAATTCTGAGATCTGCAGTCAGAAATGGGTTTTGCACAATGTAAGTTGCCAAGGTTCTACTGAAGTGTGATGAATTAAACTGAGTTTAAATGGATGTTGTTTAATAATTCAAGAAGGAAATTATACTCTGCAGCAACGAATGAAAAATGGAACATTTACAGAAAAAAAGCAAAGAACATAAATTGATTGATTATGAATTTAGTCTTAAAGTGTTTCTCTAACCTTGACACAAGGAGTTATGGATGAGTTACTAGTGGGCAGGGGTAAGCCTCAGAGTTCCATTTCCAGTCTAATATTGTTTCCAGGTGAACACCCAATTATTTAAATTGACCATTATATGATATTGTGGTTTTTCATTTACAGTTGGCCTTTCATAAAAATTCTCCCTCGGGTTGGACCAAAGTGAAGACAGAAACTTGGGATGAGCATGATAAAGGATTTAAAAATAAAACTGAATACTTGCATGAAGAACAGGAAATGGAACACGGCAGAATAATGGGAAGAGTAACTAAAGAATCCAGTGATGAACAATTGAAAACCAGAAGCTTAAATACTAAGAGAAGTGTGGCGAATGCCATTGAAAGCAGGTGAGTCAATCAGTTGATAATGTGAGCAGCTGAGGCAGGAGGAAAACACGGGGACTAATACAATTGCTATGTTCACACAACAGGCAAATGCAGCCCAAATCCAATTTTCTTTGCCTGTATGCAATCCATATCTGACTGTTTCAAGGCAGTCTTAATGGCCCAATTCTGATTTTTTTTTTACCTCTATTTGCCAAAACAATCCAAATTGTGCCACTTCCATATGTGGTACTAAATTGGATACGTAGCGTCTCAAGTCAGAACAAACATGAAAAATATCAGATTTTAGCAAAAAATCAGAATTGGGGCATTCATGGCATTTGGGTTCGGGGGCATGTGTTCGATAGCTGTATCGTGGTTGTGGGTGGCCCTGTCGGGGAATTCATGTTGGGGTTCATGGGGTGTGGGGGAGCTGGAGCTTGAAATTGGAATTCGTTGGGGAGTTGGGACTATTCCATCCTGGGATGGCTCTGATTGGCCCTCTTTTGTTCGTGGCTCCCTTTCCAGATGGGGACGGGGGTCTTTGGGGGCTGGGGTCAATGCGGGAGGGTTGGGGTCTTGGCCTGGGTCGTTCTGGTTCGGCCGGTGCCAGCACTAATCTCCACCCAGGAATGAAGGGGACCTCCTGGCTCCAGAGGTTGGTTGCCACGTTGGGGTATCAGAACCTGGAACTGAGATTATAGAGTATGTGTGGGGTGTGTGAGTGAGTATGCGACGTTCATTGTTGTGTGTCTTTACGTTGGGTGTGTGGATGTGAGTGTTTTTATGTGTACGCATGACGGTGGGAATGTGTGATTGCGACTGTGTGTGCCTTTTTTGTGTCAGGTTAGGTCTTGGACTGCTCCCTCTCCTGGATCAGCTTAGGCCCCCCATCAAATGTGGGGCCTATTTCCTCTCCACCACACTCCCTGCAGGTGGCTAGTGTCTCTGCCTGCTGGTGTATTGGTGGTTCTCTGTGTCCGGGACTGGGTGCTTTGGCGGGTGCCAGCTCACTCCCGATGGCTGCTTGCCGGGGCATGGGTCCACTGGCTCTGTCGGTCCTCTGCTTGGGGGCTAATGTGCCCCAGGGTCTCTGGGTCTTTGGCTGGATCTGCTCCAGTGTAGATGGCTGCCGGTGGGGCCTGTGGGCTTGTCGCTGCAGATCCCTGGGGCTTCTGCACTGTGGCTGCTGGATGGTTTTCCTGGGGCTCTCTTCTGCTCTTTTCTGGAGGTGGTTGCGGTTGTCCCGACCCTGTGGTGGTCCTCTTGGGGTTTCTGTGCTCTGGGGGGGCCTTTAAATGTCTGTGGCTCAGATCTCCTCCATGTCTGTCTCGGTTCCAAGGGCTCCACACACTCGCTATTACATATTTTTATGGAGAAACCCTATATACACAAGCGTGCTCACACTGGATTGGATTCAAGTGTTAACTGATACACAGATGTTCTATATCGAACCGCAGTTACCACTAAATACTGAACATCTTGCATTTATTAGTAACATGCATTTTTCGGTAACATTGCTGTTGTTATATATAAGTTTCTGCAGGTGTAGAAACAGTCTTCTAAGGTCTCTTCATCCTTCTTTCTCTCCTCTATTCTTTTCTCCTTTTCTCCCTTTCTCCTTTTTGCCTGACCTCACTCTATCTTGCTTCTTCTTTTTCCTTTTTGTTTCCATTTCTGTGTCCTTTGTATTTGAAATGATCCCAAAGCGGCTTCTAATAACTTTATATATATATATATATATATATACAGGGGTTGGACAATGAAACTGAAACACCTGGTTTTAGACCACAATAATTTATTAGTATGATGTAGGACCTCCTTTTGCGGCCAATACAGCGTCAATTCGTCTTGGGAATGACATATACAAGTCCTGCACAGTGGTCAGAGGGATTTTAAGCCATTCTTCTTGCAAGATAGTGGCCAGGTCACTACGTGATACTGGTGGAGGAAAACATTTCCTGACTCGCTCCTCCAAAACACCCCAAAGTGGCTCAATAATATTTAGATCTGGAGACTGTGCAGGCCATGGGAGATGTTCAACTTCACTTTCATGTTCATCAAACCAATCTTTCACCAGTCTTGCTGTGTGTATTGGTGCATGTCATTCTGATACAGGGCACCGCTTTCAGGATACAATGTTTGAACTATTGGATGCACATGGTCCTCAAGAATGGTTCGGTAGTCCTTGACAGTGACGCGCCCATCTAGCACAAGTATTGGGCCAAGGGAATGCCATGATATGGCAGCCCAAACCATCACTGATCCACCCCCATGCTTCACTCTGGGTGGTACGCTTCTTTGGGACTTCTCCACCCCGTAACTCTCCCGGATGTGGGGAAAACAGTAAAGGTGGACTCATCAGAGAACAATATATGTTTCACATTGTCCACAGCCCAAGATTTGCGCTCCTTGCACCATTGAAACCGACTTTTGGGATTGGCATGAGTGACCAAAGGTTTGGCTACAGCAGCCCGACCGTGTATATTGACCCTGTGGAGCTCCCGACGGACAGTTCTGGTGGAAACAGGAGAGTTGAGGTGCACATTTAATTCTGCCGTGATTTGGGCAGCTGTGGTTTTATGTTTTTTGGATACAATCTGGGTTAGTACCCGAACATCCCTTTCAGACAGCTTCCTCTTGCGTCCACAGTTAATCCTGTTGGATGTGGTTCGTCCTTCTTGGTGGTATGCTGACATTACCCTGGATACCGTGGCTCTTGATACCTCACAAAGACTTGCTGTGTAAGAACACTTCCTGCAAAAGTTAGATATCCGCAGTTATCGTTCATAATTAAACATCCAAAATTATTATTTTATTAATTATTATAATAACCGACCCCATATGAGGATTACAATAAATGGAAACGGTGTTCCCTCGCCCGGACGCGGGTCACCGGGGCCCCACTCTGGAGACAGGCCTGAAGATGGGGCAAGCTGGCAAATGCCTGGTGGCCGGGCTTTCACCCACGGAGCCCGGCTGGGCACATCCCGAAGAGTAAACGTGGGTCCCCCTTCCGATGGGCTCACCACCCATGGGAGGGGCCAAAGGGGTAGGGTGCAATGTTGTATGGGTGGGCGGCCAAAGGCGGAGACCTTGGCGGTCTAATCCCCGGCTGCAGGAGCTGGCTCTTGGGACATGGAATGTCTCCTCTCTGGTGGGGAAGGAACCTGAGTTGGTGTGCGAGGTAGAGAGGTTCCGGCTAGAAATAGTCGGGTTCACCTCAACGAACTGCTCTGGTACTGGAACCAGTCTCCCTGAAAGGGGTTGGACACTCTTCCACTCTGGAGTTGCCTCTGGTGAGAGGCGCAGAGCTGGAGTGGGAGATCAATAGACAGATTGGTGCTGTACTGGTCTGTCGTGGTGAAGAGAGAGCTGAGTCAAAAAGCGGAGCTCTCGATTTACCGGTCAATCTACATTCCTACCCTTATCTATGGTCATGAGCTTTGGGTCATGACCGAAAAAACGAGATCAAGGATACAAGCGGCCGAAATGAGTTTCTTCCACAGGGTGTCTGGGTTCTACCTTAGAAATAGGGTGAGAAGCTTGGTCATCCGGGAGGGACTCAGAGTAGAGCCGCTGCTTCTCCACGTCGAGAGGAGCCAGTTGAGGTGGCTCGGGCATCTGGTTAGGGTGCCTCCTGGATACCTCCCTGGTGAGGCGTTCCCGGGCACGTCCCACCGGGAGGAGGCCCACAGGAAGACCCAGGACACACTGGAGGGACTATGTTTCTCAGCTGGCCTGGCAATGTCTTTGGATTCCCCCGGACGAGCTGGCCCAAGTGGCTGGGGAGAGGGAAGTCTGGGTCTCTCTGCTTTGGTGGCTGCCCCCTGCGACCCGACCCCGGATAAGCGGAAGACAATGGATTGATGGATGGATGGATGGATAATAATAATAATAAAAATAATGATAAATTACAGATAAATTACACCCACATACAATATATTTGTTGCTTCATTTGTTGCATTTAATGTTTAATTGCTTGCTTTACAATACCTTAGTTAACCCAGTAACTGACCTAATTGATGTAATTTAAGAATTGTATATATAAATATATGCATGTATTTATTGATATAGCGAGATCTAGTCCGTCTTTAGTGACTTATTTTGAAAATCTGGATGTTGTGCTGGTTCTGTTTCCTGGTGGTGCGGTATGATTTATACATGTTGACTCCAGCTGTGCTCCAGCATCCAGCAAAAATACTATGGTCGAATGGCCTCATTAAAGTTTTTGGGTGTAATTTCACAAAACACTTGTTAGGGTCAGTCTTATGAGGAGAGGGGTTAGTCTTATGTTACAATATAAATTGAAAATGAAAGAAATGTCTGACAGAATTCCAGTTTGTCAGCACAGCACCTTGCTGAAAATATTAATTAAAAAAAAAACCCTCCACAGAATAATGGGGCTTATGTGACAGAGTCAAGGCTGTAATCACAGAAATGGGTGCCAATATAGTTGCTACTGTGCACAAAGAAAGTTAAGCATATTATCTGTTTTTTGCAAACATTAAACCAAATGTTAAAAAAGTCAGTTAAGTCTCTCCTCAATTGTTATTTTAAATCAAACAGATACTGAAAAGTAGGCAAAACGAAAATCCCAGTAGTTCTGAAGATTTTTGTCTCAGACAAAAACTTTTATTAATATGTTTATAGAACAATACCATTCACTTAGATTATAAATATTGAGTTATTTTTGGCAGCAGTGTTGCTTGGGAAAACATTTTTGAGTTTAGCAATATCTTAAAAGGTTTTGAACCCAGTAAAAGTTTGGTTTGCAAGGTACGGCTTTTATAAAAGCTACAGTTCAATAAATATTGCCAGATATATTGCAACAGACCCAAGAACGCCTTTGAACAGCTTTAAAAAATGAGTTTGGCCCTAGCCCCCCTAGTAAATGCAAAATAGATGACTGGGAATTTTAATGATGTTTGACAATCAGGAAACCGTAGCACCGTAGCACCGCCCAGAGACTGACTGGCTGCCCTCTCCCCTCCCTGGAGGAGATTTACTCCACCCGCTGCCTCAGGAGAGCCCGCAGCATCATCAGGGACCCCTCACACCCTGGTCACCATCTTTTTGAACTGCTCCCCTCTGGGAGGCGTTTCAGGGCAATAAGGACAAAAACAAACAGACTGAAAAACAGCTTCTTTCCTAGAGCTGTTGTTGCCCTGAACGCCTCAAATACTCATGTACACTGTTAAATGACAAACACTAAATACATTCCGTGCAATTTTTTCCTTTTGCATTATGCTACCTCACGTTCAATAACCTGTAAATATTTCTGTATATATATATATATATATATTATATATATATATATATATTATATATATGTATATATATATTATATATATATATATATATATATATATATATCTGTTTCCACCGGCACAGCCCTTTTTTAAAACTTTTGTTTGTATTTATTTTCTTAAATTTGCACTACTTGCCTGCACTGTTTTGTTCTGGTTTTTTTTTTTTTTTTTTTTTGGAAATTTCGTTGCACCCATGTGGAGCAATGACAAATAAAGAATTCTGATTCTGATTCTGATCCTATTGTCCTGGTTAGCTTGGCTTCCTAAGGCAATGTTTGCCAATTGGTGTTTGATTGAAAGCATGCTCTTTGGTCAAAAATATTGCACCCAGGGTATATGCTTTTAAGTGCACTTCTAGGCACCTTTGTCTAAAGCCAGCATAGGTTTAAACAACTGGTTCTCAGTGGAATAATGTTTTTACTTTGAACTGAAGTCTCTAAGCGCCAACACTTTTGCCCTTTTGGTTTTCCATCTCCCTCTTCAACCATCCTCTCTCCTTCGAGCTTCTATCTACTCTGCCATCTCAGCTGATGGGAGTGTAAATTGTGGGGATCTTTGAAAGGAAAGTAATAGTGGTCATTTTTTTCTGACAAGCTACCAGACAGGGTAAGGTGGAGGACAAACTCAGAGGAGAGGGAGGGGAGTTTACAAAGTAAAGAAAGAAGAAAAGAATGAGACTGAGGCCAAATGGCAGACAGAGAAAAAGATTCAGATATAAAGATAACTGGGAATAAAGGTCTAGGCCTTAACCTTAGTGGAGCAAACATTGTTTTGTGATGATGTTATGAAAACAAATAGGAAAAAACTTTTATTTTGGCATGATAGGAGGAGAAGCACTGTTGCTTTGCAGCAAGAAGGTCCTGGGTTCCATTCCTGGCCAGGGGTCTTTCTGCATGGAGTTTGCATGTTCTCCCCTTGCATCTCTTGGTCTATCTAAATTGTCCTTAGGTGTGAGTGGGTGTGTGCATGGTTATTTGTCCTGTGTGTCTCTGTGTTGCCCTGTGATGAACTGGCGTCCTGTCCAGGGTTTACCCAGCCTAGACTGCTGGAGATAGGCACCAGGTCCCCTGTGACCCTGTATGGAAGAAGCAGGTATAAAAAATGGATGGATGGACAGATGGATGGATTAGAGGAGAACACTTTCAGATTTTATTTTACAAGAAATTTTTATCTGCATTTATCATCATAGATTTCTTGGTCCATGTATGAATAGAGTTGAGTGTGTCTAATACTTCATCTGAAAGAAAGGGAACTTTGCTGAGCAAAGTGTCTTTTTCTACCTCATCGACTGCCTTAGATCTTTGTTCACGACATCAAATACACTATACCACCAAAAATATTTGCTCACAAATCCAATTCCCTATATTCAGGTGTCTCCATTTCCAGTCCTCAATAGCCTGTATCCAGAAATGTCTACATGCTTCCCAGTTTGAACACACCTAAATCAAATAATGGGCTCATTCTGAGAGGTAATCCAGGCATTTGATTTGAGATGCAGTCAGTGGAGGATCTTGAAAAATTTACATGCGGGGGCAAAGATCTAAAGATCTAGGCAGGGTGGCAATGCTGGACCTCTTCACTGAAGTATGTAAGAAATCTCTTATATGTAAACAGAATCAACAAAACATCCAAAAAACACTTTAAAACTATTACTGATTTTTAAGAAACAAAGACAACTTAGGTATCATCTTTGCATCTTGATGTATCTAAAAAATATCTAGTGACAATTAGCATGATCTAATACAGTTTTCACTGCATTTCTGCGTTGTAGGATTTGCTTTCGTTATAACAAATTGACTACATCTATAAGGCCTGAACTATCTAACTTTATAACATACCTGTAGACTTGTGAAGATGTGACAAGAAACATCTCATATCTCTGCACTGGAATTCGTACCGAGAATAAATCCATACCAGGTGGTACAGCTAGATAGGCTGGATTCCCCGACAGTGCAGATGAAACTGATAAAGGAGAGAAGGAAGGCACAGCTGCCTTTCTCTGACTTTGAAATCTTCTCAACTTCACCGCTTATGCCAACATAATTTTCCTCATCACTCATTTCTTCACCTGTTTCACTTTCAATGGCCTCCTTCACCTGTGACCCTCCTGGTCGCTCCATCATTTGTCTGTTATCGTGCTTATTGTAAGTTAAACTAACAAGGGAAACATGCTAACGCTCTTACAAATCACATGCAAGTGAGTCACTGTCATCAAATGATTAATGAACGTATTACATTGTGAATGTCGGTCACTTCAGCAGACATTTCAAGTTGTGTGCTAAACCATCACCTGAACAAACTGACTTTAACTGCAGAAACTTGGACAAATCAGTTGCTCAGTAGATTGATGTTTAATTTGAAGGCTGTAACAGGCCTTTTGAAAAACAAGCAATTAGTAATTACAAAGTTGCCGGACCTTAGCTCTTGAGGACTGGACTTGGAGACCCACACCACTGATGCTCATTTGAAACTGAATCCATCCATATGGCTTTTAAAGTGTCATTGTGATTGTTAGCTTAAGATTACTTCCTGTGTTTCAGTGGTGGAGCTTTAATTTAAGAGCAAAGAGTCTCAGAGTCTTTAGAGCCCCATACAGCTGCCGCGGTCCACATATTTTTTCCAGCACTAGAACCACCTGAGCTGAGTTTTACATGCACATGTGAGGTGAGTTAAACCTTTTCCAAGACCTAAAAACAGCACATGCCATACAATTTTTTAATGGTTCAAACACCTTGAAGAGGAGAAAAGTACTGATCTACTACTATTCAGTTTAAGGCTAAGGGTATTCAGTCAGAACAAACAAACTCTGCCTAGTAACCACAGGCAAGAATGCCTGATCGGCTTATTTTTCCCCTCTTAAAAAAAAAAAAAACCAAGTGTATGGAACAGACTGAGGTAAAAAAAGTTACCTGAAATTACAGAGTATCCTTTCTATAATTTCTTGCATTCTTTTAATTTTTTATCTTTTTTTCTGCTCTTTTGACCACCGAAAACTTTAATTTTAATAACCTGAAGGCCCTGACTGCTCGCCACTGTGTTTGTCCACTGACAACAATAAGTTCTTTAACATGTTTAGGAAGTTTCTCAGATAATTTCTCTTCGTTTTTTGTTTTTGAAGACGGCAAAAATCATTGTACTTGTGCCATAAACCGGAAGGTATTGGGAGAGTCTAAATTTACCTGACAGCCACAGAAAATGTTCAATTCCGGTGTTTTCTTACCAAAAATTGCCAAGGAACCAACATAGCAATTTGCCTAATCGCTCATTTAGTATATTTTTCTAATCCAGAAAAATAAACTGCCAGTCTTAACCTCTGAACGCCCTGTCTTTACACCTTTCTTTTAACGCCAAACATATGTCCACAAAAGAGATTATATGATCTGCTGCTATTTTACCCGAAATATGTGGATATCCTTGTGAAAAACAAATGCCGTTTCTCTGCCTCCTTGCTGACCCGATTGCCAGGTTCTTTCTCTGATTTTATTTGACCAGGGAAGTTTGTGTGAGAGCGCCTTACCCAACGAACCCATTAAGTTCTCCAACATTTCTCCAAGAGTTTAGCTGAGGCCGTCACTGGCCATGGTATTACGAATTAGAAAAAGGCGGACCCAAGATTCAGCCAGACAGTGAACTGAAAGATTTAAAAGGTTTATTCAGCCACAGGAAAACGTCACTCAGGTTAAACTCCACATAGCTTTCAGGAATCACTGAAACAGAGAGGATTAGTGACTTGTAGTTTCTCCAAATCATGCAAGGATCAGAAAAGTCACTAACCTGTTCTTGTCTTGGGTTAAACTTGAAACCCAGAGGGGACACCTCAGTGGGTAGAAGGCAGGGATCTCCACAGCGCAGGTGAGAGAGACAGGTGACTTTTGCCTGAATAATCCAAGGGCTAGGCTGATTCAATAATCCAGGGACAGAAACAGGGTCAATGATCAGAACAAGAGACGTCAGGCAAGGGGCAGGCAGAGGCATGAACCAGATGCAGGAAACAGGGTCAAAACCAAAATCCAAACAGTCCGACAAGGGGCAGGCAGAGGCAAAAATCCAAGAGGCAAGGCAAGGTCAAAACAACGATCAGTCAGGAAGGAACGCTGGATATCTACTCACACGATGGCTTTCAAAAATCTGGCACCGTCTGCTTGTCAGAGTCAGTATATATCAGGGAAGACACAGGTTCTTGGAATGCCACAGATTGCACTGCACTGCAGCAGTCACCAGGTGCATCTCATCTGCTGATTGCAGCCAGAGAGACAGGTTAGAGCAGACGTACCAGAATCATTACACATGACTTTTAAAGAGGTGTGTGTGTGTGTGTGCATTTTTGTGTTGGGCTCTATAGGAAACTGAAAAAAACTATATCTATTGCAAAGCACTAGACAGAATAAAAGAAAAAAAAAATAATAAAACAAAATCTCTAGCAATCCTTCACAGAACAGTTGTGTGTGTGCTGATATGATAACACACACTTTACTAATTACAATTCCTTGCAGTGGATTTTTATTTAGAAGTATAAGAGTATTTTTTTTCAAGATGACATGGAGGATGGAGGAGAGGATTACAGGGAAGCAAGAAGGTTATGATAGAAACAGAGTGATGAAAAAGATTGATGTGAGAGACCGTCCTTTCCACAAGAATGCACACGACTTTTCCCTGTGAACAAAACATGGCCATTAATGGGCTTAAATGATTCTTCCAGTGCAACCCCCACCCACGGCAACACCTCACTTTGACACTCACGAATGAGGAAAGACACAAAAAGATTCCTGCTCAAAAAAGTGTTAGGAAAATTTAAGCTCACCTATCATTACCTGGATACTTTATTTTCATATAATTACATCACATTAAAATGAAGTTTTATCTCATTAATATGTGAACTTGTTGCATTATGAGTTGCTTCACATCATGCAGCCTCAGAACTGATTTGACCCATGTTCTTAGGTGGTATAAAATGGGATTTTTTTTCAAGTTACTATTTATACTTTTGTCACCTACTTCATGTTTGGCAACATGAAGTAGGTGACAAAATCTCAAAATGCAACACATTGAGGGTTTGTCCTTTGGAACACAAGAAGGTACCCACAACTATTACATTAGCTATAAAAGAACAGATATATACTGGGGCACATGTCAGAGTAAAAAAGGTTTGGTAAGGGCTGTGGCCTGGATGCTGGGCCGTTACACCTATAAGAACTGGCTTTCACTACAGAGAAAATAGTTAAATGTTGCATTAAAGACTTCTCTCTTGCAGCTAAACTTTGCAATTCTCAGAAAGATTTAAGTGGAAACATGCATTAAATATTGCTTAAGAGTACAAAAAATAATATTCCATGTACTCTGTTTCTTTCTTCCATTACAACTAACAGTAATCTCAATTTAATCAGTTAAAAAAGACATTTTCATGTCTGTGCTGATGTTAGTCTAGCCTTAAACCTTGTTAAATAAGATTGATGGTGACACACAAAGAAATCCAATGGATTGTGTTTGTTGATCCATTAGAATCATGCAATTTCTTCTTTTTCATTGGGACATAAATGACACAGTAAGATTAATGCTGTAAAGATTGCCTTTTGCCTTTTAGTCATGTCTGTCGGACTTCTGCTTTGGAAAGGCTTTTTTCTAGGTTTTCATGTGTTATGTCTCAAGACAAATACTTCCTTCCTGAATCCTTAACAGCGGCAGGAGTAAGAGTCAGGTATTTATAGCCTCTATATGAATTTGCAGTTATGTGAAAAAGTATTTGCCCCCACATAGATTTCTTCTGTTTTTGTTTTTTTTCTCATACTGAAAAGTTTTAGATCAATGAAAAAAGGTTATCATACAAATGTCACCTGACTAAATACAAAAAAAACCCACAGTGATTTCATTTATTAAAGGAAAAGGCTATCCAAAACATCTTAGCCCATTTTACATAAGTAATTCCCCCAAAACGTAATAAGTGGTTGTTTCAGCCTTGGAAGCAATAACTACCAACAAGAGGTCCCGGGGGGGGGGGGGGCAGTTAGGCATGAACCACCTGTTTAAGGTCACATCATCTCAACTAGATTTGAATCCATATTTCAAATCTAGTTGAGGCCACAGCAGATCTTTTTTTTTTGGAGCCATTCCCAAGATGACTTGCTGTTGCAAAATTTTTCTTACAGTGTCAAATTAGACCCAGGTCACATTCTCACATTCATATGTGCTCCTAAATCAGAAACATATCTAAATTTTTTCAAAGCGATGTCAGTCAACACCATGGCTGCTGAGAGCATGCCATCCTATCAGTGCACTAGCTGCAGTTAACTATATGTCATCATCCATACTCTCAATGCACAATAAATAGCAAACCTAGGCTGCTTTCACAGAGATCAGTATGTGTTCTGCTCTCCATTGTCGGGTTTCTAGCTTGGTTTCAGAAAATTTGTATTAAGGCCTGAGGGTTGGTAACCAAAAGTTTGTGTTAAACAGAAGGAAAACTTTAAAATAAAACAAATGTCAGCTTTCTGGGCCCTTCTGTTAAGAATTACAATCAGAAATAATCACCCACCGATAACCCGCCTGTGTCTTTTGGATAAAAATCTAATCCAGGCATTAAGGTTTTAGGTTTCAAGTCTTATCCAAATCAATCAAACCTCGCTGTGTTAAGCAGAAGAAGTATATCTCTGACCCAATGAAATTTAGACCTAATCTTGTCACAACAAGGTAATTAGTACAAGAACATCCTGACAATCAGAAATTTATAGACCATTCAGTAAAACTGATCTTGCTGCAGTCAGATACACACAAACATGTGACTTTTTCCAACAACAGTATGATTTTCAGTCATCAATAGACTTATTTGAACCCACAGTCAAAAATCATGTGGTATAAATCCCTGCTTTAATATGTTTTTTAAAGAAACAACTAAACTAAGACTGTTTCTAAGCCTAATTTCTGAGCATTATTTCTCCATGATATATTCTGTCATCTGTGCTGCAGGCTGTGGTGCTTGTCTGATGAGCCTTTTACACTGCACATCTTTCAGCTTTGGGAGTGGAAATTTGGCACTAATGGGAACCATGGTGAAATATTTGGCTGTCAAAGCAAAATGGTGGTCCTATTGCACAGTGATGTACGCTCTGACAGATCGACTAGAGCACTATGTACCCGACAACAATATAAGGCGAAATTTGAACCATCAACCCAAATTCTCATAATGGAGCCTTTGCTTTGCCCAACAACCAAAAGTCATGAACTGATGAAACTGGTAGAAATAAAAATAAAGTAGTAGTACTTATAGTTTCAGTCAAATGGAAAACACCCATCAAATGGCAAAGCATCTGGACAGAGAAACAATGAACATACAGCCATGTGAAAAAATTAGGACACCCTGCTTTGAAAAATTTCTGTAATGTTTAACATATCATTGAATTTCTGATGAGGAATAAATTAGCACACGCCCACATTTATTGTGAAAATATATTGCTAACATTTTACACAGATGTATCAATTCAGGTGCACATGATAGGAACATCATTACTAAATTGGTGTGTTCCTGGGTGTTGAAGTAAAACTGAACACCATGCTGGAATCAAAAGAGCAGTCTGAGACCTTTAGAAAGAAGAATATACAGCTTATAAGTCGGGTAAGGGATTCGAAGAGCTTAAAAAATATAGAAATTAGCCATTTCACTGTACAGTACACAATCTAAAAGTAAAGGACATTCAAAAACAACTGCCAACATGCCCAGGTGCACACACCAGTAAATCCATGAAAGACTGCCAGAGCATTTAGAAATGGACAGTCTGTGGAATAGTCAAAACCCAGATCTTGATCTCATTGAGGTCCTTGGGCAGTACATGTGTTGCTCCGAAAAAGAAGGCAAAAAAGTACAAGAAATGATCACAGGAGACCGTATCACTGCTTCTCCATTCACTTGTGTGTATTGAATGCATTAACAAACAAAATACAGAGCGCATCTCTTTTCACATCATTTTGGAATAACCTTTTTTAACTGTAAATTATTTAAGGAATGTTTTGATAGCAAAGTCAAAACAAATTTTCAAAGCATGAAATAGAAATATTTTCCTGTCAAAATAATTAAGCAAACACATTTGTACTGACGTCATAACAATCATAAGTAAGGCGGTGCATTATTCTTATTTAAATAAATCGGACTACCGGAGGCCATAACGGGACAGTCTTCCTGCCGCTAGCAACGGTGTTAGCAATAGTGTTGAACTAGTTAGCGGAATACCCCTCAAGCTGCACATAAGCAACAAACACACAACTCCGCAGTGCAAAGCAACCCAAAAACATACAAATGCTTACGTACGGGGCTATTATACATCCATACACCATTCTCTTAAAAGTTTTATCCCATTAATTACCTTAAAAGAAGGAAAAAACTACAAGAAAATGATCACAGGAGACCTTATCACTGCTTCTCCATTCACTTGTGTGTATTGAGTGCGGTAAAAAAAAGCATGTGTGTCCCCCTAGTGGATCCTTTAGGTCATGATGCTAAACTGTCCCCTATCCCAAACAAAGAAACTTAAATACTTCATCTTTTGCACATTTTAAACCAAATGAACAAAATCAAAATAAATGAACATAATATTAATAAAGTTAAATTATGCAGGATTATACCCTGCAACACATGCAAGAAACCCCTCAGAAATCTCACAGCAGATATTGAGGAATTTTCCACCGACTGATGTCAGAGACTGTAAGTGGCTACAAAAGGCCTCTCACTGAAGTTATTGCAGCCAAATTAGGTAATACTAGATATTATGGGGTGGGTTTTTCTCACTCCTGTTATGGAAATAAACACCTTTAATTAGATTAGAAGTACGGGCTCAGGCGGGCTGCACGGTGGAACAGTTGGTAGCACTGTTGCCTTGCAGCACAAAGGCCCTGGGTTTGACTCCCGGCCTGGGGTCTTTCAGCGCAGGGTTTGCATGTTCTCACTATGCCTGGTTATCTCCAGGTACTCTGGCTTCCTCTGGGTAATTGATCTCTCTAAATTGCCCTTAAGGTGTGGGCATGGTTGTTTGTCCTCTGCGATCGTGATGGCGACCTGCCCAGGGTGTGCCCCGCTCTCGTCCGTAGACCACTGCAGATAGGTACCAGCTTCCCCACGAACCAGTATGGAAGAAGAGGCTATTGAAAACAGACAGATGGATTGATAGATGAAAGTACACACTTGCCTTGGAGCAAGAAGGCCCTATGTTCATATCCCAGCCTGGGTTTATCAACTTTCATGTTCTCCCAATGCATGCATGTGTTTCTTTCCCTGTTGCCCTGTGATGGAATAGTCCAATGACCACTGGAGATAGGCACCACCATCCTGGTTACCATGCATAGATAAGCAGATATAGACAGTGGTTGGTTGGGCATATATTTGTTTAGTGAATAAAAAGAGGTTTTAGTGTTTATGTTACATCCCTGATAATAGGGAGGAAAGAATCAAGAGAGTGATTTTCAGTTGCTTCTCTCATGCAACAGTTTAAAGCAATTCATCAATGAACATGAGAGTATTTTTATATTATGTACTGCTCAATGTCACACAGTGGATGGAAATTAGCTAATTAATAAATCAAAATAATAATAAACTGCTGAATATTTGCCTTTTAACATGTTTCCTCACAAATAAAGGACATTGGCCTGTTCCGAGCTCCTGCCATTAGCTTAACGGCCATTATCTAGTACACAACTGAGACCCAGAAACATTATGTCTACTTATAAAACTATAATACAATTCTTCTAAAGCTCACAAGAACAATGAAAGGTTACATATAAAACTTAAAACAATGTAGAGATTACAAATGTATCATATTTTGATCACCATTACCTGAGAACAGGGGAGGAAGAATCAAGAGAGTGATTTGCATTTGGTTCTCTCATGCAGTAGTTTAATGCAATAAGGAAAGAGCGCAAAAGCCCCTTACTGGAGGATGGAGCCACTAACAATCGATTCCAAAAAGGCTTACTAGCTGATTACTGATGTACAGATCTTAATTTCCTTGGATAAAACAACAAACATTGAGGCAGCATGTAATATAACTTTCTAACCATTTTTTTTGCTGTATTTACATTGTTGTTTAGGCTTCTGTCAGCTGATAGGAATTAGTATTTATTGTAAACCTTTTTACTGTCAACTCTTAATAGTATGAAATCAACTTATGAATAACAGCTGTATAGAATCTTTTATTACTGTATTAGCGGTTAGTAGTAGTCTTCCAACCTATCACACTTAGTTATAAATAAATCACTTCATTGTTGAAGAGATGATACAAAAAATAGGCATCGATGTGTGAACATTTCTTGTGAAAAAAAACCTGATAATTCATTGAGTTAAGTTTACATTTATTTTTTTCTCAACTTTGCAAATACTGTTCATGTCCTGTACCGGCTTTCAGTTTTATGACTCTTATTTATAACCCCTGCTGAAATGCAGTGATGATGTTTTTCAATGTTCTCATCTGATGGGTCCCTTTCCCTTTTATATTGTCCAAACAAAGCACTCCATTTTTTTTTTCAATAAGCCAGTGAACAAGGTCAGAAGAACAACACTTTTGTGCACAGAGCACATTCCATCCGTATTTCCGTATCACTGTGCCTTAGTCCCCATTTCCCCTTTCACCTCTTCTTTTATGAACCACTATCTTTCCTTCATCTTTTGTCTCGGTCCAGCCTCTCTTAGGCTTCCCTGGGCTGTCATCACTTCAGCTAACAGAATGCTTCCTCCTGTCCTTTTGTTGCCATCTTTTTCCTGCTCTTTATCTTTTTCTTCTCAATCACCTACTTTCCCCCTGTAGTTGCCTTCCATTTTAACTTTTGTCACTTGTATCTTTTGTGTGTGTAACTCTGAGAGTGCAGGAAAAAAAATCCAAAATGATGTTCCTTCACCTCTTACACTGGTTTGGGGGTAAAGTTAAGAAGGTAATACCATCTTTTTTGTCTTAGTCTACATTTATAGTTGAATAGATGTCAATAGAAGTTCCCTAAAGGGTTTTAAGTTTATGCTTGTGGAAATACTACGGTTCAGAATACTGCTAATCATATCATATGTATCCAAATTAGTACATTTTTGTTGTTCAAGCAATCACCAAAACTGCTGTTTCTTATCTTGTCTAAAAACATGTAAATAGCTCTAAACATGAAGAAAAACATTTTTGAAAACAACAAGTTAATTGAAATTAGCCCCTTTTTTGTGTGGCACATTTTTCTTTGGGATAAATGAAAATTTACTATATGGTATTGCATCAGAACAGAGCGAATTTATTTTGTTTCATGAATTTTTTCCATATTTAATGATCACCTGGGAATGAGTAAACCCTTTACACAGAGGGTTCACCCATTCTCTTCGCAGTCACTGAGTGTTGCCTGTTGTTTAAATCTTTTTTATTTGGATTAATCAGAATGTAGGTCGGGCTGCAGTTAGTTGGAACCACTTCAGACATTCAGCATGCTGAAGTGAGTGACTCTCTATCAGTACAGTTACAGTATCTGCATAACATGATATTAAGAACGTTAATGGTAGGTAGGTTATTATCGGGTCATTACTGCGACAACTGAGTGGCATATATTCTGAAGTATATGGTGCCTCAAAGTTGCAGCTCAAACGTCATGGAAGTTTTCCACATTTCAATATTACTTCTGGCACTCTGGTTTAGCTGAAAGTCTGGTTGTGCGTTTTACATGCATAAAAAAGCGATTCCGAAGCATAATTTACAGCATATATTTGCAGTTTATGTTTGTATGCATGTCAAATAGTGGTTCTTGGATCATAGGACCAGCGCAGGCAAAATAAAAAAAAAGGTCTAATAAAAAAGAAAAATAAACTTCAACAGGCAGGATCTAACAGATGCAGGCATGAACTTGGCTTGGCATGACAACAGTTGAGGACATGGACAGGCTTGGCTTAGCATTAACAACAGGTGAAAACCATAAGACTCATAGGCATAAGCAGGTGGACCAGATAAAGCTGATTGCAATGGTAGACGCTGAGAGTGAAACCAAATCATGACTAAAACTAAACAGAAACCCAAGGACACTATCTAACCACAGGAATTTTTTTACAAAAGTAACAGCTTTTAAAATGCACCATAAATAGAACAAGTAAAAACAAAAACTAAAGGAAAGACCTGGAAAATATAATCATAAAGGGAAGAAATGAAAGCAAAACAAAACATCTTGAAATAGTGACAATGCAACTGAAATAAAAAGGCTGATATGTAATGGTCTGAACCAGGGGTGGATCATAAGTAATGACTGTAGGTAGTAAATAACTAAATAACATTCTCCAGACCAATTAACAGGCAGATACAGATGTGATCTATTTCCACACATCCAAACCATGTTCTTAGGACACGAGTACCCATCTCTACTAGGAAAAGTAACAAGAACCCTGGTTAATTTACCTGCCTGGCTATTCAATTTACTTCCATTCGGTAAGGCTCTCAGATTAAGAGTTAACACAAAGGATCTGGGACCAAAGATCCTGAAATGGTATAAGAATCAGTTCTGATAGGACATGACTCAAATGTATGTCTGTTGGTAATTACTCAGATTAGTCATTAATGGTCTTAGCCGTACCTTTTCCCAAATAAACACAGGAGTAATAAAAACTTGCAATACCAATCATCAGCATCAGAACAGATCATCTTCCATATAGCTGCATCGTGACCTTGAAGTGGAATGTCCTTCTTCTGGTACTGAAAACAGTTTTTTCAAAGAAAACAAATCATAAACTAAATTTAAAAATCCTGCTGCCTCTCCTGAGTGGCGTCTGCGCGTCACTCTGCCCTGTTACCAAGATAGTACGGATGGGCAGTCGTTGGAAGCCCCTCTAGGTAGGAGGTTCAGAACCAGGATGCTGCTCAGGTGGTGTTCCCATGAACACCTTCCAGTGTAGCATAGACCCAGGTGTCACGTTCTGCTACCTTGACAGCGGTGTAGGATCTGATATGGCCATCCCAGCATCTGGACTGCAACTGTGTTCTCCGGAATAAAAGGATGGACTTTGGAAGGGCTGTTTTCAGCAATGCAGCTTTCACAATCTGTAAAACTTAAAAAAGCACAGTGGACGGTTTTGACAGAAAAAAACAACATCCTCTTTTCACACAAAGATGTGGAAGGTAAAAAATCTTAGCAATATCCCCATGCCCAAATTAGGAGACCTGTCAAACAGCACTTCAAAAGTCTTGATCGTAAATGAAAATAATAAGCAGAGCCTTACATCCCTTGGCTAATTTTTTTAATTTTTCAAAGTCCCTTTTCTGAAGCCTAGGTGCTTAATTTACATGAACTTCATCAAAACATCCAGCAAATCAAAAAGAATTAATCTTCTCACTCCACCTAGTATACAGCAGGGGACCATCAGCAAAAATATTTAATATATAAATGTGACTGATTTTTGGGGAAGGTAAAATTATTTCCATAGTTTCAGAAAAACCCAAGAAAATTTCAAAAAGGGTCTAATCGTGGAGATGAAAAATTTCACAAAGAACAACACTATACTTTCAGAAGGTTTTCAGAATTGATCTTAAGGAGCTATGCACCATTTATATAAAAAAAGTACAATCTCTTTCGCATTGTCCTAAGTCCTCACTGGGGGTATAGCTCCTTTTTCCCTGAGTGTAAAACTTTTTTTAACCTCATGTTACTTTATTCTTTATTCTGACATTCCCTCTTTCTGGCGCAGGTCCAACCCCTGTGCAATTTAGCAAAAGATAAAAAACTTCTAGTGACCAGGGTCACATTCTAAACCCCCAAAAAAATAATTTTGACAAAGGTGAACTAGAAATTACCAAAAAAGCAACATAAATAAATAAATCCAGATGTTTCTAAACCGTTTAATTAGTTTTCCCTTAAAAACAAAAACCCAAAAATTCACTTGTTGTGCCGTTCATAAAGTCTCACTTTGAAATAATCCTATCTCCGATTTTGCTTTTATGAAAAGATTTTTAGATTAATGGCATCCAATGTAATTTTGATGCATTAAAATCAAAAAATTTAATCTGTAAATAATTTCCCAAATATGAAACCATAAAATCAGATTCTTTATCAAAAATATATTCCTTATTTTAGCATATCTAACTTCAGTAGCTTAATGGCACCAGGAAAAAATTCAACCTAATAATCACCAAAAGATCCTTCATGCAAAAATAATTCTTCAAAATTTGTTTAAAATATTTTTTTTTAAACCTTTTAATATTTTAAAAAACCCTAAATCTAAAGTCATGCTACTCCTTTTTTTAAACAAAAAACATTTAAGGCAACAATCACTACAAGCTTTTGATTCTATTGTCTCTTAAAAATGTTAAACTCAGGAAGGGAGGTGCTGGGGATTACCATGAAAAAAAAGAGAAAAAACCCGGTAGAGGGAATCGGGAGAACTAACCTCTGAGGGCGCTTATAGGGGGGCCCACGTTTCTTCTTTTTCCCAAACCCATTTTGGTCCCCTTTAAAATGCAAAACGTTAAAAAAAACCTACGTCAAAAACAAGCTGCTTCTTAATTCTCCTGAAACTGAAGGTTTTAATCAATCTGGGATTTGAAACATTTTTCTAAACCCTGCATTATATGTCATGCAACACATAAACAAACTTCAGTCCCCAAAAAAAGACAAAACATCAAGACAACAAAGGCCAATTTTAAGTTTTTTAAGAATTAAGAAATTTTTAACATCCTTTTCCAAAAAAGTTTTTCTCAGCCCTATCTCTTTTGCTGTAAATTTAAACAATTTTATTATGAAACTTCGGACCTTTTTTTAAAAAGATGACATTGTCCAAAGAATTCAAACATCTAGAAGCCACAACAGTTTTCCTCAACAGAATCCAATTTTTGATGCTGAAACCCCCTTTGCCAAATTCTTTATACTGTAACCCTGTAATAATAATAACTACAATCCTGAGAGTTATTGTTATAATTTCTCTTTTGTTTCTCAGTTTGATCCCAGCTGTATTCAAGAATTTTTCTGCTCAGGTTAAAATGCAAAGAAGTATTTTAAGTCGGCATTGACATCTTTATGGCATACCCAAACGAAACAAAACTGCAGTGTTTAAACTTAACCAGAAATTAAGATAAAAACTTGACTCCAAACTGGACTTTGTTCCCACATAATGTTTCAAAAGGAGAACCAACTTTTTCTTTAATTTGGGCTATTTAAATTTTTTAAGTTGGGGAGAAAATTATTACTAAACCCTCTTTAATTTATCTAAATGCTGATAAATGTATCAATATTTTATTCCTTAATAATCTGAAATTACCTTGTGTACCGTTATACTCCTATGTATTCTTTTAATCTTTAAAACCCCTAAGAAATCAAACAAGCAGACTGTAGTTTGAGCCGACCATCCTCTTTAGTGTTGTGAGAGCCTTTATTTTTTTTTTTTCCTAAAATAAAGGATTTTACTTCTCTTTATTCCATTATAAACAATCCTAGCCTTGGCTCCAAAACAAAACTCTTCAGCCCCAATCTGTGTTCCCCAGAGTAGAAATTTTGCGTATTATTGCATTTCAAAACTACCAAAATGACTGGAACTCATCATTGGCTTAGATCTGTTTTTAATAAGTAATCAGTCTAACTTTGATGAAGTATTATAATTTTATGGACCCAAAATCTATGGCTCACGGGCTTCAAGAGTCCAGGAACCACAGGTTGAGTACTGCTGCATTAAACAATGATGCTAGCTTTCTGCAGAGATTGAAGGATTGGCTTAATATCCCCAGACCTGTTAGTGTATTATTTCTACTTGGACAATAATCAGATAAAAAAATCACTAGTTGACTGCCCCTAATTTACCTCAGATCATATTTGCTCCTAACCCAGTTCATAAGAAGCTTCAGACAAACATTATGCTAAAAAAAAAACCCAAGCCTAAAAACAAAACAAAACACAGATCTGTTTTAAAATAAAGAAAAAAAACATACTTAAAAAATTGGTACTTTGGTGGGAAATAATTCCACAGTCCTGAATGCCTTTTCTATGCAGAGTCTTTTAGGGAACATCAGATTAGTTTAATTTCTGTGTGGTACCACTGTCCAATCAGATTCTTTCTTACCTTCAAAAATAACCCAATTCTTTCCATTCTCATTTTAAAGGTTTGTTTTGCCAAGGAAAATGTGTTTAACTAAACCAATTATTCTTAAAAGTTTTAAAAGTTTTAGCTGGTGATATCTTAGAAAACAACAAGTGTTTGAATATTTCTATGCAACACAGAACTGATTAGATTTCCTTTCCTTCCCCAGAGGAAAAAAAATAAACTGCAGAACCAAACCTTTCATAGTTTTTGTCAGGACCTGATATAAGGTACAGTTTAAATCAACACGCTGCATGAATCAGAAGAGGGAAGAAAAAAACTAATATAACCTCTTCCCAGCAGCTGCTGTGAAAAACAATGAATTTGTACCTTCCATAAGCGTAAGTTAGGACTTGCGGACAAAAACTGCACCCCACTGTAAGTACTGTGTCAGAGACTGTAAGGACCATCTGCAGTAGAACTAAGCCTGTTTTAATGAGGTCTCTACCCATTAGATTTATGGGATACAAACTCTGACAACAGAAAACAATATGAAGGACACCTGATGGGGTCTCACGCAAGCAATGGGTTTGAAAAATGAAAATGTTCCTTCATGAGTTCTGTCCTGAAAATAACATAGAAACATATGATTACTGCTGAGTTTTGGTAATGTAACTCTTTCTCTGCTTTTTTAATAACTTTTAATAACTAGAATAATTCACCCTGCATATTCCACGATGAAAAATAACTTGCTTCTCTAAAAAAAAAAAATTTACTGGAAAATATCAAATGAGCTAAGTTATCACCCTTTTGAAGATACTTTTCTAACCCTAAAATAATATTTTAACCCGTTAAAGTCCAAACTCAAACTATTTAAAATGTATCAATATTTTACTTTACTGTAGGCTGTCTCTATAAGGCAGAAATTAGAATCACTTGAAAATGCAGAATATACATATATCTAAATATTTATATAGTTATATATATACTGTATATATCAATTGTTAAAGAACTGCCGTGTATGAAACAATGATAAACCATTATCTTATGCATAACTTTTCATCTTCAGTTTCCGTCTTTTCTTTTGAACAAAGAAGTTATTGTTCTCTGCATTGTGCTCAAGTTTTGATTTCATTTAAACAAAAAATTTGACAGTTCGGTTGTTTTCGTGGTTTTTATTTAAAAGCCTGTAGATGGTAAGTGATTTATTGTTCGTCCTGTCCTAACGCAAGCGGCGGTTTTTCATGTCTGTGCACAACCTGTGTAAAATCTCCCAGTCCATTAAATCGAACGCATCGATCTCCATGGCAACCGCTCTGTTTTGGAGGTAAGCGAGCATGCGCTCTCGTGTACTGTATGTGAAATCTCTGGTCATAAACGGTGTTTTCGAGCTGTACTGTATTGTAATTCAGCAAAATAACATGAAACACAACTAGTAACTCTCCCTTTGCTTTTAACTGGGTTATTTTGGAGCGAGCAGCCAGACATTAAACGTAGCGGTGCTCGTTTTAAAGGATGAAGGCTTCATAGCAGACAGCCATTCTTCCCTCTTCCCGGTACTGCGTACCGACGCAGAATCTTTTAGTGGTACGCAGTACCGGACCGTACCGGCTCACTTTCACCCCTGGTCTGAACTACACAAACAAAGAGACTAGTAAACCTCTGAATACCAGAGGACACAGCAATAACCTACTTTTAGGTTAGCCCAGGAATGAGGAGTCACAGCTGGAACCCCATGACACCCTAACACAAACTCTGGTACGCAGCTCTGTTCTTCCTCTTTTACCTGCAGTCGCCCAGCTGACAGCATCAGGAGGAAATGTGCACGAATGTCCCGACTTCGCTGACTGAGCTGGACTACTTCTTCGAAGCTCTGATCCGAAGTTGAGAACAATCTGATGTTAGTCTATCCGTCGATCATAAATCAGCCAAAAGTTGAGTTATGTTCTGCTGTATTTGGATCCAGTGCTCATATCATGGGTGTAATTAAGACAAGCTGTCTTAAACCTATTTTTCTGAACTTCTGCAGAAAAAAGATCAGAATCAGATTCTCCCAGAGTAGATGGTGCCTCTAATCATGTCGAGTGAAGCGGCTTCCTCCTTCCTTTGCCCTGAGAGAGGACATTGTACAAACCGCCAGCATCACATGCCTCCTAGCGTGCTGCTCCGGGAAATAGAAGCTATACCAAGCTGCTACTGAGAGCAATCTTCTTTGTTCATCACCTGCCACATAACACATCACTCTTTGGAACTCCTGTCCTCCAGTTCATCAGAACGATTCACATAAAAGCTGGTGTCTGGGCAGAGAAATGAGTTTAGGATAAAACAATCTAAAGACAGTTTATTTCATTGTGTTTCGCTTTGTTTCTGGTACTAAAAAAATCTAACAGCTAGCCTATTTAAGTGCTAATAGGCCTATAAACTTTGAGGCTGGTTTAGTTGTTTTGGGTTTTGTTTTAAAGTAACAAAAAACTTTACTTCAATGAGTGTTTTAAACACATACCTGCTGTAACGCGGTGCTATCAAAGCTACCTGGGCTTCCATTACACCTTAGCAGAACCACAGGCTGATCAACATCATGCCGCAATGATGCAGTAATTCATGTAGAAGGAGCATAGAAATGAATATACTTTTCAGAGGCCTGACATTTCAGTTTAAAATATCATTTTTTATTGATTTTATGTAAGAATTTTCTGAATTTTTTATTTTCATTATCTATAAGCCACAATAATCCCAGTTACAAGAAATAAATGATTCAAATACTTCACTCTATTTGTAATGAATGAATGAATGAGTTTCACTTTCTCAAATAAGTATCAAATCATATTGATGCTTATCTATTTTTTAGATTTACCTACCTATTTAACAATGCAAATTATGAAAAAACAAAACATTTTCGCTAGAAGTTGTGAACGTCAGAGGGCCTTCATCTTTATTTTTCCAATTTCAGCAGTTTTACCAGTCAAGATGAGTATATGGCAGTTAACTTCAAACATGGACAAATAGGTAAGAATGTTTTTTTGTATTTCGCTTTTTTGTGGCAAAGCATAACAAGGAAGGAGTACCACTGCTGATGTTTTTGTTTTGTTTGTTTTTAAATGTTTTGACAGCTTGGCTGTAGTTGAAAAATATTCTACTTGGGGAAGTGGTTCAGAAGTGGTTCAGGAACACTGAAACTATCATGGGGTGCACAGTGGATAATAAAGGATTTAATTCATGCACAACATGTCAGCAGGGAATTGTTTTTTATGGTATGGTTAAAGCCAGAATGTCCACTCAGGTTCTTGTTACCTGACATGTATCTGAAAGTCATTATATCCTTCTTTATAGTCTCTCCAGGCTTTTCAGTGTCTTTTGCTGTATGTATGAATTTGAAGAAATCAGATTTTCATTGTGCAGATTTTAAATTGTGAACCACAATGTGAACGATCTCTGCTGTAAACATAAGCTTTAGATTTTTTAATTCCCTTGTTATATTGTTGATCTAAAACCTAACTGAACTAGGTTGTGATGAGTATTTTGACATTTAGAGGATCATTAAATTATGTTGCTGTTCAGCAAAATCATCTAACTGTTAGACTTCTTAAAAGGACAGAGTTCATCCTGAAAATGTCATGATTCACATTTCTGCCTTGCCATGTCTGTTTAGTTTGTTTGTATTCTATATCATCTCACCATGTTACTCATGCCAAGACTCTGTTCACCAATCTGCCTTTTTCAGCCCACCTATGCCATGCCCAATCATTTCTCTGTCTCACCTGTATGCAGCAGCTCTCTCCAGTCTCTACCAGATTATCAACAGCCTTGTGCCAGTTGATGTTCCTTGCCTTTTTTTGTTCTTATTTGTCTTCACGTTGCCAAGCAAGTTTTTGTTTCTGGATTGTTCTCACCTTCCCTTGCCCTTGACAGACTTCTAATGCCTTTTGTATATGTGGACATTGACCCATCTGGTCACCGATTCATGCGTAATCCTCTTGATTGGCAATGTAACTGTGGAGTCTTTCAGTGTACAGAATTCAAGCTGTGTTTCTGGAGTACCTCTCCTGCTTTCATCACTGACTGCTGTCATTGTCAGCATCTGTTATGCTACCAGAATAACGCTCTACAGACTGAAGAGTGCTAAAAAAATCTTCAGTTTCAACATCTCCTTCCCATGTGATCAGGCTGTAACTCCAGAGTCCCCTGCCAACAATCATTCTCGCTCTGCCAAAGCCGTGGCTGCTGCATCCTTGCCTGTTTCTCACCGTTGCAGGTTACCGGAGCTCTTTTTTTCACGCTCGTGCAGATTCTATGACATTCCAGTTACTAAGGTGTGTTTTTATCTCTACAGAACTACAAATCGCATTGCTTGACCAAAGCAATAACCATGACTTTTGTTCAATAAACCTATTCTCTCTAAATACTCGTGTGTGGCTGAATTTCAGTCCTAGTGTTATGTTATGATTCCATTGCCAACACCGCACGCCCTTTTGAAAAAACTTATTTTGCACAAATGATGAACAGATTATGCATTGAACTGCACATATGATATTGACGTCTATGGCGTTTACTTTCGTCGGATAAATTTTGAGGATTCTCTAGACAATAGACTTATGCTTATGTCTAAAAATAGCTGCACTTCATCATACTAACATCCACACGGTACGCTTCGATGTGACGCAAAGACCCACCTCCACTCTAGAATCAATAGCACCCCGCTGAGACAATCTCCTCCGCTCCTGTACCATAACACACACTAAAGGAGTAAAGATTTTATTCAGTTCAGTTTTGGGATCTATTTCAGGAATTTAAGCGACATTGTAATAAATAGCTTTTTCTATATCTTCTATTACTTTCATTCTCATTCTAAAACACAGCCCATAGATGAATCAGCCACCTTAACACTAATCAAACTGAGAATTATACTAATTGATATATCTACCCAAGATTTCAATAAATACTAAAAACATAGCTAACCTTCGATCAACCCCTATATAGTATCTTCGTCGCAACAGTCAGGCCAACAGTAATACCTTGTATAGTAAGAAAACCACTTCTGTACCAGTAGCCACCCACACTACGCGCCGTCTCGAAAAATTCTGGAATTTGATCCCTCCCAGATACCGACGTTCAAACAACTGAACCACCACAACTACAATGTTTACTGGCCCATACCTGATAAATAATAGATTGTAACAATGAATTCCAACTTATACAGATCTTAATACCATGATATAAAAATATATATCGTGATACAAAAAAAAAAACACAGTAACTCCCAACCCACAGTATAATACACTACTATGGCCTCACCCTTCCTTCGACACTTTATCACCACGCTCTATCTTTTCCACGTGCTCTGCTTTGTTCCTCTCCTACAAGCAACGGTTATGGCGTTCCTGCTCGCCGCGACACCAACGACACCTTCTGTGCCTCATCTATAATGATCATCTGTGACAATCAGCAATCAGCCCACTAAACTCCCACAAACACGATGTTGGGAGACCCCGCTGATAAACACATCCAAGCAGCACCAACTCCAGAACTTTATCAGTTTGATTAATTAAACAGCGGCTTACAGACATTACTTCCCTCCAGAAGTGCTAACATACAGCGCATATGCCTTGCCGAATTTACATCGGCACCCACGAACTTTTCAACATCTAGCACACACTTGTCATGCGCTCATAACATAAAGGATCATGAAAAACATTCTAAATTTTTGTGTGTGAAGAACACCACAATTAAGTGGGACACAAAACCGTATAAGTGGATCTGAAATTTGAGTAAGGATGCCGTAAAAACTTATTTAACAAATAAAAAAAACACGTCGAAAGAGGGAAGCTGCCCTGCAACTATGATTCACAGGCACCAACCCTTCGCCCGTTCCCAACCTTACCATGTCTGTAGCGCCAACCCTTAATGCTGCATAATCTACCACCGTCCCCTCGCCCAAGTCGCCTCATGGGGTATGATGCCTATACCGATCAGTTCGTCGCACAAAACTCGAGAGACACTTCAGAATAACTCCCTCTGCCATTCTTAACTTGCAAAAACAGCCCAGAGCATCCCAGTGAGTTGGATAGGACTAAGTGAGCAGTTTTTTGGTAGAAACAGCAGTACGAAAGCCTCTTTCCAAACGATGTCTCGACTGGAATTCACGGTACTCTGGACCTTTCCATCGCGATAAGCCTATAGCCCCATCTCAATAAAACTGGCAATACGTCACTATATGTATTGTGGAACCTATTACCATTGTAGATGTGATTGCTTCTATGTTTTTGGATCATCTGTCTATGGTTGGATTGATAATATTCAAAACCGTATCCTACATAGTCTCACTGAGTCTGCTTGACAAGGACATCCAACAGGGGTCTATTCTTACACAGAAATGGTCTGTATTTTGGGACCCTATACCGAAAGTACACATTCCTCCATGCCAATTTTTGACCATCTCTTCCTGTCATGCTGAAAAAAGCAGCCAAACCAGTACTGCACCACCATGTTTGACAGTGGTCGAATGGTGTGTTCAGGGTGAATGAGCTGTGTGCTTGCTACACCAAACATATCGTTCTTCGCATGTTTGCCCCAAAACAGTTCGCTTTTGGTATTCAACACTCTGACCCAGAGCACCTTCTTATACATCTTGTTGTGTATCTCACACTGGTGGATTGTTGACAAACTTAAACGAGAACTTTATTTATGGAATCTTTGAGAAAATGCTTTCTTGCTTGGCCACTCTTCCAAAAGGCCAGAATTGGCACAGTGTACGACCTGCATCCTGTTGTCCGTTGATGCACAGACTCTCACCAACACTTAATCAGCTGTCAGATCTTGCAGTTCATCCAGAGTGCAGGCATGCGCCCTCATATGCGTCTGCATCTCTGATCAGTCTATCTCGTTGTTCGTGATGAAAAGTTGATAGCAAGAGCCACGGCCAGGTCTTGGTAGATTTGCCAAAGTGGTCTGATAATCCTTCCCATTTCAATATGATTGCTTGCACCGTGCTCTTTGGGATTGTTAAAAACTTGGGAAATCTTTTGTATACAAATCTGGACTATTTAAACTATATTCACTCCAACCAACCCAGTACCTCGGACCGCCTGGTGTGTTAACCTATCGGTCTTGTTCATGATGCTCTCTGCGCTCTGAACAAACCCTGAGGACCCATCCACCAGAGAGCAGGATGCACATTATACGCGAGACTTGCAATTTACATCACAGGTGGATCTAAATTTGAACTTCAGTCAAATCAGTTCATGTGGGACAAGATGGAATCATTCAGAGATCCTCACCTGAACTTAGCCTGGACCCTGTGGCAGTATTGCTGACACTGAAGTAAAGGGTTCACAACATAAATATGCACGCCTCACATTTTCACACAGTTTACTATCTTTCGTTCCAAAAACAAAGTTTGTACACATCCAATAGAATGTCATTCCACTCGACGATTATTGATTCCAACTTGTTGGTGATCTTACAAAAAAATAGAAAATTTATATATTTCGCGCTACATGAGCTATTGAAGACTGTTAAAAATGCGGGCAAGAGGTGCACCGTCTTGATATGTACAAGGGGGCCTACCCCCCACACGAAGTACATTTCTAGACACAAGGCAATGTACATCATCACTAATTCTATAACTCTCTGTAAACGATCAAGAATATTGATGAAGTTACCAAAATAACCTAGGCTGTGAGTCTGCATTTGTTTGTTCCTAACCAATTTATCCCAAAACGTTTTTTCACTCTACAATAGCAGGAACAATATCAAGTGCAATACCAACGTTGTGTCCAATAAAAAGAAAGTTTGGACTAAATAACAATTCTACTAAATCAACTACAAAAGCATGGAAGATATTATACATCAACTAATGCCCTTTTTCCATTAGTACTGTCGGGACTATGGAATTAGTTTTGTGCCTAAAAGATTGTGAAAAAAGATAATTAAACAAAAAATAAGAATTTGAGAAAAAATATCATTTCAAAGTGTCATTCTCCAAAAGTAATCCAAACAATGCCTAGATCACTTGCGTGACAATCTATCTTCAAAACAATACTGTTAAAAGTCTTTGTCTTGTCTTTGTTAGACTGCGATACCTTTGTGTTATCATTTTCCTCTGTATTCAAATCTCGCACTTGATGGAGCAGACGTTTTGGCTCTCGCTGCCAGCCGTAGTTGTTTTGACAAGTCTACAACAGTTTCATAACAATGCGTTAACGTTTGCGCTAACCTCACTTTTTCTTTGCACTACTGGCACCAACTATCGGGGAGGTGAGGGTCGTTCTGAGGAAGTCTTTTGCCAATGGACAGAGATTCTGATTGACATATCAGTGACCATGAAATTGCGTCAGCGTTACGTGGCCACCAGGGCGTTTTTTTTTTATTTTTTTCTTAGAGTCAACACGGCTGAGATTCCAAAACCGTCTGCATGACACAAGGATCAGAGGTTGAGTATGCCATATTATTAATGTCTTCTCAGGCCTCTGGGTTTTAATCTTTAAGTAAACCGCCAATCGAATTTTGTAAGTTAGGCGCTTTAAGCAGATAAATAGCTAATCAAAAGCATGTGCCAAGTGCTAAGTACAGGACAGGGGACAGACACGCCAAAGCCAATTTTGGCAGTGGCAGGCAGAATGGCAGTTCTGACTGCCACAGGCCTGCCGGAGCTGCCCACCGGAGGCTGCCAACCGGAGCTGCCAACACTGGACTGCCACAGAAGTCGGAGGGATCCAGGGGATTTCTGGCGAGAATTCCAGAAGTGCCAGGACACTTGCGGGGGGGGGGGGGGGGGAGGGCGGGCCGGGGGGGGGGACCGTAAAAAGCCTTGCCTCGTCGATTTGCCGCTGTTTGTGTGGAAGCTAATGCCTGTTAACGGCAAACGGGTTGTCTTGCTTGTTCTGCCGTTACTTTGTAAATAATTATGTTATTATTATTATTATTTAATTAAACAGCTTTAGAACCCTAACATTAGGTGATTCGTATTTATTTGAGATTTAAATAAATGGGCATTATGTGGGGCGATGAGTTATGCATGAAAAGGCATGACCCGAAGATCTATTGCAACAAAACAGCTTATCATACAGGTTTATATAGAGCATGACCTACGCGGCTATTCTGAATTGTGACTCCAGAAAATTATAAGTAAATGCTTTAAAAACACACTGGAAGTCACAGGCCATAAGGCTGCCACGAGTGGTGCCAAGAGGACTGCCATCGGGGGCTGCCGCTGTTTTTGTGTCATGGTTGTTATAGCCAGATTAATAATGATGGTCATTATTGATTTATGTAATTTAATAAAAACAGCTTAGACACATAAACATAAGAGTGATTGTATTTACTTGAGGATGGAAAATAATAGCATTTGTGTAGTGTGACAGTTGCTTGCTGAAAGGATGACAACGATTTATTGCACAAAAACAGCCGGTTTATTGTCACAGAAAATTATAAATAAATGCTTAAAAACACGCTGGAAGTCCCAGGCCATAAGGCTGCCACGAGGGTGCCAGAGGATGCCAGGGGCTGCCAGAGGATGCCAGGGGCTGCCAGAGGATGCCACGAGGGTGCCAGAGGATGCCAGAAAGTTCCAGGAGATGCCAGAGGGTCACTGTTGTACATTTACTTTGGCTATACTCTTTAGGGTCCACAAAGACTAATTAGTCTTCCTCAAACAAGGCATAAATGTTTAGATTTTGTACATCAATAATTTCTGAGCAGAATTTTTCGTAGTCCTCCTTTTTTTCAAAAACAAAAGTTAAAAGTTCAGCTGGAGAGCTGTCATCGTATTCATCCTCCCAATTTTTTATGGCCTCGAGGGTTTCAGTTTGTTCAGGGTCGTCAATGTCAAGTACATTTGGAAGTGTGACTCTACCCTCAAATGTTGTTTTTTGGCACCAAACAGCTGCAGTCTGGCTGTCAGTCAACATGTTGCTTCCCTGCGAAAAAATACAGTTTGTTGAGGGTATTGAGTATGTAGATGCTGTTACCTGTTAATATTGTTAGAGTATTGCAAATTAGCCTACATTTTTATACGATCATATCTGCTTTACATAATCAAAGCTCTATCAATCCCATATTATTGGGTACCTGTGCCATTTAATAACTGTCAAAACTTTAGTGAAACTATGTACACAAATGCCTATGAGTTACTAAAGAAACAGTAGGTGGTTCCATCAAGTGGCTGCTGTTGAAAAAATGTTTTACCTTTTCTGTGCCTTTGACTGGCTTTGTCATTTCCTCATTTTCCATTGTCTTTTTCTCATCTCTGAAAGCAAAACAACAATCAGTAAATGAGCCAGTACCGCACTCTATCCTGACTGGTGTATACATAGGTCTTCATCCTCAAATGTAGTCACCCGTCATTTTCCTTGACAGACTTGGTCTTCATAAGCACAGTTTCTGCTTGATATCAGCACATGTTGTTGCTTCTTTACAAACACTGTATCACAACCTACAAAAACACATTTTAACAACAGCTATATTAAAATTACAGGTTCAACAGCATTTTTATATTCAATTATTTTAATTTTAAGTATAATACACAGTGATTTACCAAATTAGAAAGTACTTTTATGCTCAAGTCCATTGACACATTGCTACTTAGAAACCTATGGTATGAGTCATTTCTGTCTAATTGTTAATTTTGGCACACAATTCAGCTCGCCTCTGGCAGAAGAACCTCGAGGATAAACTGTTGAATTTCAGCTCCGTTTCCAGGAACTGACAGAAAACTTTCAAGTCGTTGGATGATTGCCTCTGTCTGTAATAAAAAGGTATGCAGACATGCGATAAAATTTAACAGTAGACTGAAATTATTTACGTAACAAATCTGTCAGGTTCAAACAACCTAAAATACTTATAACATCACAAAAGAAAGGAAGATAAAGAATTTGTATCTTAATCGCTTGCGAGGAGAACGGACAGAGATGTGCTTTCAGTTACAAATCTCCTACTGCTCTGAAAACCATCTGTCCGCACCTCTCTTTTCATTATCTTTGGGGGATCCCTAGTTACAATAAACGCTGCTGCTCTGACGGGTGGGATAAACAGCTGCAACGTAAACAGGACATATACATCATTATCTTGTAACAGCATACTTCCACAGTCTCCCGCATCTTAAAATCAGTGTGTCCTCTGTTCAGCACAATCAGCCACCATCTTTATGACATCCTCAACAGTGACTGCTTCCTTCCCGGCTCCACCTTTGATCCTTGCCTGCAAACAACTCATCACATCCTTACTCACACATAAAACATGAAAGGTTATAAAGATCAAATAGTAAAGTTAAAGAAAAGGAAAAATATAAGATAAATCTATATACAATTATTCCAACATTTCCCCCCTGTTTATCTTATATTTGCTCATATTCTCATATCACTTAAACAGCCACTTCTTTTGGATTTTTAACTGTAAGATCATTTTTCATGAGCACAAATATAATTACACTCAGAGGCACTTACTGACATTTAAACCACAGAATCACATAGAGATGGATGAGGGTACAGGTCAGAAAAGTGGTCAGTCGGATCATCATCATTCTCATCATCCTTATGTGTAAGTAACGGATAAAGCTGGGTAACTCAGTCTTTCATTGGAGAACACTGCAAAGGAAATTATTACTGATGATACTAAAACTTTATACTACCCAAACACATCCAGCCAGGAGTCCCACATCGAGGTGTCTACTCCAGAATGCTCCTTCATTTTGCCATTTAGAGATCTCACCAACCCGTTTGCCGATTAACAGCATTAGCTTCCACAAAAACAGCGGCAACCGCCGAGGCAGGCTTTTACGGCCAGTCTGGCACCTTCTGGCATCCTCGCGGAATCCCCTGGCTCCCTCCGACATGCTGTGGCAGCTCCGGTGGCAGCTCTGGTGGTAGCTCCAGTGGCAGCTCCGGTGGCAGCTCCGGCAGGCTGTGGCAGTCGGAACTGCCAATTCTGCCTGCCACTGCCACAAATTGAGCTTGCTGTCTGTCCCCTGTCCTGTACGTTAGCACTGGCTGCTTTTGATAGCTAGTCATCTGCTTAAAGCTAACTTACAATATATCGATTGGCTTTACTTAAAGATTAAAACACAGTGCCTGAGAAGACATTAAATATATGGTCAATACTCACCTCTGATCCTCTGTGCATGCAGAACGGTTGGAATCTCAGCGTAGTTGTCGACTTAAGAAAAAAAAACGCCCTGGTGGCCACGTACGCCACGCAATTTCCAGGTCACTGATATGTCACTCAAGAAATCTCTGTTCAATGGCAAAAGACTTCTCAGAAGACCCTCCCCCCCGAGAGGTTTGTGCCAGAAGTGCAAAGAAAAAGTGAGGGAGCGCAAAGTAGAGCATGAGGAAGTGTAATTGCAAAGCTGGCAGTGAGAGCAAAACTCTGATCAGCGAGAATGAAACAGAGGAAAATGATAACAAAAACATATTCAGTCTAACAAAGACAAGACAAAGACTTTACAGTATTGTTTTAAGAGATTGATCGCAGATAGCATGTTTTACTTTTGAAATGATTTTTGAAATGATATTTTTTCTCAAATTCTTATTTTTTGTTTGATTAGCTAAGAGTTTTTCGCCATCTTTTAGTCACAAAACTAATTCCATAAGGGACCCCAGCCATGGGTTACAACATTAAAGGCTGGTCTGAACTTTTCTAACTACTTCCAGCTCAGGCCAGGAAAAGGAGGAGTCAGGGTTAGGGTTAGGCCACCATGTTGAAAAATGGCCTCTATGGATCTCTAGGAGAACCGGACGGAGGGACACGGCGCACGTGAGTTGTCTCCTTGCTGGCAAAATGCACTCTTCAACTTGGATCCAAAAGTAACTACAGTCACGCCGAGCGTATGCAACAAAGTTAAGTGAAGATCTGCTGTTCAAAATAATCAGCATTCATTCATAGAAGGAGTAATAAAACAAGTGTGGCTTGACTTTCCTTTGAGGCCTCCCAAGAGTTGTCTTGAAGTCAAGCAGTTTTCCCTGGCCTGACAAAAGACAACGGGACTGCAGCATCTAGACTACTTGCCCAGTTAGCAAGAGCTACCCAGTCACACCACAGCCACTAAAGAAGCCGCAACTTGCCTTTGACGTATAGTTTGGCCTGGCCAACTAAACAGCTGACCCCCCTACAGCTACTGAGAGGAGATGCAACACTAGTCACTTATTTAATGTCCACACTAATACTCCCCGAGCAAAACTCCTACCGAGCCCCGCCCCCAACCGTCAATTACCCCCCCCGACCATCAGTACAAAAATATTTGAAAGAAACAGACATCGTTAAGTTATAACAATATATACATTATAAATGAAAGAAAAATATTTTTCTCAACTGAACGTATCCAAGTGGCAAATATATTGCCTAAACACACCAAAGATAAATCTAATTACAGTATTGCACCCAAAACAGAAAACATAAACTAAAACTAGAACCTGACCTTTCTTGCCTTCCTTGATACAAAATCATCAATAATGTCATAGGAGGATGTTCCTACCTACTGGGACAAACAGCAAAGGCCAGTGAAGGCCGTTCCTAATGCCTGGCATCAGACCACGTGGTTTGAGGTCAAAAAGGCGCCGAGCCTCAAGTTGGAACTCTCGACTGCGCGTCTCAAAAAATCGTTGAACAGACGCGCGGTGGGAGGAGGAGCTTTCCTTTCCCTAGTCCTTCTGTGTACACTGGCGGATGCAATTGAGAGAGTGGCTTGGATTTATTTGCTGAATTACGCCAAGAGAAGGTCGTCGTCTCGGCGCCTCTGCGCCGTGTCATGGATTCACCAGACCCAATTCAGAGGCGTTCAGAGTCGGTAAATTTCACCACTTGCTCCAGAGATGCGCGGAGATGAGGATTGCTTTCAGCGGCTATTTTTCGTTGTCCCGGCCCAGTTGAACCGCAATGATAAGTTTATCCTCCATTGTCTTTGTGGGATTTTCCCGGGATCCTTTGTGGTCTTTCGTCACATGATAAAATACATCACTACGTCAGAAAGCTGAGCATTCTCTGATGGTTGACGACGGCGCGTCTGATTCAGCATAAGACATGATGACCTTAGGTACGACTCATCAACTTCCAGTTTGAAAAACTCTATCTGCTTGAGCACAGTGACTGGCATAGTGATTGCCAATCTGCGAGTACTCCCAAAAGTTTGGGGTAGATTCATTCAGTTTTCAATCAGTTATTTATATAGCGCCAATTCACAACACATGTCGTCTCAAGGCACTTCACAAAAGTCAGGTACATACATTACAATTAATCCAATCATTGAACAGTGCAGTCAGATTGTCTGTATTTATTCACAAATTGATTATAAAAAGTTTTCTTCTGTCTAAGGAAAACCCAGCAGATTGCAATCCAGTCAGTGACTTGCAGCATCACTCCTCCGGGATGAGCATGTAGAGACAGTGGACAGTCACTGGCGTTGACTTTGCAGCAATCCCTCATACTGAGCATGCATGTAACGACAGTGGAGAGGAAAAAACTTCCCTTTAACAGGAAGAAACCTCCAGCAGAACCAGCTCAGTGTGAGCGGCCATCTGCCACGACCAAAACTGGGGTATAGAGAGAACAGAGCAGAGACACAAAGAGAAAACAAAGAAGCACTGATCCAGGAGTCCTTTCTATGGAAGGAAAAGGTAATGTTAATGGATGTAGCTCCTTTAGTCGTTTCACCTAGAAAGAAAGAAACCGATAAAACTCTGAGCCAGTTTTTCAATGTTAGAGTCTGAAAGAGAGCAAATAGAGTTAGTTACAGTAAAAGCTCCGTCAGTAGCTATGTCTAGGAGAGAAGAAAGGGTTAAACACTGAAAGGACAGGGCCAAGTGGATCATCGGTTAGAGGGTTGAGCACCAAGTTGTTGCCAGCAGAAGCTCGGACGATTGCCCCCTCTCCAGACAGTTGTCACAGGTAGACACAGAGTCAGGCCAGGTGTAGCTTCTAGGAAGAGAGAAGAGAGAGAACAAAAGTAAACGCTGAAATAACAGCAAATAATACAAAATTGAAGAGTAGTGTGAGAAAGTAGCGAAGAGGGTGAAGTGGTCATTATGTCCCTCAGCAGCCTAAGCCTATAGCAGCAACTACAGAGATAGCTCAGGATAACCTAAGCCACTCTAACTATAAGCTTTATCAAAAAGGAAAGTTTTTAAGCCTAGCCTTAAAAGTAGACAGGGTGTCTGCCTCTCACGGATTAAACTGGGAGCTGGTTCCACAGGAGAGGAGCCTGATAACCTAAGGATCTGCCTCCCATTCTACTTCTAGAGACTTTAGGAAAACAGTAAACCTGCAGTCTGAGAACGAAGTGCTCTGTTAGGAACATATGGAACAATCAGCTCTCTGATGTATGATGGAGCTTAAATCATTAAGGGCTTTATATGTGAGGAGGAGAATTTTATAATTCTATTCTGATTTAAAAAGGGAGCCAATGAAGGGAAGCTAAAGTAGGGGAAATATGATCTCCTTTTTAATTTTTCATCAGAACTCTAGCTGCAGCCATTTGAATCAGCTGAAGGCTTTTAACTGCCATTGTGGACATCCTGATAGTAAAGAAATTACAATAGTCCAGCCTTGAAGTAACAAATGCATGGACCATTTTTCAGCATCAATCCTGGACAGGATATTTCTAATTTGGCCAATGTTCCCGGAGATGAAAAGAAGGAAAATCCTGGAAACCTGTTTAATATGGGATTTAATGGCATGTCCTGGTCAAAAAATAACACCAAGGTTTTTTTACTTTATTATCGGAGGTCAATTTAATGCCATCCAGGTTAAGTGATTGAATAAGCAGTTTCTTTTTAAAGACTCTGGTCAAAGACTGACAACTTCTGTCTTGTCTGAATTTAGAAGCAGAAAGAAAATTTAAAGTCATCCAAGTTTTTATGTCTTCAAGACATGCTTTTAGTCTATCTAACTGGTTGGGCTCATCAGGATTTATGGATAAGTAAAGCTGAGTGTCATCAGCGTAAAACAGTGAAAAATTTATTCTATGCTGCCTGATAATTTTACCTATTGGAAGGCATATATATAGTAAAGAGGAATTGGCCCAAGTACTGAAACCCTGTGGTACTCCACAATTAACCCTGGAGTTTAAAGATGATTTATCATTTACATGAACAAAACGGAATCTGTCAGACAAATAAGATTTAAACAGCCTAGTGCTGTTCCCCTGATCCCTACAGCATATTCCAGCCTTTCTAAGAGGAATATTATGATCGACTGTATCAAATGCAGCACTGAGATCTAAACAGAACCAGTACAGACACCAAGTCCATTATCTGAGGCAATAAGAATATCATTAGTGACTTTCAGCAGAGCTGTTTCCAGTGCTATGATGAGCTCTGAAAACCTGACTGAAAACTCTTCAAACAGGTCATTGCTGTGTAAATGCTCACACATTTGATTAGCAACTATTTTCTCAAGAATTTTAGATAAGAACGGAAGATTGGATATCGGTCTGTAATTTATTAAGTCATCTCGATCAAATTGAAGGTTTCTTAAGCAAAGGTTTAATTACAGCTACCTTAAAAGCATGTGGTACATATCCATTTACAAAGGATAGATTAATCATATCTAAAATGGGGCTGGTAATCAGAGGGAACACTTCCTTAAATAATTTGGTTGGGATTGGGTCTAACATACAAGTTGAAGGTTTAGATAAAGCTAATATTTCTGATAACTCAGGAAGCTCCACAGATTTCAGATAGATCCTTATCATGCATAAAAGTGAGCTCCAGGAGACTTGTGTTTTTGGAAGGCTGGTCAGGGAAGATCTTGACTTCCTGCACAAGCTTTCTACTGTCCAAGTCAGAGTGCCCTTCAAAGTGCAGTGTGGTGCCAAGTGCCTTACATTACTCTGCCAGCTCCTCTTCTGCAAGACTTGGGAAATTTGTCAAAACACCAAATTTCTTTACCACATTTTCCAATGTGGAAAACCTGTCCTTGATGGCTGACGTAGCTGCATCAATGATGCATCATTGGAAAATTCAGCCTCATCATGTGATTCACGAGTGGCGCTTTGTGGACCTCAGCCTTTTTTGTTTTAAAACAGCCTCCACAATCATTTCTTCAAAAATGCCTTTTGGCGCCATCTGTGCAGTCACAAAGCCACTTTGAGTTTGCTGACATGCTGTATTGCAGAGAGTATGTCATACAAAACAACCATGCAGATGCTGAAGCCGTACAACCCCACCTCATCAGACAAAGACTGGGCCTCAGTCTTTATAGCCCAGTCTTTGGCATTGTTTTTCACCTTGAATAAAGCCTCTCTCATAGCAGCTCCCTGGTACCTCATGGGTTCAACACTTTTGACCTTGTTATTCCACCTGGTTTCTGCCCACATCTTTAAAGTGATGCTGCTGGGACCCCAGCCATGGGTACAACATGATGGGCCAGTACGAGCTTTTCTGGAATTTCAAAATAAATCGCATTAACCTACTTCCAGCACAGCCAGGAACGGAATAACAACGGAATAACAACGGACTTCCCGTCACGTCACTGTCCGAATAAAAACCCCACTTTTGCAACAAACTGACCTCTTCCACGCATGCAGGTCCTCATCGGAACTGGACAGAGGGACACAGCGCGCTAATGTCTCTTTGCAGGCAAACAGACATAACTCTTCAAACTGGATCCAAAAGTGTCATACAATCACACGATCATATGCACTAAGTTAAGTAGGACTGAATTGCTGTTTGTGTATCCGGTATTCATTTATGAACGGGGGTAATTTTCTCTCTGAGGTCTAAAGAAGCAAACTGTGTTCCAGAGAGTTCCCAGCAGAGACCCTGTCTCTACAACGCCGAGTGGAGCAGTTTTTCCGGTCTGAAGGAAGGACAACGGGACCACATCACCGTGGTTACAGCTGTAACGTGCAGTTTGGCTGGCCGACAGAACGAGCCGCCCCACCCCACAGCTACAGAGGTTAGCTGCAGCTAACCCTTTGTTCACTGTGGATGTTTCCTTCAACTTTGTCGCCCAGACAACTTTTCCTCAGCACGATTCACGTAAGAGGTTGTGTTTTGGGCAGAGAGAAGTAGTTTAGAATTAAATAATCTAATTGTTTATGATGTTTGGTTTTGTTTGTGTTGGAAACTCAGCTATCTTAGTGCTAGCAGATTATCTGTTCAGCACATGTGCTCAGTTTATGTGTTCTGTGTTTGTGTTTTTTTTTTCAAGTTAAGACAAACTTTATTTAAAGGGTGATTTTAAACACAGAAGATCAGCCATAACGCGCCGTCCATGCTTATGCATTTTTACCCTTTCATTAGTGGTATTTTAAAGGTATGTGTTTGATTCTGATGATAAGCTGTAAGCTTCTTTTGTTAGCTCCAACCGCTAACAGTTAAGAACACGCGTTTGCCTACTAAAGATCATTTACCCAAAAAGGTTTAGTTTTCAATCTAGAAAATAATATTTCCCTAAATATTATTTTACTAAACTTGATAACTAAGTAACACAATTAAGCCCATTTCTCAAATATTTGGTTCTTGTTCAAAATAATATTTCTTTAAATATTATTTTGATAAATAAAGGCGGCTAATTAAACACCGTTGAGAATTAGTCATCCAGAAGGTTGGTTTTATTCAGCAAATCATTCTTTAAAATATTATTTTACTAAAATAATATTTGATCTGATCTTGCATTGTGAATGGTTGTCTAAAGGTATGCCAATTATTGCCTAAGTTAGTTCCAAGACTAACTTAACTTCACTTCCAGATTCTTCAAGATAATCCTTGGTTCTCAAACATAAATAACATTGCATGGTAATGTTCAATCACTCTTTTGGTCATGTTTTTCAACCATCTTTGATCAACTTGTTTATATTGTACATAGCCCATTAGTCCTCCTTATTCTTTCATTCTACTTGGTAGTTTAGTTGGATTGTTTTAGCATAGTAAAGAGTTTGTTGATTGAAATATGTTTGACTTGAGTTGACTTATTTTTGTTAATAAATTCTTGTATTTTAAGAAATTGTGTGAATTCATTCCATATGTGTGCAGAGTTTTGCTGTTCAATAATGTCAGAGCTTGGCCCACACCTTTCAACTTTGTCCTAATACCATCGCCTTACTGGGCTGGTATTCACAGGACAACCCTTAACAGACCGAAATATTATTTAATAAAATATTCATATTCATAATTACAACAATGCTCAAGGTTCAATTTCCATTGTCAACATATCTAGGACAGAATGGGGGGTTTTCACATGACGTCGTGGTCACGTGACCACAGTTCGTGATGCCATCTTGGGTAGCAGCTGCAGCCTGTTTTCGTTGTTTTAACGTGATCAGTGAAGCAACACTTTGGACCATACAAAAAAAATTGTTGCATACTTACAGTGGGGAGAACAAGTATTTGATACACTGTCGATTGGCAGGTTTTTCCACTTGCAAAGCATGCAGAAGTCTTTGATTTTTATCATAGGTACTTTTCAACTGTGAATGACAGAATCTGAAACAATCCAGAAAATTGATTTTTAAGTAATAAATTAGCATTTTGGGCTGCACGGTGGCGCAGTTGGTAGCACTGTTGCCTAGCAGCAAGCAGGTCCTGGGTTCGATTCCCGGCTGGGGGTCTCTCTGCATGGAGTTTGCATGTTCTCCCCGTGCATGCGTGGGTTCTCACCGGGTACTCCAGCTTCCTCCCACAGTCCAAAGACATGCCAGTTAAGTTAATTGGTCACTCTAAATTGCCCTGAAAACTGAAGGTTCTGGAGAAGATCTGCATGGAGGAGTGGTACAAAATCCCTGCTGCAGAGTGTGCAAACCTCATCAAAAACTACAGGAAACGTCTGATATCTGTAATTGCAAACACAGGTTTCTGTACCAAATACTTTGAAAAAAAGACTTCTACATGCTTTGCACGTGGGACAACCTGCAAATTCGGCAGTTTATTAAATACTTGTTCTCCCAACTCACCCCATTCCCACTGGAAATGCTAAATATTTGTCATTCCACACTATATTAATTTAGTTCATTTAATTTAATACATTTTTTGGTAACTTTCTGCCTCAAATTCTATGCTTGGCATACTTTTAGTAATGACTGGTTAAACTAGCTTTGTCACAAAATGGAGTTGTAGCAAATGGCAAATGTTCATCTTTGAAATTAATTTTAGAGATATATAAAAAATGTGTTGGCTAATTGCAGGGCCTAGCATTAACCCAAATGATATATAAATAAATCTGAACTTGTAACAGTTTTGTTGCAAAGCATGATCTTATGGTGAATTTAGATCTCGTGTTTGTTGAGTTAATACCAAATTATTATTATTATGTAAGTGTAGCCCACCTTTACCGTCTGTACGGGTAAGGCCCTCCTAGATTCCTCAAGGTAGCATTAAAGACCAATAAATGTCAACTACTCCTCCAGTTACTGATTCCCAAATCCTACATACACTCTTATGCATTTTAGTAATGCTTAAATCCACATCTACACACACAGTGGTCAAATCACACACACACACACACTTTTAGACTTTGCAAAACACCCAAACCGTAAGTTAAATGTAAATTTTTAGTTTACTAAACATGTAACTTTAATCAACATACACATAAAACAGCATCTGCACTCAGATTGTTCACTATAAATCATAAACTTTATGTGATTGGCCCAATCACACCAACAGGCTTATCTAGCTATAATCCCTATAGTTGCAGACCTGGGCGAAGCTTGTGAGCGGTGAGACCCAAAACTTAATGGCCGTTTCACTCTATGAGCAAATAAACAAACAAAGCAGTACCTGATTTAGTAGTTAAGTGCATACGAACTTTGATCCCAGCTCATGTGAAGAGGAAACCCAAACTGTGTCCCTAAGGTCACGATGCATTTATCAGTCCGCTGGTCCAGGCTTAAACTCCAATGAGCGATGTCCAAGGGAGAATAAAAAACGTAATCCAAAGGCACTGTTTTAACAGTCTATTAACACTCCACTTATGACTATTCTTCACGTCCAGACTGGAATGATAAAGAGGCAGTCTCCATAGTAAGCTGAGTTAGGTAAACTAGGCTTCCAGTTCTCCCGTCACCCCTGTCAAGCTCTTACTAAACTGGGCATTGTAGCATGCTAGCACCTCGTTTTTGCTCTTCACAATAAAACAGAAATAAAATACATCAAAAGCATCTTATACTTTGCCTGCTTTTAACTTACACCAAGGTACTTTTAGCAGTTTCATAAACCTTTTACAACATAAAATGAGACCATTTTAATAGTATCTATATAATGTATTTAACTTATTTGAGCTTTTTTAATATTCTTAACAAAATAGCTCATGAACTTCATAAATGTACTAACATATTTGCCTGGGTTACATAAGCATAGTAGGCATATTAGCAAAAAAAGCTTACAAACGTAAATATTATACAACCACCATTAGTCCTTCATTAATGACATAGACACGGTAATCATACAGAGGAAACATAGTTGCATATATTTATCCTTCGCTCATTTCTCCTCTTCTTTTCTTTTTTCTGAACTGGACATCTGATTGCTTTGACCGTTTTCGGTCCATCTCTGCACTTATTTGGCACTCGACAATTAACAGATTTCCCATCCCCCAACAAGTCACTCACAACCAGAAGTCAAGACGAAAGGAATTCACTTGCGACTTCATCATCGTTTTGTTTATTTCACTTATTTTTATAAGCCACACAATTAAGAAAAATGTGCAGGAATCACAGGCATGTATAATATGTGACAGGACGTGGCAAAACAAGGAAAAAGTATACCTGGGGTCATTTTGAGTTATTTAGTCCTGAAAGACTGGAGTCTAATCTTTCCAATGATGTCAAACCTGTGGAAATCGAAAAAGAACTGAAGAAGATATGACCATTTGAATGTTGACACTCTCCAAAGTACTTTAAGGAGAAAACGTAAAACTTGCTGTAACACCTCCCCCAACAATTTTTGTCAATAGAAGCTCTGATGACTGCACTGTCATTGAACTCGCAGCACCATTTTTCTATGTAAAGATAACTTTCAGCAATATTTTTGTGCATTTAACAAACAGCTTTGAACTGTCCAAACATTACAACACCAAATTTAACGGTAACACACACACAAGAAAAACTAAGTGAAAAACTTATCTTAAAACATTTGAAATTAAAACAATTTAGAAATGCCAACTGTTTAAGTTTTTTTTTTTTTATTTCTGCAAGACAAAAAGACAGCAGTTGGTGATCAATGCATGTGTCTGATCAGAATGCAGGTATGAATAGAGCTATGGGCCAATAATTTACACCTTTTGAATAGGCGTTTCTGAACAGGGGAAATTCTACGGAAATTCTGAACAGGGGAAACAAAGTAAATATTTCACTCAGATTTTATTATTTAACTGGTCAGGCTTAAGTGAACTTGTCAGCTTCGCTGAATATACACGATTTATTTTCAATACGGTGCAACATAATAGTTTTTTTGAAAAAGTTATCAAACTCACAAAAATGAAAAACTGAAAGGTATTCCTGCAGACTTTGCTGCCTCCTATGAAATAATTTGTTCTGTAGTGTTTTCTTTTCATTGGTGTCTTCTTGATGGATGTGGTCATCGCTGAAGTTTCTATTGTATGCCGGTTTGCTTCAAGATGTTCAATGATTCTCATGTCCTGCCACTCTCTTTCTGCTGCTAAAGAATCCATCCACATGTTATACCTGAGCTCTGGAGAAACGGGACTGTGTCCCTAGAGAAGAATTCTCCTTTTTCTCCCAAAGCATGAACAGTCAAAGTTAAGGATCTTCTCCATTTTGCTCTCTCCGTCATCTTCAAATGTTGTGATGGCAATAGCTTCTGATATCTTATATTCTAGCATCTTTGACACCTCGTTTTGGGTTAGCTTCAGCTGGAAACTAGGAACGTTCTCCAAAGTTATGCAGTCGCTATCATCAATTTATTCCGCTTGATCTCCTTCTGACTCAGAATCTGAAGATAGTCCGGCTTCATCATCGTTTCCGCTGCGGTTCAGTTCTTGGGCCATGCCTTCAGCTTGGTCCATCTCGAAGAAACACATTCTTTTTCAAATAGCAGCTGCTTTAAGTAAACGTGCTTACTTCAAGCACGCAGCTTATTGGCCGACACACATAACAAAAGCAGCACGTAGCCAAACAAAGCTGCAATATAAATGAGCTGTGGGTTTCTTTCCCAGATATGCAGATGCAGGCCGGCTGGGTTTTATGCTGAAAAGAGGCCGAGTTTAAACTCAATATTTACCGTTTTAAAACCTCCGAAACTGTCATTTAGAGTCCTGAGTGGGTACTTCATAACTTTAACTTGCACATTTTGCAATATAAAGAAAACCACTCTTTTCTCAGAAATGGATGGTTTTTCCCCTTTTTCTCTGTTTGATCTCTGCCGACTTGTTCCTACTTTTCTCATGGCGTGTTACATATTGTGAATCAAATGTACGGTTTTTTTTCTCAAGAAAGTCAAGGTGTGACGTGACTTAGAAACGGTTCATGTAAGAGGTGGTGTTTGGGCAGAGAACATTAGTTTAGGATGAAATAATCTAATTAAGGTTCGTTTCATGACCTTTGATTTTTGTTTGTGTTGAAAAAATTCAGCTATCTAGGTGCTAGCAGACTGGCTGCTCAGCTAATGATAACAGGGCTCTCAGCACTGAGGCCTATGATAATTCATTGTGTATTGTATTTTAAAGTTAAGACAACTTTATTTAACGGGTGGTTTAAAAAACAGACCGGCCATAACGCACAGTCAAAGCTCATGTATTTTAATCCTTGTAATAGTGATATTTTAAAGGTACATGTTTGACTTTAAAGGAGTGGTAACAAGCTATACGCTTCCTTTGTTAGCTCTAACTGCTAATGGCTAAGGCTAGACATGTGACTCAGGTGAAAGCTAATTAAACCCCATTACGAATCATTTATCCAGAAAGTTTGTTGGTTCCTATTTGAAATAATATTTCCTTGAATATTATTTTAATATTTTCTCAATATTATTCCCTGAATATTATGGCACTAAATAAAGACAGCTTATTAAAACACCATTAGGAGTGAGTCATTCAGAAGGTTGGTTTTATTCATCTGAGTCTGAGGTTTTGAGTTTGTGTTTTTGTTTATTATACCTGGTCTGGTCCTTGGATTACCCTTCTGTGTTTTGTCCTGTTAATTGATTTCACTCCCTGCAGTCTAACCCACACCTGTTCCTAGTTCCCTGATTACCTGGCCCTGTTGTCTCATTGGTTCACCCTGCTTTCCTTGTTTGTATTTAAGTTCCTCAGTTTTCATTGTTCCCCACTAGTTCCTTGTGTTCGTTACGTTCTATGTGTGCTCCTTATCTTCCTTGTGAGTTGTGTCAGTCCTGCCTTGTCTGGTTGGAGTATGCTATACTCCTGCTCTGATTCCTGGGAGTAAGGATATTAAAAGCCTTCTTGCCTTCATTCTCCATGTCCTGGCAGACTTCTTTGCACTTTGGTCCAACCAGAAACCCCACATCATGACATTTTCTGCATTTGCTCTCTGTTGACTTGTTCCTACTTTTCTCATCACATATTGTGAATAAATAAGTAAATAAATTTGCTAGGTGGTTTTAGTTGGACCGTTCTAATATAGTAAAGAGTTTGTTGATTGAAATGTGTTTGACTTTCAGTTGATTTATTTTTGTTAACACATGAATTTTTAGAAATTGTGTGAATTTATTCCATGTGTGTGCAGAGTTTTGCTGTTTAGTAAGGTCAGAGCTTGTTCGACCCTTTTCTCTGTTGTCCTAATACCACCGCCTTATTGGGCTGGTATTCACAGTACAATATTTAACAGGGCAAATTATTTAATATTAAAATACTGAATATTAAATAGTACAATCATAGTAATAATAACAACAGTACCAACTCTACTCGACTCGGGTCTGGTTTGGTCAGGTCAGCTCTACATGATTTGGTTTGTTTCCCATAACAATTGACTACCATCTCAATGTGGCGGGATCATCAAGGTTGCCCCAGAGTCGAAAAAAAAACGTGACATGATTTGTATGTGACACAAACAAAACAACACCTTGACTGCTGCTCGGTCTATGGCTGCTGTCAGACTCAAAGTAAAAGAAGAGCCAGAAGTATGGGGTAAGATAACTGTCAAAAAAGTATCAATAGGTGTCTAAATTTGTAAATATAAGTAAATAACAAATTTAAGATTTGTATTTGTGCCTTCTTGTCATTTTATACATACATGTGACATTAGATGATTCTAGTTACAATTTAGAAGTTACGAATACAAGTTACAAAGTACCAACTTTGCAACAATACAAGTACAAATCACAAATTTACATGTATGAATCTAAAACCCCTGATGAAGAAGTTACACTCCTTACCAGTTAGTGACGATAATGCACCTAACAGTGGCAATCCAACCCCAGTTAAACAAGAAGATAAGAGGAAGCAGGTCATATGCTGTTCCCCTGCATTTAGACCCACTTAAAATATGCCCACATATTGTACATTAGATACACAACAGTCTGACAGAAGGTTTAAGTCAGTGAGGGTCAAGCTGGTTGTAGAATAGTGGAATCTAAATTGATAATATCATATTATCCTTTTAAATTACTTTGGTATGAGCTTTCAAAACTGACAATGCAAAACAATTTTCATATCTTTCAAGCATATTGACTGCTGTCCATGGCACAATTATGCGTTTTGAAAAAATAAAAAATAATAAAAAATCTTGCCCCAGGAACAGGATAAAATGCATGTTTTTGCTAACTCTGCTTAACAACCATATTTCCCTAACCAGGTAAGCTATAATAAATCTGTCTCCATGAGGCAATTCTGAATGGCAGGTCGGTAAAATATTGCATCATTTTCCCTCATGTGGGATTGATATTGCTAACACTGGCTGAAAGCCAAGAAAATAGCAGAATTATGAAAACAACAGAGGAAATGAAGGTCAAGTGCTATGGGTATGTGAGGTTGGGTTTGATGAATGGACAGGATGAAGGCATAACAGACAAACTTTGACATTTTGTAGGCTGCTTTGAGCGATAAATTAAAAGGAATCTTACATGAGGAAACGTGAGTGCAAAGTGATACAACAATAAAAATAGAGAGTGAAATGATAAAAATAATAAATCCCTTGTAGACAAGCAAGAGCTAAAGGTGAATTTATCATATGAAGAATAAAGTATATTAATCTTTCACAATATTGCTTCTGTTTTTAATGCCTCAAATATCAAAGAAAATAATGTGTTGAAACTGAATAAAATCTAATGTATTGTTGAAAGCCTGGGGAAATTAAGTTTCTGTTTGTATTTGTCCAGGTCAGAAAAACTAACCAAAAAATCTCTAACAGTGACAGAGCAGTCTAAAAGGCTGAAATATTTATATTAGTCTGACCAAATATCCTTAAAATACATACTTGCAGCAAGTGTTTTACCTAGTTCACTGTTACAGACTGTGCCCTACCATAGTATATAGAGTAAAACACCTCTGACGTACTTGCAATCAGTGGACAAAAGAATAATTTGAAATAACTTTCATTCAATATGTCATTTTGTTTCAAAAGAGAAACACTGCAAAGACAAATTCTGACATAATTTAGAGCTTAGTAATATCATGTGTTGGTTTATATTATCTTATAGATCTGTCTTTCCCTGAGTTTTGTTATTTAGTCTGGTTTCTTTTGGCTCAGTTTCTCATGTCTGTTTTCCTCTGCTGTCAGATCTCATTAGTTGTAATTAGTCACATTCCCCTCAGTCTCTCAAACCTTGTTCCACACCTGTTCCATGTTCCCTCTGATTACCTGCCTCCCAGTTCAATGGTCCATTCTCCACCGCCCTCTGTATATAAGCTTGTTGGTTTTCTCTGCTCCCCGCTGGTTCCTCCTGTTAACTACCCTGAGTTCTTCCCAGTTCCCAGTTTTACAACCTGGATCTGGTTTCTGAGGATTATTTGTTTGTGCTCAGTACTCTGCCTGCCTGCCTGTAAGTCTGCTTTTCACCTTCTTATTAAAAAAACTTATAACAACTAACTATGCGGCTTCCTCATCATGGTCTGCGCTCTGGTCCTGGCTCTGATAACCTAATATGACACCATGTGCCTTGTGAGGATCGAATTGATGAGCTCCTCTAGTTGAACTTTAAGGTTCAAGTTTACTTTATTGATACCTGGATGTATATTTGTTTTGCAGTGGTTCAAAACATTCACACATTCATACAAACACCAAGAACAATTCAGATAAATATAACAGTACTCAAAGTGCTTCAGGCTCCATAAATCAAATCAAAGCAGGACACATTAGAGGAAAGTAAGACTTACAAGTAAGATAAATATGTGAGAAATAAAGTCTTTAAAAACCAATGGGTATAAACCATAAAACTGAAATAATCTAGACTTAATAAAACCCATTGAATCCACTCAAATCCATTGAGAGAGGCAGTATCATTTCAGCTTTTTTAGTTCAGTAACAGCAGTCAGAGCAAAGCTGTTTAAGAAAATGTCTGGTCCTACGTTTTGGGACTAAGAATCTTTTTTCACAGGGAAGCTGAAACTTCCTTTAAAGAAGATAAAAGTCATCACTTAAAACAGAAGTGGCTCCACTGTACCTGCCTACTGTAAAGGAATGTGACTGATTGTTGGGATTCTCCAATCAGTCTAGACAACAGTTTCACAAATTGCTGAAAGGAACTCCTTTCTTTCAGTGCCGGATGGTGGGCAATGTGTGAACCTATCGAGGTGGGATGTAGAGGGTTCAGAGAGAGGTCCCTCTGCAGGGCCTAGAGGATGATGGGCACTACAGGGGCCTGTCAATGAAGGGCCATTAAGCAAATGATGGCCAACTTGAAGTTGTACCAAGGTGGCTGGAGGGGAAAGGCATGGGATAGCTTTTCCTGGATGTAAGCTGGGGCTTGATCAACACCAGCTGGGTCACCTGGGTGATGGGCTCTAATTTTTAAAAGACCTGAACTCCTTGTGATACCACGATACATCACTGATGATGTGTCCAGGAGCACCGAAAGATGGTGTATGTTAAAAGACAAGACACGACTAAAACCTGTCAATTTCAAACTACACAAAATGTGACAAACATGTTAACTACATTTTATAATAAATGTGCCAGTGCCATTTACAGAAACTACTTCATTCATCTCAAGCCATTTACCCATTTTGGTATATAAATTCCATAATGGAGTCTAATACATGACATAAACCTGAATGTAAAGTGTCAAAGACACATGAACCAAGGCTGATGGAAATGTTGTGACTAGAGTTTCAGAACTGAACTTGAGTTGCGCTTAAGTGGTTCAAAACAAAGACTCAAGAATTGATTTAGACTCATAGTGTTAGCCTCATAAACAAGCTTTACTTCCTGTAATAGGAACTATAACAAGCCAGTATGTAAGCTACAGAACCCAGTTTTGACAAGGAATATGCAACATATTGCATATTCTCCTCTGGAAGGGTGGCTTGATTGATTAGCCCATGACATCAGATTGATTAGTTGTTCATAATCTGTTTATGTTAGCCATAGCCTTACAACACAGATGTCTGTCCAAGCGAACACTGTAGAAATATACCTGTCACTGTCCTTTCAGAATAAAATAGCTTTAAAACTAGATATGTCATTACTAATTGATTCCAGATTTTTCAAAATAAAAGCCCTTCCTGGTGTTTTAGAAATTCAACATTCTCTCCTATTGACTCAAACTTTGCCTGCCTGCGATCCATTGGTGTTTGTGTTTTGGTTCTTTTTTGTTTTCTGATTATTTTCTAGGTTGTTCAGTATTGTTGATAGGGTTGTTCCATATTGGTTCCTTCCTTTGTGTTCAGTTCTTGTAGTCTTTCCTCTGTGTATTTTGGCTTGTCATCTTATGTTAGTGTTAGGCTTTTCCCAACTTGATTTAAATATCCTTTTGTGTCTAATTCATTATCTGTGTTTATTAGTCTCCTTCTTGCAGCCTCCCTGTTTGATTTTCCTCCACAATTGTTCAACATTCCACTGATTGGACTCACCTTGTTCTAATGGCATTGGTCACATCTTTGTATTTAACTCCCTTGGTTTTCTTTGTTCAGTGCTGGATTCTTCTGGTTTGCCCCTCCTGGTACAATGTTCTGTTCTACTCATGTTTTACCTGTAAGTTGTGTTTCAATTCATACTTGGTGCTCACTATTTAGACTTGATAACAAAGTCAAGGCTTAAATCAATCAGATTTAAGACTGGACTTTGTAAAGCTAAAGCTAATAGTGTCTTAGATCCCAATTAATAATTGTCGGTTTCAGTTATTTATGTGCCACGTGAAACAATAATTAAACCCAATATGACCAAAGTGATTTATAATTAGCTTAGATAGAATAATAAAATAAAATATAAATTGAAAAAAATACATGTCGGAGCTCTGGGAGTTTCTTTCTGTTCACCTGTTTTACCTGCTACTAATCCCATCCAACCTCTAGATGGCACCAGACGCACGGTAGGAGCTGAGTCCACAGGTGTTCTCCTTCAGCCTCATCAGGAGAGGAGTTTAAGTACCCAATGTTGCCAACACTCAGGCGCCTGAGTGTTAACCTGCAGTGGTTACCTCCAGTTCTGAGTTTCTTATCCAGTCTGCGTATGCAGAAGATCCAGACTCTCTCTCCGCAAGAGAACTTCACGGATTATCTTCTCAGTTGGCTGCATTCGGGTTTCAAGTCTCCTCAGGCTTCCTGTGAACGAACCTGGCTCACCCTCCACCGTGCTCCCCTCCAAGATCATCCACCTGGTGCCACCTCCACCTCAACTCAAGTGCAAGTAAAACAGAATTACCTGGACCTTTCACTTACCCGACACGCTTCAAGAGTTTTCCATCATCTCACTTCTCCCCCCTTGCGGATCTCCTAATCACCCTCTGTAAGCAAAAATATATCAAGATCAACAACCCAGAATATTACCTGTCACATTCCTGTTTCTCCAGCAAACAAAATATTTCTTAATAAACTTGTTAAAACATTTTCTTTTTTCCTGAGTGTATTTCTGCATGTGGATCAAAGCAGCTAGAAAAACGATGACAACATATTTTGTAAACAATTAAGCATTAAAAGATATATAAGACCTATAATATTGTTGTAATATTGCAAACTGAATTGAAAAGCCTATAGAAGTCAGAAATGAAAAAAAAAAGTTGATTTGTCCAAAAGGAACCTCTGTGTAAGCTATGGAAGCCTGCTGGGCCCAAATCCCAAAACATGGTGGATAATAGCATCATCTGATGTCAAAACCTTCTTAAGCAAGTTCTCATAATGTGTGTAACTTCTTCTTGAAATGTTCGTATTAGGCTTTAAAAAGTGCAAGCACAAGAATGAGATTAGGTTAAACATCGTGGAGATTTTCTTTATAGTAGGGTTCCAAAATTCTTCAGAGACATTGGGTTTGTTGGATGTCATTGGGAATTAATTTCAAAAAGTTATGTGACTTTTATATTCCTGAAAGATTAATGTCCAGGATATCAACGTTGAAATATAACAAAGTGGACCCTGAGGAATTTTCTCCACTGAGAATAATAAAACAGAGGGAAAAACTGTGATCATTAGCTTCCCGTTTTCTTGTCTGACATCCCGGCACTCTGCTCAGTCTTAGATAAAGCCTTTTGCTAGAAGACCAGCAGTGCCTTAAATATCTTCAGAGGGGAAAAATATAAAAGTCCTTTTCTTGAGAAGTTCCAAATTGGATGTGAATGCAGTGCTCTACTTAAAAGCACACATCTTTTACACACTTATCCCTCTGTTGCTGTATCTGTTCTAAATGTCCCTAATAACATGTCAGAGTTGCCTGACTGCAGGCATACAGTGACTTTAACAACTATTCGACTACGTTATTAAGCTCACAGAAGCAAATATTTATTTTATGACAGAACATATGTTTCCTCTGCTTCCAAAATGGATAAGACAGATTAAACATATCAAGGGCAAAATCATAAAAAAATTGGATAAACTAGCATTTATCTTTAAAAGTTTTTGACAGTTTTTGTAGAATTTAAATATTAAAGCTTTAATTTCTGCACATTTTTGAACGATAAGAAATGTTTTGCACTTGCAATAAAACCGGCAAGTTTTAATTCTTTATGAAATATGTTAAGAGTGCAAATAAAAACACAAAAAAACATCAAAGTGCTCTTTTAGTAAGCTCACTATACCACTATATTCTTATTCAATGAGAATATTTTGCTCAACAGTTTGGGTTGAAGTTGCTCAGATCAGTTTTCTATGATTCACTAAACTGCTTTCATGATTGAAAGGTGGTCTCTTCGTAGCAAAATGTGGGGGAATGCAGCCCAGTTTGTGGTACATATAAGCCTAAGCAACTCAGTGGTAATGTAAATGACATTGTCCTAGTAATATCTTCAGCACTATTTCACCTATATTTTTTATATCATTCCATGTGACAATGTGTGGAACTGATCTAAGGAAAAACACTCTTAATCAAAATCATAAGACTGTAATAAACATACAAGTATTTGTATTTCATGCTGCTGGATCATAACTTGAAAGTTGTGCTTTAAACTGCAAAAAAAAGAAACAGGAGCAAGAGACAAAACAAATAGGGTAGACAAATGACAAAGAAGCTGTTCATCAAATGATCAAATTTTATTTTCACAGCTCACACAACACCAAAACAGAACCAAAAATGCCCAAAAAGCACGCAGTCATGAGTAGTCTCTCAAAGTTTCTCCTTCGCTAAGGACATCCACTTCTGGAACTGAAATCTGTTTCTTAAAGTCTCCCTTGCCCTCCATCCACAGACATTTTCAATGTGATTTATATCAGGGGAGCATCTAGGATCCAAAAGTCCTCTGTTAGACAGGCATTGTAAATTTTCCTCATTCTCCTGTTTAGAGACCCAGTGATCAGTTCACAGATGGGGACTCTCAGTCAAGAATGATGCCCTCTGCAACATCAGGTGACGTTTTTGGGGTCTATCACTGAACTTTTTTGCCCCCTAACCTTCAGGATTTTTGAAGAAATTTATGAAGTATATCTTTTTGTGTCCAGCTTTTGCAGTAATGGTGCCTGGCAAAAGGAATTGCTCATGCTCAACAATCCTGCTGCATTCAAAGACAGAAAGCATTTTGCTTGGGTTTCATGGGTTTCGTGAATGCCTATAAGAAATAAAAGTAAAATTTCTGAGCAGATTTTGACTTTTTATGATGAAGGAGGGTAAACTTTTAATGAGCTGATGGACAGCCTGTTGGAATTTAAAAACAGTTTTCAGTAAAGAGTGCTTTAAAGTTTTAAACACCCCTTATGTGCAAATCAAATCAAATCATCATCTTTATTATCCCCAAAGCGGTAAATTGTTGTGCAGCACAGTAAATATAAAAAAAACACAGTCAGTCTGACATAACACCATACCATACATGTACAAGACAGAAAACCTATCTTCAAATCAGGTCATTTAAGAAGATCATTAATAAATGTTATAACTGCAGGAACAAAGGATTTTATAAATCTTTTTGTCCTACACCTGGGAAGGAGGTACCTGCGTCCAGGAGGAAGCAACTGGAACTCATTAAGGGGGTGATCCTGTTGCACCAGTATCTGCTTTACTTTTAGAGCTGACCTAGTCTTGTACAGGTGAGTGAGGTCCCTAAGGTTTGTTCCAGCAATTTTTGTGCATAATTTAGTGATATTCTGAAGTCTATTACTATCTTTGGCTGTTAAAAGTCCAAATCAATAGACAATATTAAAAGTGAGAACAGACTCAATAAACCAGAAGTGAACATACACATAAAAGTGTAATTCACAGTAGAACATTGAAGCTATCGATAAAAAAACAGCCTCTAAACAGCCTTTTTGCATACTAGGTCCACTTGGGGTTGAAAATTCAGCCTATCATCAATTACTTTGTAACTTCAACTTTTATATCAGAAGCTATAACTAGTTGTAGTACAATACAGTCCCTCCTGAAGTCTATAACCACCTCTTTTGTTTTTGAGACATTAATTTTTTTTAAATGAGGACTCACACCAGTCAGTGAGCTCCCTGACCCCTGTCCCGTGTTCAGGGTCATCACTGTTGACAAGGGATACAATAACTGTGTCATCAGCAAACCTTTAGATGTGTCGCTGGGGATGTTGACTGCGACAGCTGTCGGTGTACAAGATGAAAAGGAGAGGTGACAAGACACATCCCTGAGGAGACCCAGTGGAAGAAAAAAAGAGTATAACAAAGAACCCCATTTATCTTCACCAGTTGAGACCTAACTGTTAAGAAGTCAATAAGCCAGCAAATGAGGCCAGGATCGATGTTAAAAAAGTACTTTAGCTTCAGAGCTAGAAGATAGGGCTGGACGCAGTTAAAAGCAGAGGAGAAAGCAATAAGAATAAGTCTGGCAAAGGTTTGTATACCCTCTAGATGTCTTAAAATCAGGTTTAAAAGTGTGGAAGTGGCATCCTCCACATCCCTGCCAGCCCTGTCAGCAAACTGAAGTGGGTCCAAGCTTTAGCCTTGGATAAAAGAAGCTGCTTAATAATCTTTTCAAATGATTTCATAACTAGCGATGTAAGCGCAATGGGTTGGAAATCATTCAGGGAGTGAGGTGCTATGGTTTTTGAAACATGAATAATAACAGAGTCCTTCCAAAGCCGAGGAACTCTGTGATTTTGTTAAAAATAAAGCAGAATATATCTACTAGTTGGAAAGCGCAATTCTTCAAAATACACCCTCCAATACTGTTGGGGCCAGGGATTTCAGTTCCTTTCGTTTTTAAAAGAGTTTTGATACAGTGCTACTAACGATCTGCTCAAAAGCATCTCAGGGGGCAGCGATAAAACGAGAAAGCTTGTTACTAAAATCCAAAACATCAAAATGATTATAAAAACGGTTAAGATCATTGCTCAGACTAAAATCAGACTGATCTTTGATGGAATTTAAAGTCCTTTTAGTTGGCATCCCCATCATGGTCTTGACCGCCACTCACGCCGGTCGTGAATTGTTGGTCAGAAAACAATTCTGCACCCTATCCTTATACTTCAGTCTTGCTATGTTTAGCTCTTTCTTTACCTGCTTCCTTAATGCATAATATATTTCCATGTCACACTTATGAAAGCTGATATTGCGCAGGTTAATAACATATTCAGTACAGAAAGTAACATAAGCTTATACTGTAACTGTGATCTAAGTCAGTGCATACTCTTTTAAACATGTCCCAGTTAGTAGAGCTAAAGCAGGTCTGGAGGCAGGAAACTGATTCTCCAGACCAAAGCAGAACAGAACATCGTTGTGGCTGATGTTTCCTTAGGAGGGGTTTGTAGGATGGAACCAAGGAATTAACATTATGATCCAAAAAAAAGCTAGTGGCGGCCTGCAGGGGGATTTATTAGCATTTTTCACTGTAGCGAAGCAGAGATCCAGGCACCTTGCAACATACTGGTAGAAGTTTCCCAAAATTTTGTTATTTTTCATTGGGTTAAATTTCCCCCCGACCGGGGGGCCCCGGAAACCCTTTAAGGCGCGCCTTCCTACTAAAGCCTGGGTAGCTAGATCCGCATTGGCTTTAGGAATGTATATAAACCAGGGTTAAAAAAAAGCTGCGGAACCAGGGCAGATAAAAGGGACGCAGAGACACTGACAGAAGTTCAGTGTCAGGGGTACAACCACTGTGTTGCCCCATCTTTACTAACGTAAAGACATACAGTAGCTTTCATCGAGTGATTTCCCTGTCACTGTGCAATCTCTGCCCCAAAAGGATGGGGCCCAAAATTGAACTTTTTTTTTTTGAAGTAAATACCTTGGGAATATGTTAGTGTTACCCTTTCTGGCTAAAGAATAAATTAAGTGTCACCCCCAAAAAGTATAACTTGAGTGACATTGCATTCTTAATTTGGTTCCAAAGTAAGGAGCCATCTCTAATCTGTTCCCGAAACGTTGGGAAGGCTTTGGCATCCTAACATAGTACTCAGCTGAAATTCACTGAGTTTTTTTAAAAGTTAAAAAGATAATACGTGATAAGAAGGCTGGCTCTGTTTTGAGGCTGCTATAAACTCGGAGATGATGGTCAAAAAAGATTGTTTATAAAAGAAAAACATTCGAAAAAGCCCTGACTCCGTTTCATCGACCAGCGTCTTCGGTCAGAAGCTTCTTCAGATGACTGCTACAGGAGATCCCTCCTGCTAAGAGCCACCAACACCATTTACAACAACTCTTTAAATATTGATGTTTAATTTTCCTTTAGGATTAATGAAGTATTTTTCAGTTGGATTCGACTTGCATATACATCGAGGACATGGTTTTTAAAACACAGTTTGTGATTTGCATTTTACCATTTAAAAATAAATGAGTTCTAATTTATTGGTAAAAAACCAAAATAGAGATTCTTAGTATTCCCTAAACATATTCTTACTCGTCTCATTCTCGTGAACCGATGTCATCTTGTCTCAAGAGCTGGTTGGATTGTTGCACTGCTAGTAATTGGTAAATTGTTGTTTCAGTTTTAGTTTTGTGAGGATTTGACAGAATAAGGAGAATTTTGCACGCTACCTCTGTAACCTAAAACTGCCAAAAACAGAAATCTTAAAGCAAGGGTGCCCATTTATCAGAAAGGCTCAAAGAACTTTGAATTCATGTTACTCAGGGTGATTGTCGACAATTGTGAAAAGGTGGTGGTTGTTCACTTATCTCAGCTGGTTCAGCCCGAAAAACAGTTGTTTTTCTCTCGCTTTATGGAGCAGACCCAAGTGCACTTGACTGCTGCCTTTGACATTCTGTTTCTACTTTTAAAAAGTAATTTTGACAAGATGTGGACATTAGGTAGGTAAAGGTGAGAAGGTCTCTGAGCCAGAAATCACTGGTTAAAGTGTGTTTTAACAGCTACAAACACCTGCTGAGAAAATAACATCCAAAACTAGACTAATTTCAGGAATTTCAGACCTGACTAATTTCTCTCTTCTAGCTCAGCTAAAACAGCAGTGATCACAGATGGAGCGCCTCTAAAGCCAAGCTCATCTACTTGGAAATACTATCATAAATCAGTATTTGGAAAATAGATACTATAGACAGAATTTCAGCATGAGAACCATGACCCAGCAACAACTCAAGCCTCTATTTACTGTGCTTCATGGCTAGGAAGGAGTGTCCAGTGACTTTGTAACTGGGTTACTTTGACCATTTTCACTTAGGAATCTGCACTTCTCGATACTACAAAATCCTAACTGAAAAGCTGCAGCATTTACTCATATTATGCATAAAATATGACAACCAGTGAAATAATGTGCTGTTCTAAAACATCCCAGATTTGCTAACAGTGGACTCCACTAGACTATTCAAGGTGTGCCTTGGTATCTGGGTTCAAAGTGTTGGCAGAGGTCCTTTAAATAAGTGGTGAGGTGCAGCCTCTGTAGAATGCCTTGTTTGTTCAGCTCATCTCACAGATCATCAACTGGTTTAAGATCTGAGGGATTTGGAGGCTAATTCAAGATCTCAAACTCCTTGTTGTGCTCCTCAAACCATTCCTGAACTATTTTTGCTCTCTGGCAGTTGCCAGTCTTTTACAGGTAATTCAACAGACCAGGCTACCTTCTTACATTCTTCCATGACCCAGTTCTGATGCTAATTTTTACAGGTTTTGGTGCTTGTTTGCAGCTATGCAGCCCCCTATTGTCCTAGTTCTAGTGTGTGTGCGTGGATGTGCTTTGTGTCACTTTGTGTTCCTCTGAGCTGCATGGTTTTGCTGGTGGGCATTGTTTGACAAACTGCAGCTCCACATCTGGCTGCCATTCCCTGAGTTGGCTGCTGTGGATTAGGTAGCTGCTGGATGAACATTTTCTGCCTGATGACGACATTAGTGGTATAGTCAAGCATTAAAAAAAACTGTTTTTCCTTGATGATATTTTCTTCTTGCATTTCTTCTGTGGTTCTTAGGTGTACTCCTGCCAACACCAGAGGAGACAGGTGCCCACTCTCCTCTGCTCACTCTCCTACGCTCTCGCACAGCTAGGCCTGGGTGAACTACCAGTAAACTATAAGGTCATACCCCACCATTCCCTCAGCACCCCAGCCTACCGTCGCCTGTCTGGCTGCCTGCTTTTCTCCTGTGTTTTAGTACACTCAACTTTTGAATTGCTCTCTGGGAGGTTTTTACACTTATTACTTCCATGTCTTTCTCAAACAACATACCCAACTGCTCACCTACAGATCCATCAGAACTTCCCTCTGTGCCACCACAGTCCTGGGAACAGTAAGAAAATAATCTTATCTCTGCATCCTCATGCTTACCATCTTCCAAGCAGTTCTGACGTTTCTCTACCCCTCTTAGATGACACATGCAAACAGCAGACAGATGATAATATTGGACTAAACTGAAAATTTTCAAACTTGCTAAATAAACCACTTACCATTAGCCAAATTTGTTCCTGTGGGAACTCAACCTGTGGGTCAGAAACAGAACCAGTATTATTCTTTAGCAACTTAAGCTAAAGTAGCTCGTCTGTTGGATAGGACCATGCATGCAATAATAGACCCTACCTTCTGTTCATCACTTTTCCTTCCTTCCTGGTTAACTGAAGTTTTCTGCATTTGAACAATGATAATAACTTATTTTCTCCAAGCTAATATGAAGTCAGAAAACAAAATGTTAAATCCAATACCACTGTTGCCCATCTCAGGACTGATTGTCTAATGAAGAACATTGTGGGTGAGGTAGGTGAATACTTTGTAATGTTGCACATGATGCTGTTGTATCTTGCAACTAACTCAAAGCTCTTAAAATTGGGTTGTTGGTTTCTTAAGAATAAAGAGAACAGCGTTGTTTTCATTGACCTTCTGCATTCAGGCATCGCTGCTTATGTTAAGAAGGACTCCTTATATACATGAGGTACAACTAGGGTCTTTTAGGCTCCTGCATTGTGGTACAACTGGGTGGTAGAAAATAAATCTTTTGTTTACAAACTTTTGGGTAATCAGCCCAATTATTAATTATCACCTTCTTTATCGATACTACCTTGCTGCTGTCAAATGACACTTGATCCATAAAATTAATTTCAGAGTCTTTTTAGCCCTAATCTTGGTAAGTCTTTACTTCTGCAGTTCCTGCAAATTGAGTTAGTTTTGTCTTGTACAAATAAAGACCTGACCTTGGAATATTATTTTCTTTTAAGACTAAACCAAACCTTTTTAGATCCTAACCCAAAAGAATTACACTGGAGTTCCATTGCTCCATCATCACCTCATTATGATCAGTGATGGACATTCAGATAGTCATTGGTACCAGCCCATTTGATTTGCTTTATGCCACCAGACTAGCCCCTACAGAGATGGAAGAAGCTAGCTTTTTACATTATTTGTGTTTCCTCTGACTTCATTTACCTTCCTAAACAAAAAAGCATTTTTTTTACAACATACACAAAATAGGTTGTGATAGAGTGAGTGAGAGGCAAATAACAGGAAGGCTAAGTGCAATACACCAAAGTAGCTTTGTTTTTATCCTGTTTAGATTTCAACTGCTGTTTTTCATGAAAAATGTTGAAAGCAAGCTTTTAGAAATCCCACTCTTAAGTATCTTTAAGACCCAGAGAATGTTGTTTTATGCTACCACGCTAAACATGCTAAACACACTAAACACGTTAAACATGCTAATCGCTAATGTAAGATGATGAGCCAATTCTAATGAAAGTACAGACAAATGACTTTAGGCCTAAATCTTGTAAAATAAAGTCATGTGAAAACCAAATAAGAAACATTCTTGTTTTTGGCTTAGAACCTTGCTGAATAGGTCTGAGCCTCCCCTGTTTAAAGACTTTATCCTCACATGTGTAATTGAATTCATAACCTGTGGTTGATAATGATTTTGCTACCAAAGATCTATATATAGATCTATATGATTTCACACACAAAATCAAATCCAATGATCAAACCTTGTCAGGAACTAAACCAGTAAGACAGATTAACTTGTTCTGACCTTATCATTTAACACTGACTTTTTATTAATTACTTTTCAACTCACTGATACACCCCTCTATTGACTTTTGAAGCTTAATAGTAGCTTTGCAATAGATGACAGACACAGGAATAAATAAATTGTCCCCTTTGGCAGCCATTTGTGTCATTTTTACACGGATCTCAGTCATTCCGTGCACTGCAGGTCATCCTCTCTGTCTGTGGCAGGTCATCAAGGAGGATGCAATCACTGCTAATGTGTCAGCGACTTGCTCCTCTGGGGACGGCCACGGAACAAATTTCAGTGGCTGTTCATGCATCAAAAGAAGCAAATAAGTTCTACTGATGCCGCTGAATCTCTAAAATGTCTATTTCCCCACCACATCGATTTATAGTCTTTTTTACCTACATTTGACTTAATTTTTAGATAAGGGCCGGTGTTGCTATTTATCTTTTTTTTTTTTTTTTTTACCGTGTCCTGTCTGGCAGAGTAGCGCTCGGAATTGTTGTCTGAGTGCCAAGAAATTGCCCAACAGATTTACTTTCACAAGCGGAGCAACACAGCTATTGCTTTAAAGCTCTGCTTGATATTTATAAAAGAAACTTTATTATAAACTTCTTTGGGAATATTTCAATTGTTACGGACACGGAGACTGAAATGAAAAGGAAAACAGAAGCTTGACAAAGAGAGAGATGGGGCAAAAGGGAAGAAGGGGAAAAAAGGAGGAGAGAGTGGAGGAGAGAAAGAAGGATGAATAGAGTAAAAGATTACACCCTGCTTGCTTATACACAAAATAGCACACGGGATTTATGAATGTAAAATGTACTTAGTGAGAAGTGCACCCCAATATAGATCATCTGTGTATCTATCAACACCTGTGTGGACGCGCTTTGTATACAAGGTTTCTCCACAAAAATATGCAATAGCGAGTGTGAGGACCCACCGACCTGCCCCATGGTCGGACACTGAGGAGATCCGAGCCACAGACATCCAAAGGCCCCCCAAAGCACAGGAACCCCAGGAGAACCACCGCCGGGACTACCGCAACCCCCCCAGAGAAGAGCAGTGGAGAGTCCCAGGGGAGCCACCCAGCAGCGACAGTGCAGAAGCCCCAGGGAACCGCAGCGACGAGCCCACAGGCCCCGCCGGCAGCCGTCCACGCCCGAGCAGATCCAGCCATGGACCCAGAGACCCAAGACCCCGGGACACACCACCCCCAAGGCAGAGGCCCGACAGAGCCCAGGGGTCCAGGCCCCGGCAGGCAGCCACCGGGAGTGAGCCAGCACACACCAAAGCCCCCAGCCCCGGACACCGAGAACCACAAGTACACCAGCGGGCAGAGACTCCAACCACCGGCAGGCAGGGTGGCGGGGAGGAAATATTTTTTAAAAACAAGAAGAGTATCAAAGTAGAGAGAAATCAGATGAAACGAGAGAGCCTTCACACACCAAACAATCCACCAAGTGCAAAACAGGAAGTGACGAATACGCCTTACCACGCCTCCAACGCCTTGTTGAGAGAGTAGCGCTCCCAACGTAGAGACAAACAACAATGGACGTCATACACTCACTCACACTCCCCATGCATACTCTATACTCCAGGGTCCGGGCGCTGGTAGCCCCTAGGGGGAACCAGCCCCCAGAGCCAGGAGGTGGTCCCCTTCCCTCCTGGGGCGGCCCCGGCCCGGCCCCCCGCCCGGAACCCAGTCCCCAACAACCCCTATTCACCTCCGGAGAGGGGGCTATGTACAAAAGAAGGGTCCACATGGCCCAAACCAGCCCGCCAACCAGAGCCGCCCAGTACGGAGCAGTCCCGACCCCCCAACGAGCTCCGATCCCGACCCCATGAGTCTCCCACCCCCAGTGAACCCCAACATGAGCCTCGCCACAGGGCCACCCCCAACAGGGACACCGATATCGAACACAATGCCCCCGAACCCAAATGCCACGAATCCCCCCCCCCCACACACACACACACACACACAGGGGCACACCCCCACAGGTGAACTCCATAGCCGAGAGGCCGATGAAGCCACACCCACCCAGCGCAAGCTCCACATACAGCCCCGCTCTAAGCACCCCCGCCGCACCCTGCTCCCCCACCACACAGCGTGCCGCAACGGCAAGGCAAGGGCCCTGCGCAACACCACCCCCGCCCACCGGGCAGACCCGCCGAGCACCGCACCCACAACAGGACCCCCGACCCCGCAGCATGACGGGACAAACTCACCCACTCGATCCCCGGGGCCGGTGTCCCCACCACGCCCCCACAATGCCCCACTCAGCCACAAAAAAAAATACTACATTCCTGCCACTGCAACTGCCCAGGGAGAAACACTATCCAGCTCAGCTCCACCATCGCCGCCCAGCCGATCCAAACGCCGGCGACCCCACATCCCAGAAGTGGATACAACCCTCTCCACCCCACAGGCTGCAGCCCCTCCGCGACACGTTATGTTATAAGTGAGAGTGTCTAAGTTGTACAATAAAATTGGGTCACAGGCTGCCATGGGACCGCAGAGATGGAAAACCCTTGCAGCACTCCAATGGCGCACCCGCACCCCAAGGCCCTCCATGAGTGGTAATGTGATGGAGCTGGCGGAGGGAGGTGTCCGTGGATGGGGAGGGAAGGACTGGGGGGCAAAATGCTCTCCCAGGGAGCCAGCTCCCCGGCTGACCCCAATAGGCACCCCCGTTTGGCGAGTCCCAACAAAGGAGGGAGGCATAGGCACATCTACCGGGCAAAAGACTAGGGACAGGTTACAGGCCCCGAGAACCAACTGAAAACCGGGATCAACGTCCCCAGACCCTCAGACCCCGATCCCCAGCCCCGTTACCCAGTCCGCCGCCCGAAGTAGCCACCTCCAACAGAAAGGAGCCAGCCATAAGTGCCCAAGCGGCCAAGAGTGCGGCCCCACTCCAAACAAAGGAGCAGACCAGCCGGCCCAGCGCAACCAGAATACGCCACACAAAGGAGGGCACATGACCAGCACGCCCAGCCACCCCCGAACCCAAAGGGGAACAGCCAACAGAGCGCCCAGCCCCCGATGCCCGGCACCAGACCGCAGCCACAACCAGGCAAGCAGGGCAACAAAACACATCCCACTCCAACACCGAGGCCGCCACCAAGCAGCGCCTGACCCAAAACAGCAGGCCCACCTAAAAGCAAGCTCCAGGCCAGGATAGGTACATGCACCCCCCCCCACCCCCCGCGCAGAGCCCAGCGACGCCCGCCCTGCCGCACCCATGCCCGGAGGCCAGAGCCGCCACGCACAGGACCACTGCCCCAACACCACAGCACGCAATACAGCGGAGGACAGAATGCAGGAAAGAGCACCCAAAGCAAAAGGTGCACACAAAACTCACACTGCACAAGTGCACCCCCACCAGCCCCGAAAAACAATGCCCCCCGCGAAAGTGCACCCCCACGAAAAGAAGATCCGCAGCATCCAGGTCCCAGAACATGCCCGACACCCATAACCCTGCCAGAAGCAGCCCCGCAAGAAGACCTACCACAAGGCCAACAAAAGGCAAGAGAGCCCACGGAGCCAAAACCAAAACCCATCCGGTTGCCGAGACCGGTCCACCCCGAGACCAACCCCGGCCCGCCCGCTCACCCGAACCATGCAGACCCCTCCGAACCCCCTCCCCCAGACAGAAGAGGGACCGGCATCAGTAACCGGAACCAAGACAAGGAACCAGAAATCGAGCCGGAACCACCCTGGACCAAACAACGCCGACACCCATCCAAGGCCAACCACCCATCCCCACCCCAGAAGGAAACCTACACCCACCCCAACATTCGAACAACTCCCAGAACACATAAGACGTTGGACACCCAGGTTGACCCCCGCCCCACCCCCACCAGAGACGCAGACCCTCCGCCCCACCAGCAGAATGTGCTCCTTGAAGGAAAGAGCAGCTGCCATGAGATGGGACCTACCCGCCAGTTTCGGAGGCCCTTATGCCCACCGATGCACCAAAGGCCCCCAAGCCAGGGCCGGGCGTCGGGAATGCACCAGCCCAAAACCCCGGCGACATACCCACCAGGACCCAAGACCCCCAAGGCCCAGCCAGGACCCCAGCCCAGGGGGCGATACGCCCCAGGAACCCCGAGCCCCCAAGCCCACCCCAGACCCACCCAGGAGGAGCACGACCACCAGGCCACTGACCTATGTCCGTCGGCGCAGGCCCCCCGAGAGCACAGCATGCAGCTACCAGATGTCTCCCCCGAGAGACACCAAAACCCCACCCCGGTCGGGACCACAGCCCCCAGCGCCAGACCCCCCAGCGATCCCTGCCCAGGGACACCGAAAATGCCCCAACCCAGACACCCCCCCGAATCCGCCACAACACACGGGGGGGTGGTCATTTTGAGATGTAATGTAGCCTGTTAGCTAAGAAGTAAAGATGAAAGTTAGGCAGATCTAGTCCTCCTTTATCTTTGGTCTTTTGTAGTGTTTTTAGACTAATACATGGGGGCTTATCTTTCCAGAGAAATTTAGTGATGGAGGAGTCCAAAGATCTAAACCAGTCAGAGACAGCGTTATTAACCTTCAGGCTCCATATGTTCAGCTTCATGGCTCTGTGCTTCACGCTAACACGGTTGCTAGGCAACAGAAGTTACACTGAGGTAAGGGCAAGAGAAACGCAAACCGACGTAACACCAACGGCACACTATGCTAATCTGGCATATTTAGCTAATAGCTACAAGTAGCATAAGTTTTACTGTTTGACCATCATTTGTTTACGTGACGCTTCTTATTGATGCTCATTTGACTTGGTGATGGACATCCGCCAAGCTCATGTATGCTGCACTGCTCCAGCTCAACATGCCGTAAAGGAAGTTTAACCTGATGTCAAAACGTAAATCGATGAATTTGTGTTTGATTAATCTGTGGCTATCCTCAAGGACCCGGATGCGTGACACAAAAAACTGAATTTTGGAACTGAAATTGAATTACAGACCTGAAAGTGAAAGTAGTCTGAATTTAGTAGTAACTGAATTTTTAATACAACGAAATACATTTTAAAAGCAAACAAATTCAGTTTTAAACCATTATATTCAGTTTCAGTTTAGTGAAATTCATTTTCAAACCAATGCATTTAATTTCAAATTACACAAATACAAATTCAGTCAGAGCAATTCAAATTCAGTTTCTGATGGCACAAGTTTCTTCCTATACAAGTGTGCCTTAATGTACTTGATTACGACTAAACACGTTTTATAAGCAGCATACTGCTTGTTAACACCGCTGCATTCAACTCTCCTGAATTTCGGTAATATTTGCGACTTTCCTGTCAGCTCTATGAGTGTAATAGATAAGTCCTTACTTCTGACTTTATGTTGCAAATCCAATTTTACCACGTCCAGTTCTCCACCTGCATTTGCTCCCTCCATTCTGAACGCAGGTAGAAAACATCGATCAGAAGCACTGTTGGCTTGTGGGTTGTGTAGTTCGTTTGACTCGCATTGTAGTATAGGCTTCTTGGAAAAAAACTACACAATGGCGGTGTCGATCCCATGGGAATCCCGTGACCCGTAGGATTCCCGAAAAAATGTCAGCCTCTAGTCCACATCAGCAGTATAATACAGGATTTTCCTACCTCATGTTTGATTTGATAAGGTCGGCTACTGGATCTCCAGCTCAGGAGTCAACAGCGCCTCTGTTGACTACTGACTACTCAAAGCAACCCTGACCAGCCTTAAGACTGGTCAGGGTTGCTTCGAGGAGTGAGTGGAAGCAACAGGTCTGTGTCCAATAAACACTGATCTTTGGAGGAATAAGTCTTTGGGAGCCAATGGTCATTTATCAATGTGCACAGTATGTACAGAGAAAGAGATCAGCTAAGACGAAATGGGACACAGGACTTAAGAGTGTCGCCAGGAGTACAGGGAGACTCAGAATAAAGTGAAGGTAGAGGTAGCTGGGGACAAACAAAGGCCATACAGTGACTTCAATGATAGGTTGAACAGTAAGGATGGAAAGAAGGATTCATACAGGTTGGCGAGGTAGAAAGACAGAGATGGGAGGATGTTCAGCAGGTTAGGGTGATTAAGGATCAAGATGGAAATGTATTAACAGGTGCAACAACTGTGATAGGAAGATGGAAGGAATACTTTGAAGAGTTGAATGAACAAAATGAGAGAGAACAAAGAGCAGAAGAAGCAACCACTCTGGTTAAGTAGCAGAGATCAGTAAGGGTGAAGTTAGTAAAACACTGAAAAGAATGACAAGTGGAAAGGCAGTTGGTCCTGATGATATATACCTGACAAGGTATGGAAGCAGTAGAGTTCTTGACTAGGCTGTTCAATGAGATCTGAGAGAGTGAGAAGATACCTGAGGAATGGAGAAGTGTGCTGGTATAAATTTTCAAGAACAATTAAGATGTGGAGAGTTGTGGCAACTACAAAGGAATAAAGTTGATGTGTCGTACAATGAAGTTATGGAAACGAGTAGTGGAAACCAGACTGAGGTCATAAATGGGCATCTGTGAGCAGCAGTATGGTTTCATGCCAAGAAAAAGGACTACAGATACAAAAGTTGCTTTGAAGATGTTGATAGAGAAATACAGAGAAGGTCAGAAAGAGCTGCATTGGGTTTTTGTAGATCTAGAGAAAACATGACAAGGTGCTGGGGTATTGTTGTTGGAAGTTAGGAGTAGCAAAGAAGTGTGTTAGACATGTATGAGAGCTGTAAGACAGTGGTGAGGTGTGCAGTAGGTGTAACAAAGGAGTCCAAGGTGGAAGTGGGACTGCATCAAGGATTGGCTCTGGGCCCCTTTTTGTTTGCTCTGGTGATGGACAGGCTGGCAGATGAGGTTGGACAGAAATCTCCATGAACTATTATGACATTGTGATCTGTGGTGAGATCAGGTAACAGGTGGAGGAAAATCTAAAGAGATGGAGGATTGCCCAGAAAAGAAGAGGAATGAAGGTTAGCAGAATACAGGACAGAAGACAGGATACATATGTGTGATGAGACGGACCCAAGTGAAGCTGTGAGGTTACAAGGAACTGAAATAAAGATGGTGGAGGCTTTTTAGTACAAGGTCAACAGTCCAGAGTAACAGTGTGGAAAACAGGTGTAGAAACATGTCCAAGCCGGTTGGAAGCAGTGAAGAAAAGTGCCAGGTGTGTTGTGTGATAAAAGAGTTTCGCTAAGAATGAAAGGAAATGTGTACAAGATTGTGGTGAGACCAGCAACGTTGTATGGTTTGGAGACAGTGGCACTGAACAGACAGGAGACAGAGCTGGAGGTAGCAGACATGAAGATGTTGAGGTTCTCTTTGGGAGTGATGAGGATGGATAGGATCAGGAATGAGTACATCGAGTATCTCAACCATCAACCATCTCTAAAGAAAATCTCTAAAAATTTACTTTTCCTTCCCATAGAAAGTACTCCTGGATCAGTCCTTCTTTGTTCTCTCAAACCCCCAGTCGGTCGTGGCAGATGGCCGCTCATACTGAGCCTGGTTCTGCTGGAGGTTTCTTCCTGTTAAAAGGGAGTTTTTCCTCTCCACTGTCGCTACATGCATGCTCAGTATGAGGGATTGCTGCAAAGTCAACACCAGTGACTGTCCACTGTCTCTAGATGCTCATCCGGGAGGAGTGAATGCTGCAAGTCACTGACTGGATCCAATCTGCTGGGTTTCCTTAGATAGAAAAACTTTTTATCCAGTTTGAATACATAACAGAATCTGACTGCACTGTTCAATGATTAAGATTAATTGGAATGTAAGTACCTGACTTTTGTGAAGTGCCTTGAGACGACATGTGTTGTGAATTGGCGCTATATAAATAAACTGAATTGAATTGAATTAAAAAGCTTGTCAGCCGAAGGAAGCATGAAATGCTCTAAGATTTGCAAGTAGATTGACTATGGACTTCAGAAAAACAGTGGGCCAACATCAGGAGATTACATTGCACACCAAATCATCACTTAATGTGGAAACTTCACACTGGACACTCTTCCTCCAGGCTCTTGGACCTTGATTTCCAAATGAAATGCAAACTTTGCTTTCATCTAAAAGCAGGACTCTGGATAACTGAGCAACAGTCCAGTTCCTGTTCTCATTAGCTCAGGTAAGACATTTGAAACCCGTGTGTAGGACTTGTTTGTGTGGCTCTTAACCCACTGACTCCAGCCTTAGTCCATGCCTCGTGAAGCTCCACCAAAATCTTGGATTTTACTTGACATTCCTCTCAAGGCTGTTATCCCTGTTGATGATGCACATTTCTGAAACAGAATTTTGGGCTCATTTCATTATCTGTGAATCATAATAATCAAAACGACAAGACAAAAAAAGGTCTATTCTATGTGTAATTTATGTTGATAATAATTGAGTTTTACAAAACAAAATTTAAAAGAGTGACAAAAATACTGAACTTTTTCAAGACATTCAAATGTTTTTTTACATGTATCTGTATATTTTTGTGCTAGATTCTAATGAACAGTTTCTACTTTCTTTAGCATCTGCTTGACAAAAAGAACACAATTCATCATTCTTTTTATATAACTGTAAATAAATTCAGGTATTAGGAGTTTAAAATCCTCTCTCCCAGTCCCAGATGTTCTGGCCACAGTAGTTTATCTACAGCTGAGAGGAAGCGGATGGATAAGCTCATCAAGGAGGCCAACTCTGTCCGAGGATGCACCCCTCGATCCAGTGTAGGTGGTAGGAGACAGAAGAACTCTGGCAAAAATAACATCACCTTTGGACAATGTTGGGGCATTGTCCATGCATGAAGCTGTTGCAGAACTTGGGAGCTCCTTCAGTGACAAACAGCTATATCCTAGGTGCACAAAGAAGCACTATCACAGGTCCTTCCTCAGCTAAAGTCTAAAAGCTGTTAGACTTTAAAATGTTTAAAATGTTATAGATATATATATATATATATATATATATATATTATATAATATATATATATATATATATACTATATATATATTATATATATATATATATATATATATATATATACATATATATATGTATTATGTATAAAGGGTATTTATTTTATTCTGTTCTTCTAAAATGCTCCACAATCCTTATCCCAGTAAAACACTTAAAATATCTTAAAAAAGGAACTATCACTGTAACCATATAAACATTCTCAGGATACAATTTGTAATCATTGCATGTAAGATACTCATTTCAAGGTGTGACACAAACATTAATAATTAAAACTGCAAAATAATAATAGAATGATTTAAACAATCTTATTTTTTAATTGGAAAAACCACAGTCTCTGTGCAACACTGAGAAATTCTGGTTCACTCGTATCAGACCTTAACATCTCCTGCCGTCCACACACTGAATAATGACTGCAGGGCATGAATGAATAATAATGTACTACTTTGTGTTGGTCTGTCACATAAAATCTGAATGATTTATATTAAAGTTTGTGATTGTTGACAATGTGGTAAAGTTCAAGGGGCATGAATGTTAACAAAGCACTGTATGTACTTTTTCTAACATAGGCTACTGAAACCTCTGTTTAAGCAGTTCCACGTCATTCCATTTTAAAAAGGATTGTCGTAAAAGAAAATGTGTTGTTATGTGCATATTTTTTAGCCTTTTATGCACTGTAAACCACAAACCAGTTGGAAACATAATGAGGATTTAGGTAATATGTCCAACTGTTCCGCCGCTTTTCAATTTAGAAGCAATTTGAGATTCAGAGAATAAAAACTAATCATGCTGCCGGATGTATGCAATTACAGAGTCACTTCCTTATGCTTATGTTTAGTTCGACTGATGTATTTTGTGTTGATGCACATTCAGTGGCTTTTTTTTGACAGCTCGCAAACAGAGGAATTGACTTGACTTCTGTATGACAGCTGGAGTCTGAAGATGTTGTGTGCTTGGAAAAGCTCCTCCCTGAATAAAATATTCAGCTGCAAACATCTGGAATGCCAGTTCATAGACATCCTTAAATGCTGTTCTCTGTAGATATACAGTAAAATCCTCTTAATCTTAAAAAAGGAATAGTCAACTTGGCAGTTCTGGGACGTGTACTGTGCTTATGGTACCTTGCAAAAGCATTTATCCCCATTGAACTTTTGTAGATTTTGTCATGTAACAATCACAAACAACTATAAATTATAATGGTCTTGTAAGTGATAGACCAACAGAAAGCAGTGCATCATTTTGAGGGGAAGCAATTTTAAAATCTTGCCACATATTCCCAGTTTGATTTAGATCTGACTGGGCCATTATAACACATAAATATGATTAGATCTAAACTTGTCCACTGTAGCTCTGGTTGTATGTCTAGTGTTGCTGCCACCATTGGGTTTCACAGGTGGGGATGGTGTTTTCAGGGTGATGTGCAGCATATGTTTGCTGTGGCCCATACAAGGCTTGTGGCAAACAACCAACAAAACAATTTTGAATTAAATGCATTTTAGAATAATTTGAATATTCATCCTTCTGCTTAATAACAACATTAGAATTTTTTTACTTCCATGTTTGTCATTTCAAAGAATTTTACATTTTCATGTTTACATCAAACTGTCATCACTTGGTTTTTGAAGTAGTTTTTGAAAGCAGGAATTCATCTCTTAAATGTAGGAAAGTCTTTTGTCAGTAAACAAAGGGGATTTTAATTAATTAAACCTTTCTTTTTCTTACATTTAGAAAAGGAAACCTAAACTAACGTGACTTGTTCTACTGAGCACTTTTCAAAAATAATTGTAAAAACAATGAATGTCATCTCAATTTAAGATTTTATTTGTCTTCTTTGGTCTATATTGATAGAATGTATCCATGCTGTTTTCTAAAATAAAAAAAAATGTTCAACTTTCCACTCTTTTTGAGTCAATACTTGTGACCATTTTATTAAAACAAGTGCTTTTTGAAACATTTCTATAATTTTTGACATCCCTTGCTTAATCTTCTGGCAGCTATTACTTATTTGCCTTGGAGGGGTCTCATATTTGCTGAACACTCTGGAAAGTAATTCTCTCAGCTTGGGCGCACAATAATGCTTTCATAAATAATTACAGGTATTGAAGAACTAATTATATTTTCTTTATTACAAATGACATCAGTGTAGCAGGCTTGTGTACTCGTGTCACTTTATTTGAATGAGAAGGTGGATTGTGTCAGCTCCCATTAAGTCACACAGAAATGGCATTTTGGCTGTGTTTTGCATGTCTGACGTGTCTCTCTGACTGTTGCTGTGGGTGTACAGTTCTGTAACACAGAGCGGATGTGCTCAAAACCTAAAAAATGGGGTTAATTCCCACATGACCTCTCAGATCTTTAGAATAGACAAATAAAAAAACACAGAGTTGTAAACATTTTTGGAAAGCAATAATTGTTTGTTTTGAGGTCAGAGGGAGGCTGGAAATTGTGTCAGGACTTGTGGAACAATATCTAGGGTTATCCCAGTCATAATGTTTAAATATCTGCCTAATATTACATCTGGCAGTCACAGACTTGGATTTTTACAATTAATTTTGCAAGTGCTTCATCTAGCATTAGGCGGAAAATCAGTAAAACATAAAACTGGACTACATTTAAGGTGAGATCTGTGGACAGCAAGTAATATAAGGATGCTCATGTTTCTCTGTCTTCTTTTATGGATCCTAATTTAATCTGGTGCTTGGTGTAATTGTGGCAGCCAGATATGGTTATTTTAATTAAGTTGATCACAGCCTGGACTGCGTAGTGACTCCTGTGGTTAACTGTGTTGCCTCACAGCAAGAGGCTTGCAGGTTAAATCTAGGTTAAGTCCTTCTTCTGTGGAGTTTTTCTGTGGAGTTTTGCTTGCACGGGTTTTCTCCAGATACTCTGGAGCCACTGTTGCCTTAAGTGTGAGTGTGTGTGAAAGGTTGTATGGTTTGTTTTCTCTGTTTTGGATAGGTGTTCTGTCCAGGATGTACTCTGCATTTTAGTGACTGTTGGAATAAACTCTCCCTGTGACCCTCAGCAGGATCAAGCATGTACAGAGAGTGCATGCCTATTACCAGCCTTTAGTTTTTTTTCACACAGTTACCAATGGGGATACTCAGAATTGTAGGCATCTGCCAAAAACAAATCCTATTCTGATACATTGGTTGGTTGTGTTCAGTTGGTGTTCAGTTCCTAGTTGGAAGTCAGAGATTAAAGCTCTGAGACTCCACTCTTGCCTGTGGTCTCATTTTGCCAACTTCCACACCCATGTATATTCAGTAAAACAACAGTTCTTCATGGTTTACATCATTATTATGATTGTGTAGCTAATAACTTATTCACCAAAGACTTTCTAGGAACTGCAGTGCTTAGGGTGATCACATCCACATTAAAGTGAAATGTGGGAAAAAGACCATGTTAGTGTGGGAGAATGTGGCTCATGTTAAAATGGCTGTCTAAATCAAGATTTCTAGCTGAAATTAAAAAACTATATTACAAACTAATACTGTAAATACTTCAATACATTTTTTTTAGAAACACATTATGAACTCCTTATTTCACCAATAAGCCAAATTTAATTCCTCTATCACAGATTCAGTGCCTTTTGTTATGAGTTAATCTGACTGTGCTGCTTAGAACACTGGTTCCCAACCTTTCGGCTTCCAGCCGAACAAACAGGGTGACTTTACAAACAGCATCAACTACAAATATATTCTTTTCGTCCAATCCAAAGTATTATTTTGATCTCTTATGTCTGTAAGGGCATAAGCCTTTACAATTATCATTTTCTATTTAGTTCGATTTCTAAAGAGAACCTCAAGACCCAATTCTTATTGATATACAACCCCAACCCAAATTTTAGGAATTACTGGTTTAGAACTGAACAAAAAGCAATCATGCTGACACAGTTATTAAAGCCATGGTATATTAGTATTCTTATTTGTTCATCCTCCAACAGAATTTCGTCCTCAAACAGAATTTCACACTGGGATTTTTAAGCTCTCTGCTTATATAATCCTTGTAAAAGAATAAGAACAGGAAAATGTTTCTTATATAACTTAAATCAAACCATCCTTTACTGTTTGTTTGCTTTCTTTCAATTTTGTTGCTTTCATGCCCCTTAGCTTACTATTTTGTATTGTATTTTCCATTTATAAATTTCGCAACAGTTTCTCCTCCTCATAATTGTTCACATAATACAAATGTACACAGAAGCCTACCTGATTTGTGAATTACTCCAAATTTCCTGGAGGAGTGGAGCAAGAGGCACTAAAGATGGCGACAAGTTATTTTTGTCTGCTCTCCACGTGATCTCGGTTTGATTGACTGAAAACAGAGTCCTTGGTTTAAGATTTGGAAAACCAACCAAAATGCAGCACATTGTCTCAGCAGGACACCTGCTTTGCGTCGCCCCAGCAGTACCTGTTTTTCTTGACAGCAAGAGATTTTTGATCCCATAAGCAATTTTTTGCAGGGGTATCTTTATATGCTAGTCCAACTTGAGACCAACTAGGTAAAGGAAACAACTAAAATGTCCTGACATTGCATCACATGAACATGCATAGAATTTATCATGTGTTTTTAAAGATGCATGTGACTGTCCACATTCAGCTACAGACTTAAATAAAATCACATCTTGCTCCCGCTGACCTTTAATAATCATCTTTATTTGTCATAGCAAATGTACATTACAACAAAATTTGTTCTCTGTATTTGAACCATACTTTAAGGAGCAGTGGGCAGCTTTTTTTTGCAGTGTCGGAGGAGCATTCTGGGGGTTTCAAACCAGGGAACCTGCAACCTCTCGAGGATGCAAGCGCCCTGCTCTCCAACCACTAAGCCACCAACCCACCTTTTTCTGTTTTTTTGGAGCACTTTGCTACAGTGCTAGGCTAATGTTAGCATGATTCCTTTATATTTCTATTTGGCATGTAAAATATTTTAATCCAGCTAAATATTAATTCACAACTTACCGGACTTACTATTTATTATCCTGCTTCATGAACTCAGAGCTTTCCTTTGACTGTCATAAAATTAAATGACTCCAGTTTCAGCTGCTTTCTGTGCTGTGCTGGACCCCAGGACGCTGGGGGATATTTGTTCCCTAACCAAAACAGGCAAAAAGATAATATGACGCAGCTGAAGCAGTCTCTTTTTCAAAACCAATGTTATTGTAAAGGGTGAAAACATTAAGATTGTTAGGAAAAAATAAAATTTATAAGACCCAAATCGTGTGGCTACGTAGACAAAGACCGGGAACATGGTTGCATGTCTCACTGGTGGCATGGCTGTAAAAATTACAGACGGTACACCAACAATAGAGACTGGTACAGATTAATTAAAATGCCTTGATTGGGATCTGGATATCCCTACCTATGAGTTCATGAAGGACTTTTTAATCCTATATTGAAATGCTACATTAATGTTTTTATTTATTTTTAAGGAACAAATTTATTGTTAATAATTCTGAAATTGTGAAAAATTATAACCAGCCAGTTTTAATACAGAGACTCATATTATTTAAAAGTTAAACTGAAAACAGTTGAATCAAAAAGATATAGTCTTTTCAGTGAACAAAGGCAAGTTATAAAATGTACTGATTAGGTTTTAGGTAAAAATAATTCCCTTTTTAGAATCATGGACTGTATACATAGAAAATATGTGTTATTATATCTGAAAATAAAAGTTTAACTAAGAAAAGTTTCATCTTTTACAGTGCCAACAAAAAAAATCCATCAGTTGCTTGCAACAGCTCTTCAGGTTATGATCCTTCAGCTAAATCTAACATTTTGTCAGTCATTGCCCTTGGCTTCTGTGCCTTTTCACATTTACTTGTAAACATTTGTTATTTAGCCGTGAATCAAAGAGACAGCGTTTATTGGCACAACCTTCTGTGGCGGACAGCAACACCCTTGTTCCATCTATTACCAACAGATGGCTCTTTAGAATGACACTCACTTTGTGACCTTTAGCTAGGACGGTTTCATCTTTGTGACAAGGACAACACTCCTCAGGAGCTGCTCTGTGTCTTCAGGCAGCATGCATATTTATCAGCCTCCTCCAAAGAGGGATTTAATCTAAATTATTGCAAGGTTATCTGTCTTGAATTCAATTACTTTGTCATCTCAATTCTGAAGAGGTTTGTGGCAAAATCTTTTGAGGCAATAAAGAATGAGATCAGAACAATTTGAGCAGTCAGTTTTGGAAATATGTGCTTCTTAGAACAGATAGGAGGAAGGGCCATAGGAGTAGGTGTTGAATCTCTTAAGAACAAACATACGTTTGGCCAATAAAAAAAGTTTTGTTGATGATATTCTGCATTATATGTGCATTTATATCAGCTCTGTGGTAGAGGCCACCTTATCTAGTTACATGACAATAAACCTTGACGCTAAGCAAACTTTGCTTAAAGGAAACTTTGAACAAATTAATGCTTTCTGCTATCCATGAATACTATCTGTTGCATGAAATGGCTGAATGACATCAAGGGAAATTTTCACCCTGTAAACCTATCCCCAACCGCAACATTTAATTGAATAAACTTAGAAGACAGCATCGCCGTCTCTCTAAACAACATGGAATTGTATTTGAAAAGTGAAAGGTGAAAAGATGTCCACGTAAAGACGGTTGAATATGGTTGAAAAGTTTTTAGGGTGGATCCAAATAGGCCAAGCAAGTCTGACTTGCAATTTGTTTCTTTACATTAAATTTACACAGGACATATGAGCTAAGAATGTTCAGTTTTAGTGTCCTTATGCAGCTAAATAAAGATAAGCCAGGATTAAATGGCCTTAACAAATTTCATTGGATATCTAGAAAGTACAATATTTACAGAAATGTACACACATCACATAGACATTAATATATCCTCAAATAGAGAAACAAGAAAATAAAACACATTCAAATGAATGTCAACACCAGATGGGGCTTTTATATTTTGAGAAATACAGGATTTAATTATATGTATTTAAATAGGGCGTGGTGGAGTGCAGGGGTAAAACCAGCCATCGCAGATTCAACTTCTAGTCCTGGCAACCTTTGCTGCATGTCTACCCCCTCTCTCCACCCCTTTTCTATCAGCTTACTAGAAAAAAATAAGAAAAATAAAAGCCACTAAGTGCCACAAAAGACATAAAAAAGAAATGTATTTAAAGAAAAAAGATAAAGTGACTAAACATGTAGTCCACAACTGATGTGTAAATAACCCAAAGAACTACTAAAACAACATACAGTGCAAATATTCATCAGTGTTGCCAACTAACCTTTTAGTTTGATCATTAAAATGCATGTATTTCCTAAATGTACTCGTACTCGTACTCGTCGTCTTCCGCTTATCCGGGACCGAGTCTCGGGGGCAGGAGAGACACCCAGACGTACCTCTCCCCAGACACCTCCTCCAGCTCCTCTGGGGGGAGCCCAAGGCGTTCCCAGGCCAGCCGAGAGACATAGTCCCTCCAGCGTGTCCTGGGCCGTCCCCTGGGCCTCCTCCCGGTGGGACGTGCCTGGAACACCTCCCTAAGAAGGCGTCCAGGAAGCATCTGGTATAGATGCCCGAGCTCCTCACCCTATCTCTAAGGGAGCGCCCGGCCACCCTACGGAGGAAGCTCATTTCAGCCGCTTGTATCCGGGATCTCGTTCTTTCGGTCATGACCCAAAGTTCATGGCCATAGGTGAGGGTAGGAACGTAGACCGACCGGTAAATCGAGAGCTTCGCTTTTCGGCTCAGCTTTCTCTTCACCACAACGGACCGGCACAGTGCCCCCATTACTGAGGCAGCCGCACCGATCCGCCTGTCGATCTCCCGCTCCATTCTTCCCTCACTCGTGAACAAGACCCCTAAATGTTTCCGAAATGTTTAAATATAAAAATGAGGCAGTGTGGAACAGATTTTTTTGACTAATTAATTAAAGAATGTAAAAGAAAATATTTGGTTTAGCAGAGGTCTAAACCACTGTTTCATGGGATTCACAAAAAGTAAAGGTCTTTGTACTCCATTTACCCCGAAAATAGCCACAAAATCACTTTTATTTGTTGTACATGCCCACGAATCTTTGCTAATAATTCCCAGAGGTTTTCACATAACCTTTACCTTTTGGAAACCTAATTTAATTAATCTGTTTAAAACAGGGGTTGCACATCGTCGCAGTCGTTAACACCGTTGCCTTGCACAAAGAAGGTCCTGGGTTGAATCTTGGCCTGGGGTATTTCTGCATGGAGTTTGCTCTCAACATAAGCACTCCCTGTGCATAGATGGTTTTTCTCTTGGAACTACAGCTTCTTCCAGTGGTCGAAAAGGATAACTTTTCGGTTTACTGAGTAATGTGTATATGTTTGTGTCTCCCTTGTCTTTCTGTTGCCCTGTAGTGGACCGCTGACCTGTCCAGGGTGTACCCCGGCTCTCGGCCAATGACTGAACCAGACAGTAGCTTCATAAACAAACTGAATTTAATTGACCTGAACTGGAGGGCAAAAGGATACCGTACTGTGTTTTTTTATAAAAATATTTGGGGCACATTTACTTGAGAGGAAACCACCCTGTATAAAACCCAGAATAGGAAATAATAATAATCTCATGCTAACATTTCCTTAGTTCTTTGCAGAATTTGTCGGGGTAGACTGTATCTTAATAAAAATATATTTTTAAGGGTGTAAATTTTATAAAAAACATTTTCTTTTTGTGGTCACAACTGTAAGGATTTTAGATTTATTTTTTGTTAGAATTGTTTTGTTGTGTGTATGTGTGTGTGTATGGGAGGTAGGGGGGTGTCTGTGTATCAGACACATGTGCATGTTTCTATTTTGCTGCTGATACAATGGAAATTTTTCAACTAAGGGGCAAAAACAGGTGCATCTAAATGTAGAAAATTTTTGAAAAGTTAATGTCAGTGCCACAATTTAAAAGGTGAAAATTTTATTATATAGATTAATTTCAAACACAGTGATATACTTTTAGTGTTCATGTCTGTTAATTTCGATGATTACGGATTATTGCTAAAAATACAGAAATGTCAGCCTACTGTTTGTGGCTCAACGGAAGGAATGGGACAGTTGCAGCCCATATCCTGGATGTGTTTGTGTATGGTGGCTCATGGAGCACTGACTCTAGCCTCAGTCAGAACCTTGTGAATCTCAATCACATGTTTGAATGGGCTTTGCTTCACAGTCCTCTCAAAGCTGTTGCATGTGCACCCTTTTCTACATCGCTTTTTCCTTCCAATTTTCCAATACTGTGCCTGGACACAGCACACCATAGACAGCCAGAACCTTTAGCAATGTCGTGCCCATGGTTGTTGACAACTGTTAAGTCGGTTGTCCTCTCCTTGGTTGTGCAGTTATTACATATTTATTAAGGTTTTTACTTATTAGAATTATTAGAATAAAACCAATTAATAAATTAAATAAATGCTTAAAATATATAATTCCATGTGCAGTAGATCTATATAATATATGAGTTTCAGGTTTTGAAATTAATTAACTCATTAATTCATTGAGATGCTCCTGAACTATTATATTCTACTCCTTTTCCCTATTCTATATTCTATACCAGTCTTGTAAATAAAAAATTCAATTGATATGACAATATGTAATAATGTTTGATTAACTAAGGATGTAATATTTATCTGTAGCTGCTGGATGTTTAAAAGCTTCTGTACTGTAGTTATTAAAAATAAGCAAAGCAATATGAGTCAATAAATCGACTTATATGCCTTTGGAGCGGCTCCTTAAAGTTACAGAGCAGCAGCGCATCAAAAACAGGATCAGCTGTCACATTTCTGGTCGGTTGTAAACTCGGCCCTGTGTGGTGGGACGGGCTTGATTCGCTGCGGTCTCCGGATACTAAAGCCCTGAACGCCGTACATGCCCCCTCCCCTCTCTTTCCCTTTCTGTCTGTCACCTCCGGAGCAGTCGGTGCTCGATTGGTTTCGTCTGGCTACAGAAACCATGGCAGAGCAGGAGGATAACGTCTCAATTCCTGAATTCAGCAACCTTCTCCAGACGGACCCCAACCTCAGAAAGTACGAGAAGGACTTCAGGAGGAGGTAAAACAACCGACTCACACTGCGGTTCTGCGCACAGATTGTTAACGTCAAACCCCGCTAAAGCAAGGAAAGAGTCAAGCTCGCCTTCCATCCATGTCTTTAAACACACGAAACACATCTGACATTCAAACCTAGATTATTGTACAACAGAAAGTCTCCTTCTGTAGTCTTGGTTTGAATGAGACGTAGCACAGGGCTCAGTTCCCTCGATCACATACACAGTGGGCTAACCTTTCAACCCTCCCCCTCTTCATCTCCCTTCCCCAGCCTGCTGGCGTTCCGATCAAGCGTGCAGCTCATAAAAACACAATGAAACGCTGCCAGAAAAGCTTCATTTTGCGTGTCAAGTTGCAGAAAAATGCAAGTCGTCTTAACTTCCTGCATGTGACGGCTGAAGATTCAGACGTGTTTCAGTCAGGTGATGTGCTAAGGCGGTGCTTTGTGCTCAGACTGCAGCCTGGGTGTTTTATGTGTGTTTGAGAAAAGTCTAATTGCTGTGCAGAGTTTGGGGCTTTCAGCTGCAGCAGCTTGCAGTGTTGTGGCTTCTGCATTGCCACTGACCCCTGATGGGGGCAGAGTGTGTTGCACAATTTGCTCCTTTCAACCCAGAGTTGACCTTGAAACAAATTTAGTGTGGGCTCTTGCATAAAGTGGCTGACTGTGTTTGTGTTAAGCTCAACTGACAAGCTGTTAGGCAATATTTACCAATCATTCCATGGTGTCAGCTACTCCTCGTTTCTGAGATGTTTAAAAGGGCTGCAGTTTCTATCACATTCACGTTTCGTCATGTTACACTGTCAGGTTTCATTATATTTTATTGGGATTTCATTTTAAATGATTAAGACAAAGTAATGCCTAACTGGAAGCAAAGGGATGCATGTTTTCCTTTTTTTTTTTTTTTTACAAATAAAAGTCTGAAAGATATGCTATACATTTGTATTTAGTCCCCTTAACTTTCATAGCCCTAAATAATTGTATGTAAATTGGACCTCTTTGTTCTGTAAGAGAGTTGTTGTAAATTTATGCCTCATACATTGCCATACAAAACAAATTCATTCCCCATGAACTTCTTTACATTGTGTAACTTAACAGTCAAAACCAACTGATTGTGGAGAAATGTATGGTTTAAGTTATGGAGGGTTGGGATTAGAAAGCCATTCCTGAAAGGAAGCCATAAGAAATTCCATTTGTAGTGTGCCGCTAACCATATTGACGAGCCCAAACTTCTGGCTTACATGCGAACACCATCACCCCTTTTCCACTGGCTCTTTTTAGGCGGTGCTGCTCCACTCGGTCTCGCTCTTCTCCACACGGAAACTGTTGTGTTTCCATTTAGTTCTGGCTTCAAGCTTTATTTTCATGACTGTTTACATTGTAGATTCTCACTAAAGGCAACAAAACTGTGAATGAACACACCTGGAATTATATAATAAACCAAAGGTGTGAAATAACTCGAAACATTTTTATATTTTAGATTCTTCAAAATAGCCACCCTTTGCTTTGATTACTGCTTTGCGCTCTTAGCATTCTCTCCCTGAGCTTCATGAGGTGGTCACTGGAAATGGTTTTCCAAAGAGTCCAGAAAGAACTTCCCAGATTTCATTGAGAGACGGCCAAAGGTTAATATTTCAGTCATCACAGCAAAGGCCAGCTATTGTAAGGAAAAATACAAAGCATATTTAAAGTTCTTTTACAATTTATCGTTTGCGACATTATTCCATATCTGTTCATTCACAGTTTTGATGCCTTCAGTGAGAATCTACATACAATGGAAATGGTCATAAACATGAAGAAAACCATTAAATGAGAAAGAGTTTGTAAACCTTTTGACTGGTAGTGTATAAATGCAAGAATGTCTTTTATGTTTTTTTTCATGTATAAAATAATCCACTGGGAGAATTATCTGGAACACAGCCCAGCCAGAACTGATAAAAAAAGGCACAGGAGTTTGAATGGGAGGGTGTGAGATGCCGCTGTCTTAACGTGATGGTCCAATTGCCTGAAGAAGTTAGAATTTTGGCCTTTATGAGGAAGTTTTTGTCTGAGCCGTGGCAAAAACGAGGACAAAACGGCAGACTTTTGACCGCGGTAATGTTTGAGGTTGGATATTGGATATTTGCGCTCCGTGGATTCAGGGGGCTCTTTTTCCCGTTTCACCTGATGCAGGAAGTCTAATTACGGGCAGCTGCTCTCTGCCTGCTTCCTCCTGCAGGCAGTTATTTGCTTAAGGACCGTCAATACATTTCCGAACCAAACACGCTGTTTCATTGTGGTATTGTTTTGTGAGAAATGTTTGTGCATCTGAACAGCTGATTTTCTGTGTGATCAGATGATTTAGGATGTTATTAAATACAGTGTGCCGCTCACAAAGACTGGAGTGGAGCTGGGCATATGTTGGTGGAACACTTAAAACTGCTCATCACCTAGAACGCGCCATCCCCATGCTGAAACATCATGATGGCAGCAGCATGGGGATTGTCTTGGTAGATGTGCAACATAAGCAGTAATGCAACTGTAATTGCGGTAACAGGTATTGACTCGGAGGTTGAATAAACATGATAGTTTTTTCACATTTTAATTTGTAAAGCACGTCTCACATTTATTCTACTTTACAATCATGCACTACTTCATCTGAAATTGGAGACGTAATGCAACAAAAAAAAAAATATGAGTATGAAAATTTTTGCAAGGCACTTTATTTACAATTAGTAATTTAGAGTGGCAAAACTGCAGAGTTGTGCAGTTTTGAAACTGTGCATAAAACGGTTCTTCTCCAGTGCATCCTTTTGTTAGCTTTCTTAAACAGCTAATTAGATGTTATTGCTTGGTTTTCCCAATATTTTCTTTGCATTTCTAATCATTTAGGTTGACCCATCTGTCTAAAAGCAGCTATACTGACTGTTCTTTGAAAGAAATCCAATAGGTCAGGATGCTTGAAGATGCCTCGCGCTATATTATTAGTGATTGGCGTGCAATTATGACTCCTTGGATGCTTTGGAAGGGGTCAGTGAGGATTCAGTATTTGATATTTTCAAATAGTAGTGAAAATTAATCAGTCAGATCTGCGTTCATTTTTGATTTGAACGTTGCTGGATAAGTAGACTTATTTTTATTTTCAAATGTCCCCACACTGATTTAATTTTGCAAAGTGAAGAAACAGAACCACAATTAATTATGGGGTAAGAGACATTAATCAGTCCAACCAAATAATAAAAGACGATGAAAAGGCAAAGCATATTCATGTAAAAACCTGTCTAACCAATTATTAATCATCATGCCAAAACTGAGCAAATCTATATATGGTTCGAGATTATACAATCTTAGTTTGCTGCTTCCTTACATTTAACATGCCAAGTGTATGTATGCAAGCATGCTTTTTCTGTGTACTGCATGGAAACTAAAATATGGTTTTTCGCATAACCTGTACATATGAACTCATTTTGTGTGTTTGCTTACTGTAAACATAAAACTGCATTCATAACTGCAATGCTTTTTCAAACACACCATTATAAACTTATACTCTTTACAGACAATCTCAAGTTTTAAATTTTTATTCTTATATTCTTGTTTTACGTTATATTGCTTTTACTGCTCAGTATTTGCTTATCTATAGAATCTGCAGCTTAACTGTGGCAAAATGTTCAAATTAAAACTTAACTGGTAATTCTGTGCTGTTTATGATCATACGCTGTTTTTCAGATAGAAATGGTTCTAACTCATTGCTTTACATTGAAGTTGTTCAGCTTATTGTGAAATTATCCTCATCTGCTCAGGTTGTTTTTACAGTAATAATAATCCAGAGAGGAATCTGCTCATTTTGGGTCATCCTCCAGTGAACCTAAACTTTTAAACTCCACTCAAGGACCATATACTTTCATGTGTTTTCATTACCGTGTCATATCTCGTTTCTAATGTGGCAGATAAGGGACCACCTGCTTTGTATTTGAAGCCGGCGAGCAGGGCTGTAGCCTCGCAGAGATGAGCATGTCAGTTCCATCTAAGACACAGCTTGGGATTTCTAGGCTTCACTGCACTTGAGACATGCCTCAAACACCTGTCCTGCTGATAAAAGTTGCACATAGATATTTTACATATAGAATCGCTGCTGTGTGAAGGTTAATTCTTGATAAGCTCCCAGTGTCTTCACCCTAGAGACGAAACACCATAACATGAACACAAGCTAAAATCAAAAGCTTTTATTTTGTGTTGCATTGGCATGCTGAGTTGCCGTGCCAAGAATTTAACGGCCTTATCAAAACAAGCCTTATGACCACAAAGATTGATTATTTGGATTTCACCACCTTCCCAGGGTTCATGGCTGCCCATTTTTCAGTTGTAATCAACTTTGGTTCACGCCACACAGAGACACGCCACACAGTTAAACTGATTCCAGCAGAACTCTTCCAACCCGATTTAGTTTTTTTTTTAGATTGCCCTATTCTCCTCTTGTTTAATTTCTCTGGGGTGCCATTTTTTTTGACAAACATTGTGAAAACAGCTGCTGTTGCTCTTTGCCAGTTCCAGCTACAGTGTGCAGAGTTCTGTTGACATGCTTCAATATTTAAACTTACTCTTGTGCAATTCTGCAGGAAGTCCTGCCCAGATTTTCAAAACTGCAGCACAATATATCTCTGAAGTGAATTCATTAGACAAAAGAAAGTACACATCTCTTTAGTTTAAGAGTTTGAACCAATTTAAATCAGGAGTATTACAATTTGGGAAGAATAGGAAGAAGGGGTAAGAAGTTGTCAGATACCCGTAACAGCAATGGGGGTCCCCAGAGCCGGAGAGCAGGTGTAGGAAAGTGTGATATCTTTTTCCCACTAGCATGATCTAAAAACAATGTGAAATAGTAGAATTTTGGTCTTTATCCCCAGGAGGTGTGAACATGTGAAAGAAGTGTTTTTACAATAAAGGCCAAAGTTCAAAATGACGTTTATCATAAACAAATAAGGCCAGAAGGCCTCTGGAACAATGTCCTTTGAATAGGTGAGTCCAAAGCAGAGAACCATAATGACCACCGTCATGTTTGGCTAAAACAAGGCAAAGCAAATCAGCATAGAGACTTCTATCTTTAAGCATAGTGGTGGAGGAGTGTTGACTTGGAATCATTTTGCAGTCACAGGAGTTGGGCACCTTGCAGTCAGTGAGTGGAACTGCTTTGTATTAAAAAACGTGTTCTACAGAAAATGTGAGACAGCTTATCCGACAGCTAAAGCTTGGACAGAATTCTGCCATTCATCAGGCCAGTGACCCTCAGTCCAGAAATCAACCTGATTAAATGATGAGGTGTCACCATAGGAGAGCAGTACAGAAACCCACATCTGTCTGTAAACTCAAATGAAATTAAGCGGTAAAGTATAATGTCCTAAAGTCCTTTTACAGTGATGTGAGAGTTGCGTACAGTCAAACACAAAAACACTATTTTAAGGTATTGCTGATAAATTGGGTCTGCAGGTTGCTGAATCATCAGGTGATCAGGAAAGTTTTTACATATTTGGCTTCATCTCTTTTGATTTAACAGAGGATGTTACCTCCTGGACTGCAGTCCACATTCAAGCATTAGGCATTAGTGCTGCTGTTTTTACAGCAAAGGGGTTTTACAAAGAATGGAAGTTAAAAAACCAGCAATAAATATTAGTTGTTTGGAATGGTAATGCAGTATGTTAAGAAAAACTGAAAAAACTGATTATTGTTACTGATGTGATTGAAAACAGCTAACTGTGCTGTAACTCAGTAGTAGTAATCTGAGAACAGAAGAACATGTCAGAAGGAAAACGTCGTTTCATTGGTGGATTAAAGTCTGTTTAAAAAGTGAAGGAATTTACTGCGACTACCTTTTGGATTATAGCGATCGTTTTACCTTCTTTTACAGTAGCTTTGAAACCACTTATTTTCATGTCATATTGCTTTCAGCAATTACCTTCTGTTCAAATGCTAAGCTGCTTCCTCTCAGTCAGGAGGACGTTATTTTAAATTCACCTTACTGTTGGCCTGGATGTGAGCCCCTAAAGCGATCTGAGATCAAGGGCTGAACAGTTTTCTCACGTGTGTCTTCATGTGATTCAGATGGACTTGACACCACTCTGCTTCAGCTGTCACCATCACTCAAACAATACATCACATCACAACAGAACCAATCACCCTATATTTAGATTTTCACAGTGAATGTGTGAATATGACCTAGAGTTCACCTGCTCCCTAAAGATAGTGTCAAATTTAGTTTGAAATCATATTGTGTGACTTTAATTATAGCTTCCTAGCTAAACCTGCACTAAAAATAGGAGGTAGTGGTTTCTTTAAACCCTACTAAAGAGGTTTTTGATTACAAATAAAACCCATTTGGTTTTAAGTACGTGAATGTAATTGATTTTGTCCAAAAACACAGTGGTGTTAAAACTTTCCTTATCCTGTTGCTAAGGTTTATGGTTGTTTTAATTAGATGTCAGAGAATGTGACAAAGTTTAACAGTCCTACCCCTTCCCCACCAGTTGCTGTGAATTGTCGGTCAGCTGGCTGAAAGAAGGCTACCACTTTTCATGTCCAACAAAGACATTTTCAGCTGTCTGGAAAAATGTAAAAGCACATCAGTCATGCCAGGGAAACTAAATGAGCGCTGCCCGTCACTCATTTAAAGTAAGCTGTTTTAAAGCGAGAGAGCAACCTAAGAGTAGCATGTCTGTTAGGCAGCTGACAGTTGGCTGGCTACCCCAGGAGAAATTAGCTTGTTATTCTCCCAGTGTTTAATAAGCAATTAGAATATATTTGCAAAGGCATCAAGAGAAGCATACAATAATCAATCAATTAATCAGTCAATCAATCGAAGGTCAGAATCGATAAATTTCATCTTAGTCAGCTTGGATCAGAGATGAGCAGAACAAATGTCGGACAAACAAATCCCCCTCAGCACACACACTTTGCATTAAGACATCAAAACTAAGAATGCACCAAAGTCTTTGGTATAAAAATATCTTATTAGTCTTTGTCTATAAATACTTTAGAAAGTGCACTTTTTGCACTTATAAGAATAATTATTATTAATTATTATATGTAATTTCTTCATTTTCTCTCAGATTTAAAACTACAATTTCATTTAAATCACCTGGAACACATGTTTTGGCTTTTGTTTATTCTTGTCCTTAGAAAAAAAACAAAAATTAGAATCTTCAGGTCTGTCATCAAAGAAAGTCGGTATTGGCCATGAAAAGCCTAATCAGTTCTTCTCTAGTAGGAATTACTGGTGTTTTTTATTCTAAATAATATATTAAATAATCTAGGAAAGGCTTTCATGTACATAAAAGTTGGAGAGAGTAAATCATATGCCTGATACTCAAATGTAAGCCAGTTTGTGGCATTAAATGATCACTGAACAATCTCAGGAAATGAAAAAATATTTCTGTTCTGTTTTAATGACATTAATTTGAGCCTCATCCAAATTACAACTCTTTTAACTCAGATGTGTAACACTGTTTAAATCTTCCTTATGTTGTAGTTTGGACTAACCATAGATCTAGATATAGTTAGTTACATGACAGAAGTTTTTTTTTTTTACAAATAAGTTCAGCAATTCTTAAAAAAATAAAATGTGTTTTTGGGTGACATTTTTTGGGCCAGCTGTGGCTCAGTGGAGGAAGGTGGACAATACACTAAACCCCTTCATGCCCCGTTAACGTTTTTACTTTTTTTTTTTTTTTACCTTAAAATCACAAATATCAATGTTATTTTATTGGGATTTTATGTAATGGACCAAAAAAAGTTTTGGTGGTTTTTAGTAACATTTTCTGTGTTCAAGCAAACCCCCCAAATTGTTGCATTCATTTGTACTAAGCCACATTTACTGTGATACCTCTAAATACAATCAGTTGTCGTAAAAAGTTATCTAATTAGTGAATATTGGTAATCTAATCTCAGTATAAATACAACGGTTCTGTGAAGGCACCAGAGGTTGGTTAGAGAACAATAGTGAACTAGCAGCAGGTCAGTGATAAAGTTGCGGACAAGTTTGAAGTAGTTAGGTTATCAAATAATATTCCAAGTATCCATCTCATGGAACCCTGTTCAATCCATCATCAGGAACGCAAAATACTGTGTATAGGAAAACTAACACAGCATGTCATTCTAAACAGACCTTTCTACTGTGACGTGGTGGTGGCAGCATCATTCTGTGCGGATGGTTTTCTTCTGCAGGGACAGAGAAAACTCGTCAGGGATGATGGGAAAATGGATATAGGTATATATGATTAAATTATTTATTTTAAAAATAGTTTATAAATATTATTTTTGCAGCTAAAACACTACAGCAAAAGAAGTGGGATTGAAATAGTGCCTTAAAATAGCGAATTTAGGATCTGCTTAAAAATGATTTGTTGGAAATATTTATGTAAAATATGTGAGCAAAACACTTTCAAATTCAATAGGTATTAATTTTCATGAACTGATTTAAGTAACCATAGATTTTACTATTCTTCCAGTCCCATCAGTAATGCACTAAGTTGTTGGATTCAAAACTACCTTTATCAAAACAACTGCAGCACTTTTTTTTGTTTTATGGTCAATGTTTGTTACACTTAACTGCTGGATTTAAGCAACGTTTACCAAAATGAGGCTGTGTGTGTTTGCCCTTGAAGGCAAACAGGAGTCTGTGAAAACCAGAATTGGCAGCTTAGACATCAGAGAAAACTAGAAATCCACATGGACCAGTATAAGCTTGGTTTGTGCACCTTTAAACTCAAAAATTGGGTTCATTTCAAAGAAACTGACACAATACTTTTGTCAAAATGGGCGTTTAATAAGTTATTACCTGTTTAAATATATTTCAGCAGCAGCCAACTATTTGTTATTTGACAGTGAGGAGCAAAAGGATTTTCCTAACAGAGAGTGCACTCTTCCCCTTGTATGTTGCAACCTGAGCTCTTGTGTTCTTTTGGGAGCCAGTTCGGCATGTTACTGAATGTGAGCCCCTGCTGTGCTGTGCGAAGTAGGCTGACCTCAAGAGTTTTCTCTGCTTTAAAAACCACATTCTTAGACTTAAAAGCATCATAAGAAGTGGGGGATAAGACCGGTGAGTTTTCCTGGGGAGGAGGGCTCTAAAAGCCGCAGGTTTTTTTTTTGTGTGCTTCTCTTGGACTGAGAATTCGTTGCTCCAAAGTGACATCCAGCAGTTTTCTGAGGTTGAATATGAGAGCTTTGAAAAAATGTATATTGGCTCTTATCTTCTTTTGAGACTATATTATGCTATGTAAGCTTCTTTTCTAAGGATTACATTTTTATTTTGGAACCAGGCAGAATGCGATTTTTGCTTTGTGAAGCCATCATAAAAGGCTAGTTTAGAAATGGGAGGAAACAAAGAGGAAAGAAAATCACGTTATAAACTTATACATTGTTTGTTGACAGAATGTTTTGTATTATTTGGTGGGAAACTACAGATGAAATTTCCAAGTAAAATTTTTTCACATTCTGTAACTTTAATATTACTACTCTGGATTTCTAGCATCTTCTACCAGACAAAAAATGTAGTTTAAAAAAGAACTGATCACCTGCTATGAGATTGCCCAGGTGAGAAGCTTTACTTTACTTAGCAAAGCAGCAGGAATTCAACCATTTTGCTTTGTTGCACAAACAGAAAAGTTCAGAGGTATTACAAACTGTTAGCTGCTTGTGGATTTTTACTCAAGACAACACCCTTGAGCTTCTTGTTTATAGAAACTTAAGTAAGCATAACTGTTTTGGTCAGCATTGAAATCTTGATTGTTTAAAACAATGACCCACTGAGGCTGGAAAAAGTATGTATTGCACTTAGGTTTATGTTCGATTCACGATTTTCTTTCTGTTCATACTGAACCGTCCCTTAAAATATCAGATTTGCCAGAATAATATTTAAAAAATGTCTTTTTTTTTAACCATTACATTGTTTTTGTGATTGAAGAAAAAATGGAAACTAAATGATAAATGCGATTAATTGCACAGCCTTACAAATGAACTGGCAGTACTAGGATGCCTCAAAACGAGTACTGGTTATTTTGGCCTTTTGTTTTGTACCATTGTAGTTTTGATTGTTTCACAACCAACTTTTTTAGTAGGCTAATTAAATGGAGCCATTTGCCATGAGATGTTGCCTACCGACCATACGTACCTGCCTGGAAGACGTTTCATACTTGCTTTTACAAACGATGTAAATTATTCTTCTCATGTCTACTTTAAGAAGTTGTGGTTTTATGATCAAGGGTCTTAATCTTTTGTATTTAATAGGGGTAAACTTGGTATGGGCCAGTAATGCTTGGTTCATACAGCAAGATTTTAAAACTGTTGGTTGATCTTCAAAACCTGAGAGACCCCACAAATGTTATATCTACAAAAAAATCATTGATATAACCGGTTTGATCCTACAACGTGTGGTGTCCAACAAACCACACACAACCAGCTTTCAGTCACAAACATTCAGATGTCAGACGGGAAATCTCACAAAACCTCTCAAGGTCAAACGTGATGTCAGAATAATTCTCCTCTATGTTTCCATTACCTCGCTTTCTGATTGGCTACACGTCACATGCAACAAGCTGCGTGCTCGTTTGTCCTTGGGGAACATCCCACCCTGCAGGATATCGGGCCAAGAAAATCCCACATGTTGAATGTCCCTGGTTTGAGGTCGGAGTGGTCCCAGCGTCTTTCCGAGCACACAAGATGACACCTAGCACACCACACACAGCAGGATTATCTCATAAGATTATTTTAAGAGCCATCACGATCATTGGGGCATTTCGAAGATTGAGTCAAAAATCGGCATAAAAATTCTGCCGTGGGAACCAAGCATTAGGTACTGAGGTATGCCAAGGTGTGGCTTTGAAACTGCAAAAAGCTTTAGTTGGTTAAATGTTACAATTTAAAGTCCTTTTTAATGAAATACCAGGGAAACCAGGCGAAGGTGTGAGTTGACCCAGAGCTCCTCAAAGCTCAAAAGCAGTGGTGTCCAAACTTTTTGCCAAGAGGCCAAAAATGTACAGAAAGGGGGTTAGTAATTTGAATGATTGCAAAAGCTCTTGCATTTAAATTATTTATTTCAATTTGACCTGCTTCACAATAAACTAAACACACAATAGTTGATGAAACAAGCAAAGTATGATTTCTGTAAAAAAGAAAAAAAAAGTCTGTAAATCATACAGATACGGAACATAAATAGGGTCTTGTAGGTTTGATTGTTTAAAAAAAAAGAAGACTGTAATTTGTCTAAATCTATTTTAAAGGTTTCACATATGTTTTTGAACCCAAGTATTGTCTTAAATGTGTGTCTGCATTAACTGCCTGAGCAAATTTATGCCATCCTTGATCTGTACACTAGGGCCGCACAAAATCATTTCAAGGGCTGCTAATGGCCCCGGAGCCACACTTTGGACACCCTGCTCAGAGAAGGGGTTATAATGGGGCCTCTGTATACATAGATTAATGAATTGTAGCAATTATTTTATTTTTTTACTTAAAATCCCCATATCGCTATGTAACATATGTAACGTTAAATAAAAATTAGAAAATAAGTTAAATTCATGTTGAAGCAGAAGGTTGACATACTATAAAAAACATGATTGGATCTGGACGCCTTCCTTTAGCTTCTGTATGTAGCACCTGAATAACTCACAGATGGTATGATAACATAAAATGTCAACACAATAAAAAATCTACAGTGAACTGTGGTGGTTTGAGGTGAATGCAAAGGGAGGAAACTAGTTATTAGGTGAGCCACAGTTCTGCTGTTTTAATACAGACTTTACTGCATTTAGAATTCAGGACCAGCTCTCAAGGAGAAAAAAAATGGCTTTCCTTATGTGATAAGATGGCCAAATCCTCTGCTCTTTGCAGCTTTATGTGAGAGTATCATTGAACCAAATGCTGCATGTGAATTTCACGTGGAGCTCCATGATTTGTATATATATAACTGCATCATTTATCAAGACATTAAATAAAGAACTATGTATAAAGAATACATTTTTGAGGTGAATTTTGTCATGTAACTCTCAGCTTATATATTAGTGATGTGTGCTCTGATTCCATGTAAAAAAACAAAGTAAAACAGACAAAACTGTTTCTGTCACACTTAAATGTTTTAGATCATTAATCAATTTTAATACCAGACAGAAATAAGCAGAGTAAATACAATGATCAACGCTGAAAATGTGATTTATTTATTTATTTATTATTAATGAAGGGGAAAAAGCTATTGAAAACAACCTGGCCCTAAAGAAATTTCCCTCTAAACATAATAACTTGTGCTACCCTTGTTGACAACAGCTGACATGAGGTGCTAGCAATGAGTCTTTTACATCACTGTGGAGAAATTTTTCCCCACTCCTCTTTGCAGAATTTTCTTAGTTGGTCACATTGGAGGCATTTCGTGCAAGAAAAGCCAGTTTAAGGTTATATCACAGCTTCTCAATCAGAAGTCTGGATTTTGACTAGACTACTCCACAAACTATAACTTTTTTTACCCATTTGGAGGTGGACTCACTGGTGTGCGTCAGATAATTGTCCCACTGCCTAGCCCAAGTGTGCCTGAGCCACAAGTCACAAACTGATGGTGGGATATTCTCCACACAGGAGAGCCAACTCTTCAGGACAAGATAAATGTTTTTGGACAGAGAAGATAGATGGTTTGAGCGACAAGTGAAGGAAGCCATTTATGCCAAACGAGAAAGACCAACTCTTAACAGAGGAGGAGGCCTCCGATTTCATCTTTCAAAAACATACATACAGCATTAAGCCCGATGCCCAGTCAGGTTCTAACCAGTTCACACCTTCCTGACTAAAACATCTCTCAGGGAGCCAGGCTAACAATCGCGCTAACAGCACCCTACTGTTAGGGAACTCCATATGTCCATATGTAAATTTAGATGTGCAGAACGGCACATCCCAAACAGCTTAAAAGACTGGAACTCCCTCACTAGCTTTGAATTGAGGAAGCCCTTCGGTTGAAGAGAGAAACGTCTTCAACTAGAAGAACTGAAGTCCATTTGTTTTGTTTTTTAACCTATTTGGATTTACCTGGAAGTCCTGGAGGACGGAGAATCTTCACCAGACTATAGATGTTCTTTTTCTGAATTGCTGTTTTTATGCCAGATGTAAAATGATGCACCCCTTCCAAAAAGTTGTGGTCTGATCATTCCACAGAATATTTTCCTAAAGGTACTTGGATCATCAAGATGTTTTTTGGGAATTGTTTACCAGTATTTTTTTTTGTTCGTTTGTTAAACATTGACATTGTGAAGCTTTCCAAAAAGATAAAAATGATACATGACTTTTTGAATTTCCTATTGAGGCATAATGTGTTCCTTTTCATATCATCTGGCCTACTTTATGTTGTCAGACAGGTTCAATTCAATTGATTTCCAATTATTGACCCTGGTTTGGTCAGTGAGATTTAGCTCAGCTGTCCAAAATATTTGTAGCTTTTTCATGATTCAACATAGGGCCAGGTTGGTTTGGATAGATTTTTCCCCAACAAATGAAATTCTAATTTTAATCAAATTTTTTAATTATTAAAACATTATCTTTGTCTTTCAGGAAAAGGAAAACAGAATATTTTGATACATTTTTGTAACACTGTTAGTAGAGGGCACTGCCTCCATACAGGGCTGGATTATGGTTTCCCGTTCCATTTGGCAACCACTGCCTGCATCCAGCATGCTCAAGTCAGGAAGCAGCTGCTGAGAAATCATCACTAACCCCAGGGCATTCACAGGCGAGCCTGAGCTTTGGTTCAGGGCTATAGGGGACGGAGTGCACTTAACTTTGCAGGCTGAGAGAGGCACTCTGTACACGGGGAATCTGATATGGACACCAGCTTGCCTGCAGGAACCAAAGTGAGATAAATTGTAAACTAGTTAGTCTGTCTTTTGCAGTTGAAGGTAATAGACAGACGTTTATCTCTTAGGAAATGCCTGTAGTCATACATTCTGAAGGCAGACAGGCAGGTTTTCATCTGGAGGTAGAAAGATAAAAAAAAGGTACAGAAAAAATAAGGCACCATGGGCTGCTTGTGTTCGAATATTTTGAAATGCTTCAAGAAATGTTATAATGATAAAGGATATGAAAATATTCACATGCATGACTGCAGTATGGTTGCACACTTTTGCTTTTGCGATGTTTGTTACATTGTGACAATTAAAAGGAAATTTAGAAATGTACTTTTACTGTTTCCTGTTTTTTAGACATTCATATACTGTACCAGTCAAACATTTCCATCATGTTAGAAATAGGAGTTGAAAGGCCTTCTTTTTTATATAACAACTCAGGCAAAATTATTAAGTGTGATCTCTAAATGATTTACATCCTGATGTGACCATTTTTTATGATGTTGGGATTTTTTCTTTAATTATGTCTTTAATTGATGTACTGATAATAAAATAGGCTTTAAATGTGTACTAAAATCACAAAGTCAAAGAGTCGAATTTTCATAAAACTTTTTTTCAAACATTTTGCAGACCAAGATTTCCTTCATGATATAGCTCTGGTGAACTGGCAGCAAATAAATAAACAAACATGTCCCATTTAAAAAGTTGAGAATAAAAAAACAGGGACAATCCCTGGTTTACAAAGCATTTGGGTGATTTATTACATAAGCGAAATAAACAATGGTCAGTTGCCAGAAAAACTAAGTCTGAATTCAATTGGCAGTGCTTTTGTGAACTTAAAAACAAAAGTACTTAATTTATTAGAAAATCTAAATCTAGTTATTATTTAAACTTTTCTACAAACAACTTAAATGATCATTCCAAGTTCTTGAAGACAATTAAAAAGCTTCAAGATAAACCAACTTCTCCCTCAGAAATTGAAACATAATAACTCTTTTATTGCTGTTGATGTTTGGCTTTAGTTCAAACATGGCAAGATGGATAAAAAGCTATTAACAAAACAAATTTACTGTGTTCAGTTTGACTCAGTTTTAATAGACCCTTGTGGGACCCTCTTGTGCAATGTGACCAAACAGGGTCCCACAAGGGTCTATTTTTGGACCCTTGCTCTTTTTATTCTATATTAATCGAATCTGTGATCAGCTTAAATTTAAATTTTATCACAAGTGTGCAGATGACAAAATTTTATATTCATCGGCGCCCACTTTAGTTGCAGTACACTTAAATCTTCAGACAGATTTCATTACCTTACAAAATGCTCTCCTTGACGCAAAACTAGTTGTAAATGTAAGCCAAATCAAAGCCAGGTTGTTTTTCCATGACGTTGTCTGCAACCATTTCTCCTCTTAAAACACTGGATGGTGATATCGTAGAGATTGTAGACACATATCTTGGTATTTGGCTTCATAAAGATCTTAATTTTAAACATCTCATTACATACTTAAAAAATCTCTAATTTACTTTTAAGTTTTTTGTATAGATTAAGAGCATGTTTTTCCATTTCTTCCCGTAAGCGGCTTGTAAACAGCTTGTTTTTAATCACAGTTGGACTACGGTGACCCACACCATATTTGTCTGTCCCACTACCTTAGCTAAACTGGACCCCATTTTCTAAGGTATATTACAGGCTCACTGTTTAGGATTCACCATTGTACTTTATATAATCTTGCTGGATTTACCTCAATACCCAATACTCAGAGGATGAAGAATTTGTATATTTTATAAAGCCATTTTAGGTAAATTGCCATCATATATCTTCTCTAAGTTCAGTGTACTCCAAAACACGCATGCGGTTTAAGGTGCCCTTTGTGTGCACAGTCAGGAAAGATGATTCTATCCTATTTTGGCCCACAGTGTTGGAATGAGCTGCAGCTCAGGCTGAGGTTTGAGTCTCGCATTTCTTTATTTAATTTTAAACGTAAATACTCAGAGGTTTTAGTCACATCTTGGACCTCTAACGTTTAAGTGTTGGTATTGTAAATAATAATACTGTTAGTGTTACTTTGTAAATGTAATGGCTTGTATGTTATATATATACTTTGTATATTGTGCTGCTTTTTATCTTGGCCAGGATATACATGTAAAATAGATTAATAATCTTAATGGATTTCATTTCTGGAAGGTTAAATTAAAAAAAGTACATAATAACATCGTATGGAAGATGAGTTGAAGCTTTAGAAAATAATCTTGAGAATTACATATGTCCAACAAGTGGATGGATGAATGAATAGATGGATGGATTTCCGAATTCAAGTTCTTAGTTTGTTCTTGGTTTGTGCTCCTTTTGCATGAATCAACGTATCAATGTGGCATGGCATCGAGGCAATAACCTGTGGTTCTGCTGAAGTGTAATGGAAGCCCACATTGCTTATAGCGGCCTTCGGGTCATCTGCACTTTTGGGGCTCTTGTCTCTCATCTTCTTGACAATTCCCCATAGAATCTTCATGGGGCTCAGATCAGGCAAGTTTGCTGGTCAGTCGAGCACAGTAGCATCATGAACACTGAACCAGCTTTTAGTACCTTTGGCAGTCCTGCAGGAAAATGAAATCAGCATCTCCATAATGCTTGTCAGCAGAAGTAAGCATGAAGAGCTCTAAAATTTCCTAGTAGATAACTGTGTTAAATGTGCACTTCAGAAAACACAGTGGACCAACACCAGTAGGTGACATGACAACCCAAGTCACCAGTGATGTGAAAACTTGTGTCTCTCCACCCTTCCTCTACACTTTGGTTTGGGACTGTGGTTTACAAATGAAAGACTCTTCTGACTTGTCCGGTTCAGGAGTGGCTTGATACGAGGAAGGTGACATTTGAAGCCCATCTGTAGGATTTGTCTGTGTGTAGTGGCCCTTGATGCTCTCACTCCAGCCTCAGTCCTCTTCTTGTAAAACTCCCCCAAATTGTTAAATGGATTTTGCTTGACAATAATCTCAAGGCTGCGGTTATACCTGTTGTTGGTGCACCTTTTCCTACCACACTTTTTCCTTCCACTCAACTTTCATCGAATTAGCTTGGATACAGCAGTCTGTGAACAGCCAGCTTCTTTAGCAATAACCTTTTATTTCTACCCCTCTTTGTGGAGGGTGTCTCCTGGACATCTGTCCAGTCAGTAGTCCTTCCCATGATCGTGTAGCCCTCTGACCCAGACTGAAAAACCATTTAGAGGCTCACAAAACCTTTGCAGGTGTTTTGAGACTGAGACACAATGGTTTCCAATATTTAACTATTTCACAATATTCCAATTTTCTAAGACATTGAATTTTGGGTTTTCATTATATGTAACCATAATTGTCAAATTTAGAACAAATAAAGGCTTGAAATATGTCACTCTATGTTTAATGAATCTTTAAATTGGTTTCACTTTCTGAAATTTGAATGAATGAATGAGATTTTTTTTTTTTTTTACTTTTTCATTATATACACGTTTATTTAGATGTACCTCTAATTATAAACATCAGTTTCTGTGTCTATGCGATAGAAAATGTTGACCCTTAATTTAATTATGACTTCCAAAAGGCTGGCAATGTTTCCCAACCCTGCATGTTTCATGACAGAGGCTGAAAAGTCCATAGAGCAAAACATTCTGTAAAACCTTTGCCCATCATAGTATCTAGTTGAAGGCGGCACAGTGGAACGGTGGTTTCCTTGCAGTAAGAATGTTCTGGAGCAAGCTTGCTGTTTACTCGGCTTTGTAGTGCTAACAGCAGCCCTTTCACCGATCAGATTTTCTGACCAGTTTCTGACCAGCTAATCACCTGAAAATTGTCATATTGTGGTCACCAGCCAATATTATTATGCGTTTCTCACACAGGTTTACAAAATTGGCAATGCAGTGGACAACCTTTTTTCAAATGCTGGAAATGTGAACAAAATTATAACTGAAGGAGAAATGCAACACACCATTCTTTGCATATGTAGAGGAAAACTTTTAGTTCAGTTAAAATGCTGGATTTAAACCTTTTTTCCCTCTTTGTATATAGTACAACTTTGGACATACCCCAAAGAAAGTATGTGATGTTGAATTTTCATTTTGTTAAATTATCTTTTCTGTTTGGTTCAAAGGTATGAGCTGCTAAAGAAGCAGCTTTTCCTGCTGGACGAGGCAGAGGGAGGTGTTGACCAGTTCACACGCAGCTATCGGAGCTTCGGTGTGCAGCGATTGCCCGACAACAGCCTCTTTTTTAAGGAATGGGCTCCAGCCGCTGAGGCCCTTTTCCTTACTGGTGAATTCAGTAAGTAGCATGGGATTCTTTTTTTCTTTTTGCCCAAATGGATGAACTCCTTTTATTTTGTAATTAATACCAGATTTGTAGAAGTTAATATTCGACTGTATTAAATTTGCAAAAAATTGCCGAAAATGCCGTAAAGTAATCTCATCCCTCAAATTTAATATAAAGCGTGTCTTGATGGTGCTTCGGGTACAAAATCTGAACCTCTAAAATGATCAACTCTGTAATGAAAAGGTCAGCATATTGTACTACGAAGGTGTCATCTCCTACAGCCACCCAGGAAAAATCTACAAGATACTGATTACACAGGATAAACTTGCATATTAAAGATTTATCTTTTAATGTGGAGTATTTGTGTTAATATTTCAGTAGCTGGTTATTTCATCATTGCTTGAAAAGTTGTTGAAAGAGTGCAACCATCATGTTTTCCCTGAAATCTCTATTTCCTCAGTTCTTGAACTTGAACATAAATTTAGGTCAATACTTTAGGATGTTTTACTTTTTTTCTGCATGGCTCTGTAAAAAAATAAAAAGATAATTAACAAGCCCGATTCAGCCTTTGCTTACTGTATGTTGTTAGAACAAATGACCACTTTCCAGATTCGGTTATTTTTGCTGTTTTTCTATTCTTGGCAGAGTGGCTAGAGAGCTCTTTGTCCATTTCCTTTTCATTTTTCAAAAGACGAAATTTTATCTCAAAGCATTGACAGATGGCAGAGGGTGTTCTCAACCAAGGCTCTGTGTGTTTTTTCCTCTCTGACCGCGGCAACTTGTGACCATGCGTTTACGACAGAGCTGTAAAGATTTTAGCAGAACTCTGGTGTGTCAGTGCTTCGATTGTGCAGAGCTTTGATGGCTCTGGTCATGGTCACAAAGAAAAACAACTAGAGCCTGTGGTGTGCTGACACACAATGATGTTCTTACACCTGAAGCAGCTTTGAAGCTGGAGTTCTGCATGTGTTACAGAGCGAAAAAAACACTTCTCAACTGTCCAACTGCACAATGTCAAGCCGTTTATACAGACATGACAAAGAGGAGAGCAGCAAAGCAAATGTATGAGACTCTCATGCTAAACTGAAATAAAACAAACACACACAAGTAAGAGTGTAAAGATGATTACCTATATAAGCCAATAATCTTTAGAACAGGGATCCTACACAGTTTATACTTCAGGAAACGTATTCCTTTGATAATCGTTGTCCAAATATGGAAAAAGAACATTAAGTATGGAAAAATATTTGAGTTTCCAGACTTGATTCAATCATCTGACTGATTAGAAATTAAAATTTCTGAAAAATAAAGTACTTTTAATGAAAGTACTTTTATTTTTTAATTTATTTTTAATTCAACGATCCAAGACAGATCATGAAAGAAGGCACTCTTGGTCAGATTAAGCCAAAATTGGCCTTTCTGCAAAATGTTATGTGATTTAAAAAAAAAAACAACTAAACTACAGGTCAATCTGAACAGACCGTCTCCGAGGGAAAAATGGTGGTGGTGATAGCCTTATGCTCTGGGGATGCTTTTCTTCAGTATGGACATGGAAGCTGATCAGAGATGATGGGAAGATGGGTAGAGATAGATAAAAGGCAATCCTGCAACAAAACGTGTTAGAAGTGTTCGTATGGCCCAGTCAAAGTCCACCCATAAATCCAGCAGTGAATATGCTCCCCATCCAGTCTTAGTGAAGTTGAGCTGTTTTGCCAAGAAGAATGGGCAAATTTTTCTCTTTACATGTTGAAGTTGTTCGGATTGTTTTGAATTTTTAATGTCTGACTAAAAAAAGATGGCTGCAAGGTGGCGCAGTTGCACTGTTGCCCTGGAGCAAGAAGGTCCTGGGTTCGACTCCTAGCCGGGGGTCTTTCTGCATGGAGTTTGCATGTTCTCCCTGTGCATGCATGGGTTCTCACCGGGTACTTCGGCTTCCTCCCACAGTCCAAAGACATGCCTGTTAGGTTAATTGGTCTCTCTAAATTGCACTTAGGTGTGTGAATGGTTGTTTGTGTGTTTCCCTGCGATGGACTGGCGACCTGTCCAGGGTGTACCCTGCCTCCTGCCCGTAGACTGCTGGAGATAGGCACCAGCTTCCCCACGACCCACTATTGAAGAAGCGGTATAGAAAATGACTGACTGAAAAAAGATCTTTGATCAGTTTTAAGTTGGACCAAAGTTTTATAAACTAGGTCTGGCTTAGAAGCCAAACAAAAACAGCATTGAAGCTATGTTTTCAGCATTTAAAATAACTGTGCTTTAAAGAATCCTGGTATAGCATCATCTATTTGAGTTTTAGAAATGTCTGAAACATAAAAATGGCCCTTCACGACACGGCTGATGTAGAAACCCACTTCAGTATTGTGTTGTTTCATGATTTGCAGGATATACAGATACGAAGCCCAGCAAAGTGCTCGAAATTCTAAAATGTTATCAACACTATCAGCAAAATAATCTTGAAATATCAGTCTGAAAAGTATGTGATTTAGAAATTGTAAATGTATGAAAGCCCTACTTTTGTAAAAGCTAAACTCTCACTGTGTTTTGGGCTTCTGCTTTTAGTAAGTAAGCACAGACTTTTTCTTTCTTGGTTTAAAAGAGCCTACACTTTCTGGACACCGAAGTCTGGTTTATTTTGCAACAAAACAAGGAAAATAAGTGTGACCGCAAAGAAACAGAACAGGAAAAAAGGGCAAGCTGCATATTTTCACTTCTCCCAAAAAAAAAATTTAATCATGTGAACATTTACAGACTTTTACTCACATTAAGGCTATAATGTCAGTCAATATGGAAAAGCTGTGTGGTGTAAAGGGTTTTGATGTTTAATTAGTAACCTAACATTTAACTCATAGAAATACCAATCAACCCCAAAGCTGACTTTTTTCATTGTTCATAGGAGGACATTTCATAGGGACAGGGGGCCTCATGGACAGGGGATACCTGGTTTTAGAGTTACCAACTACCCATATTTATATTTACACTATAATAATACAGTGCCAGATACATTCAATGGCAACCCTGTTAAATATGTTAAAAGTTTTAAAATAAATACATATTTTATTGCAGTGGCGTAATTCCTCACTAAATTGTTTGGAAAAACTGCCTTTCATTTTAGAAATACTCAGTGGGAACATTAAGAAGATCTAAAACCTTATGTACTTAGTTGTATTTTGATAAAACAAAAATACCTAAAAATGCCTGTAAATAAATATACCTGAAGCATTTTTTGTTCATGTTAAACAGAGTTTCCAGGAATTTTTAATTGTCAATCTGTGACTATGTTTTCCTGGGGTGTGAATATATTGTTAAATAACTGAGTAGCTTCTTGAGACCACCAAGCTTCGAGACCTGTTGGATGCCATCTACATGCTTACTAGTTTCGGTCCACCATTACAAATGCAAGCATATGGCGTTTTCTGAGCTCCTCTCCGATTATAGTTGGAACCATGCACTATAGTCAGATAAGGCTGAGATCAAGCTAATCGACAGCAAAACAGACACAAGTGTAGAACAGCACCTCAACTCCACTGTGATGTCTCCTGACAATCCAAACCCAGTCTGCGTCTGATTAACTGGTTGTTTGGATCCGTGATGCTGTGGGCCTGTTTCTCGTCCAAAGACCCAGGGAACCTTGTTAGACAACATGGCATCATGAATACTCAAATACGAAGACAATGTAAAAAAAAAACCTGGTGAACACAACCAGGAAGCTAAAAATGGATCATCACTGGGACTTTCAACAGGATATTGATCCAAAACATATGACCGAATCAACACAATAACGGTTCACCAGGCAAAAAATCCACCATCTGCAATCGCCATCTCAGTCTCTTGAGCTTAACCCTATAAAAAACCACTGTGGTGAGGTTAAGAGATGAGTGGGTAAGAGAGGAACCAGGGCTTTGGTTGATCTAGAGTCATATATCAATGAAGAATAGCTAAAGATCCCTTACTCTATATTCTCCAACCATGTTAAAAAGAGACCAAGGGCTATCCTATCAGAGGAGGGGGTTTGCAACGTATCAAGAGCAGAGGTACAAATAATTGTGATTTTATTAAAAACAATTATTTGCTTTACACATTCTTATTCAACCACATAATAAACCCTTTTAAAATTAACAACGGGGCTTTTGTTAAATTGTCATTGTGAAATCCTTTCCTTCTGAAATAAAAGATTCTTTCATTAATTTTAAAGCTTCTTACATATGTTAACCAGAGGCACCAATAAATCTGCCCATCAGTGTAGGTAAAAACATACAGGAACAACCTTCCAGTGATGTATTTGTTATACTAATGTCTACTCTTATGACGGAGCAGCTGCAACATATTTTTTTTATTTAACATCTAGCCATAAATAATGTTTGTCCCATAGGAGATAAGCAGCTGTAGCAACCGTTTGAAATTTAAATTCTCTTTACTGAGGAAAAGTGATGGTTTTGTCCTTTAAAAAATTGGTGATAGCAAACATCACAAGCATCCCTTCAACAGAGGAAGAGTGTTCCAGATAGTCTGTCTGGAATAGTTTTAACCCCAGCTGAGAGACCAAAATTCTACCCAGAAGGCAGCAGACGGTACAGCTTCATCTTTTTGCTACAGTGAAAACGGTATTATTAGCATTAGCGGAAATGTTAATACCCACGGATTTATTCAGTGTGCAAAAGTGGAAATGTATCAATTTGTTTTTTTGCTCATTTTTGTGCTAGTTAGTTCTGTGTCTGCGCTCCCCTCTCTCTGTATTCCTACACTTCCTTTTCCTTTTTAATTATCTTCCCAGGACCTTGGCCAGCAGCTCAATTCCAACATTCAATTCTGTGAGAAATTACATTTTGACACGGCTCAGTCATATTATTTGATTTCAATTTCATAGCAAATGTGGAAACAGCCCAGCAGCCCTAGTCATGAATATGGTGCAGGTTGGATGCATAATGCACTGTTTTCTTTTGTTTTACAGCTGAGTTTAGGGAGAGGGAGGTAAATAAATAGTGAAAAGAAATGTGACTCTTCCTACCTTTGAAAAGTGCTGGGGTTGCACCCGGACACTTCTGGATCATCTCCTGTGATTCATTTTCTATCCTTGCCTTGTTTCTACTCATGAATAGCAAGCAGATATGCATTACAGATGAAAACATCTTAAGTTTATAGGCCAGAGGGGTCACTTTATAATAAATGTTTTGTGTTCTGTTGTTTGTAGACAACTGGCACTGTGGTTTAACAGACACCCTCTGTTGTTCCCATAGTATAGAATTCATGAAACAGTTTGATCCGCTTTTTTCTTTTTGGATGTCGGGTCGCTCTGCCTTATTCTGTTTCAATCGTCACATGACCCAAAGATCAGTACAGAGATCAAACACAACAGCGAGGGGTTATGTAAGAGGTTTTCTGTGGGGGAGTGTGTAAAAATGGATCGTAGAAGTCAGAAAAATAAGTGGTACACTGACAAAGAAGAACTGTTATTTATTTTGTTTACCTGAATATTTTTGTATTTTTTGAATTTTATTTTTTTTTCACAACTTTGGCTGTGTTGGAGCAAAGAGGTTACAGTTTAGACAAATTGTATGTTTTGGGGAGAATTTTTTTCTTCAGGTCTTTCCAATGCCTTTTGAACTGTCCCTATGAATGGAATGACTCATATTCAAAATACATACACTGCAATAGCAATATGATTTCTAAGAAAATTCCCTGTTGTGAAAATCTCTTCAAAAATATTTCATTGTTTTTTGTATGTAATGTAAATCTACCATTTTCCATTTATAGGATGAAAAACCACTGTTGACGCTAATTTTTGGCACATTATGGGCCTTAAATGAAAAAACTTTTTCTTAAGATTTTAATCACTATTTAATGGCTAAATCTGTCATTTATAAGGTCAAAATTTTAGGATATTAGTATTTGTTGTGTAAGAGGGGAAAAAAAGTTAATCTTTGCATTCACAAAATAAACAAGAAAAAATGGCTATGCATTTTTGTTATTTCTAGGCAATCTTTTGTGTCTTTTTGTGTTTAACTGAGATTCTTAAGTTTTCCAAATATCTATAAAGGCTTACAAAAGCAATGGTTACAAGGCACGAATGTGTTCTTTCTTTTATTCATTTATCTAAACCTGCAGCTTTTATTTTTTTACCAGGGCCTGAATAAAATGTTGTTAATAAACAAATGTGTTTCAGTATTTCAATTCTCTATGTTTCCCTATAGATGGCTGGGACAAATTCTCTCACCCTTACTCCAAGAAAGAGTTTGGCAAGTGGGAATTGGTTCTTCCACCCAAGCCAGACAACTCTCCAGCTGTGGATCATAACACCAAGCTGAAGGTAAAGAACAGAACGTCTTCATGCTCGTTTTCACGCCCTCAGTGGGTGACGTCTGGCCGTGGCGGCGCAGAGAGTTGTCACTTTCAAGCTGTCATGTGTGGTGTCTTACAAACTGAGTGGAAACCTGGCATGTCGCCATCAACAACATGTCATAATCACAGGGGCAGAAGTGAGATTACTGTATATACACAGACTGCTCAGTGGAGAGCAGATACACCTGAAGAGCCCCAACTGTTGGCTTTGATTTCAGCTTCCATCTGCACACTGCGAGGAGTACCTCAGGGCTGAGCGCTTTTTTTCCGCTTCAAATTGCAGCCCACAGTCCATGTACATGATTAGTTTTAAGCTTCAGTAAATAATTCCTCATGGTTAAACACAAAAGATGCACCTCTCCTCATGTATTGTCTCAGCATGCATGAGAAATAACCCACAAATTGCGATGCCAGGCGAGGAGAGGACAGTATCGCTACGGGCACTCTCCTTGGGAACGGGTCATCGCTGGCACACTCCTGCGCCCCCGGACCGCCTGCCCAGCTCCCATTGTCTGCAGAGGTCAGTCTAAGGACGATAAGAAGCAGATGGAAATGCTGGCACCTGGCCTTTCCTTGTGCACCCCTGCTGCCAATGAATAGCGGTCTTGCTGTGAGCTCCACTTTAGAATTAGTTCCACAGCTCTCCCTCGTGGATGCAGAAGTCTAGCTCCAATCACTCTCATGAAGAGCAGTTTGCCCTCCCATCCCCTTTGTTCAAGGCTTAATTTTTCTTAATAAACAGCCTGTATTCTTTTGTGGGTGTAGCCTTGGGAAGGAAAAGGATGGAAAGCATAGAAAAGTGCAGCAATTTAAATGTTGGTTAGAGTTACAGATGCACTCATTAGAGAAATCAACATCCCATTCATTTCTGGCGTTTTTCAGGATGGATTACACAACAACACAAGTTGAATTCCTCTAATCTGCACAGATTGAAAATGTTACACACACTTTGAGGAGTAGTCATGAATTATTGTTCAATATGGTATGGTAAGCCCAACCTTAATGTTTTGTTGTATCCATTCCCATCCTTATCCAATGTATGTGTGTTTAAAATCATTGTCCTGCTGGAAAACCCTGTGACACAAACTGACACAAACCTTGGAAGAGAGATCGTTAGGAACAACCCAAGGACCACCAAAACCCAGCGCTGCCATAAAATAGAAACTGCTGCAACACCTGGCCATGCCAAAACAAAGAAATGTTATAATGCATCATAAAAAGGTTCCTCAAAAAAGCAAGTTTCATACTGATGACTGTATGCAAACTTCTGACCAACAGTGTAAGGGATAAAAACAAATATTTTTTTAATATTTAACCTCACTTTATTTTTTGCACACTGGCCAGCTCCAAGTTGTTTTTCTGGCTCAGGCAGTCTTTCAGCCTGCCCAGCAGTCAAAGTTTTCTCTAATATTCCTAATTCTGGCCAATTTGTCTGAAGGACCAGTGCTCTGTCAGGCTTTACGCCAGTCCATTTATCCAACTATCTTTTCCTAATCCTATAAACTATGAAGCATGTCATACTGGGAACCAGGCAGCTAACTCCTATAAGGCCTACCCATAATGAAAAAACCCCAGAGGGGAGTCTGACTACCGGCTCACAGGCAGGTGGCATTGAAGCAGTCATTACTTCACAACAGTGGCCAGATTTACTTGAGTTCTAATGCCCGTTGCTGCAGGGGACAAAATAGGGCGAACACATACTGCGGGTAATATGTCGATTTCTTGGTGGGGTTTTTTCCAACACCAACACTGCTTTTCTCCTTTATTATTCCACAATGGGAGCAAAGTAACTTGTCAGATTTTCAAAGTGTGTATATTTTACGCTGTTCCAAACCTCAATTGCTGGACATAATGGATGAAAAGCAAGGAATAATGATTTAGATGTCCTGTTTTTTTTCTAAATTGCTCCCTGGCTTAAATACCTTCTCAAGATAACCCAGTGAGTTGCTGTGTTAAAAACCAATCAGAGTTGCCCCATACAGGCAAATATAATGCAGCATAATCACCTCAGAATCCAGGTTCAATCGGGGCGTTCTGGTCAATACTCTGCAGTTTGTCGCCTTGTTTTCTCTGCGAAAGATACCAAGTTATGCATTTTGCGCTGCAAAGCAGGGAGTTGGAACAGGAGTGCATTTTATGATGAAAGATTTTTTTAAATGTTTAGTTCATTGGTTGAACAGTGTGCACATTCCCTCTGTGTAATGGAAGGAGACTAATGGCTCAGTTTTATGATGTAAGCATTTCATGGCTGGAAGGCGTAAATAAATGCAGGCTGTAAAATCACAAACATTTAGAGGAAGAAATGCGCAGAAGTCTCAGAGATAGAAGCCTTAGACTTTTTTCAAAGACTTTGTTTTTTTCTTGTGTACATTTAGATGTTTACCTTTGGAAGTCCTGTGATACTTGAGCTCTCATTTTGGGTTCTGTTTATCATTATCATTCTACCTGATCAGCCAATCCAAAGTTTTTTTGTTCTCTAACCATATGCTATCTGACTACAGTGACCGTTTTAGTATCCACTTTCTATCACTCATGAGTGTCCTTGCTTTACCATAACAGTCATTTATCTTTTTTCCCAGGTGGTAGTTCACACCAAGGAGGGCGAGCGCCTCCACCGGAACTCGCCTTGGGCAAAATATGTGACCAGGGAGGAGAAATCTGTCATCTATGACTGGGTTTTCTGGGATCCCCCTCAGCCTTATGTTGTACGTTTGAATTTTTCTGAATGGTTAAATCGTTTATTTACTTTGCTACTTTTATGTTTATGTCGTAAATATATTTCTTTGCATCTTGTATTTAAATAGTAATGACCAGGGGTGAAACAATACATCCAGCCCATGACATGAGATGACTCGCATTACTTGGTTCACGAGAACCATATAATAGAATTTAGCAATATTTTGAAAAAATTAAAAATCCGTATTTTTGGTTTTCACTAATACAAGTAGTGTTTTACAAATCCCAAGTTATGTTTTGAGGATTTGGATTCCAGAATAATCCAGACTAGATTTGACTAGACCATATACTTCTAATTGTTTATGCTTGTCTAGTAATAATAGTAATAATAATTATAAAAATAATAAAGCATTGAAAAAATGCTCCTTTTTTATGTTTTTGCAATTTGGCTACCCTGACAGAATCTGTTTTAACTTTTTAGTCATGCTTAAATGTTTAAGAGTATCGATTATATTTAAATATCAGCAGAGATAACCTAAGGAAATACTAAAGCCATTTTCAGATTAAAACGTTTTAAGCTTTTCAACATAAAGCTATCCAAACCAGCTTGGCCTTTTGTGAAAAGGAATTGCCAACTTTTTAAATTATGGAACTGGTGTGATTAATCATACACTATATTGCCAAAAGTAATTGTCTGTTTACTTTTACATTTATATGAACTTTGATGACATGGTCAGCCATGGAAGTGATTGGAACACCGGAGTTTATTTATTTGGTGATGTGACCCAGTACTTTTGGCAATATCGTATATTTTTGTGGTTCATTTTTATTAGCCACACCCAGGCCTGATTACTGCCTGACCACCAGAATCAAGTAATCCCTCAAACAAAACCTGTCCAACAACGTGAAGTTACAGATCTCAAAAGGTAACCCATCATACCACGATATAAAGAAATTCAATAACGGATAAAAAACTATGTAACGGGCATATAAATATTTAGAAATCCATTTATAAGTCTTTTGGATTCCAGTGAACCACAGTCAGAGCCATTATCTACAAACATGGAACTTTGGGAAACATTCCCAGGAGTGTACAGCTTGACACAGATGAGAAATAATTGACCTCTACCAGTCTGGAAAAAGTTCTATTATAGGTTGCCATTTCTAAAGCTTTGAGGCTTCTGGCAAACCACAGTGAACGCCATTTGCCACAGATGGTGAAAACATGGAAAAGTGGTAACCCCTCCCTGGAGTGTCCAGCCTACCAAATGTTACTCAAGACCGCCTCAACAACCGTTTCAGAAAGGGACAATAGAACCCAGAACAGCGCCCACTGCTACAGAATTCACTCACATTAGTTATGGTCAGTGTTCATGAATCAACCATTTAGATTCAGCCCGTTCAGCTTTGAATCTATATGGTGTCACTTCACAACATATGTCATCTCTTGGCATTTTACAAGACAAATGGAGCGAATAATTTTCCCATTACGTGGAAATATATGATCCAGCTAATTTATACCAGTACAAAAAAACCTAGATTCAAATTCATTTACATGCAGTCTAATTTGGGGACTGGTATAGAATTATTTTTTTGATCAGTCGAAGTATTTTAGATTTTCAACAAATGACGTCCAAACTCATTTAAAAAACTGCACAGGTGATTAGTCCTTTTAATTTAGTGCCAAGAGGAAGCTTAGAAGCAGAGGCTGACATTTAGCGTTGTTGGCGGCTAATGGTTAGCCAGTTGGAGAATCTTTTCAGTGCTTAAAATCTCTCACTGTTCCCTTTTTCTACAGAGTACCAAATATGCTGTGAGAAGAAATATTTTGATGTAGTAAAGGCTTCTTGAACGAGTGTGTATTGAATGTGTTCAATTTGTTTTATCTGCTGACCCTTTAGGAAGCTGTTATCAGCCAACTCTGTTAACACAACAGGGCAACGCAAAAACTTCATCCTTTATTGCTTAAAAATAAGTCAAACATAGACATAGACACGGTGTCCAGTGTAAAGAACTCATGTCAGGGGCTTATTAAAATACCTTACAATGCACTGTCATGCTGACAGTAACTAGATAGTGCTTTGCAAAACAGACTTTATTTTGACTTGAAATATTTTGGGCTTTTGAAATCTCTTTACACCGAATTATTTTCATGCAAGTGAATCAAAACCAGGTTGTAAGAAGAACTTCAAAATCTGAAAACAAGAAACAAGAACAAAAGACAAAAAATAGTCTGCAAATAATTGAAAACTGCATTTAAACTCAAACAGGCTTTTCATCAGCTGACCAAAAGTTTAAGACTATATTCCTAAAATTTCCGAATATGTTAATAAGTCTTGCTTTTTCTGTCGGAAATTGACACTATCATCTTCCCCTGATGGCAAAGACAAAAAATACTTTCTGTCTTTGAATGTGGGCAGATTCTCAACCCAAATGAAGGCCCTTAAATGCTGTGTGGAGCCCATTTACTATGATTCTGCTCCGTCATTGCAGCTGGCCACTCGTACTGAGCCATGTTCTGCTGGAGGTTTCTCCCTTTTTAAAGGGGAGTTTTCTTTCCGCTGTTGCCACATGCATGCTTGGTTTGAGGGATTGCTGCAAAGTCAATGACACAAAGAAAACGACTGCCCACTGTCGCTATATGCTTGTCCAGAAGGAGTGAATGCTGCAAGTCCCTGACTCGATGCAATCTGCTGGGTTTCCTTAGATGGAAAACATTTTGAATTATAAACTGAACATAACTGCATTGTTTGATAACTATGATCAAATGTAATGTATGTAAGTGTCTTGGAATTTGTATGTAAGATTGGTTTAAATTGACTTTTTATTTTTTAAAGTGCCTTGAGATAACGTGTAGTGAATTAGGGGTATATAAATTACTGAACTGAATTAAAGATGGCATCTGTGAGACAAGAACTAAAAAAATAAAATGTCTCCTCCCATTCAACAAACTTGTCCATTTAGACTTTTCATGGGAAAACCACACATTGGACATTGAAGAAGAAAGTTCTCCTTTCAGGAAATGAAAGGATGGTGGTAGGGGTTTGTCCTGTAACTGGTACGTTTCTGGTTCGAACCCCTACTCCGTCCGTCTCCGTTGTTGTGTCCTTGGGCAAGACACTTGCCCTGCCTTTCCTGCTGATGGTGGTCAGATCCCCAGTCTGCCCCAGGGCAGCTGTGGCTACAATGTAGTCTACCAATGTCAGTGTGTAAATGTGTGTATGAATAGGTGGATGACCAATTGTAGTGTAAAGCTCTTTGGCGTCCTCGGACTAGATAAAACGCTATATAAGTGTAGTCAGGCCATTTTTGATGAGAAAAAGTTTAATCCGAAAGAATTCCAGCGTAGTGAGAACTTGAACTGGCACCTGCGACGCACGGTTCCTCCTAGTTTCCCTCTGCAACACTGATGCCAGTTCCATGCAGAGCTCCAAAAAATTTGCCCTGGGAAATCTAAACTAGCTAATAAGCCATGCATCATCATGTACCAGCAGGTCAGTACGATCTCTGAAAAAAAACCCTCCCTCTGACTTCTTCCATTGGCGATGTCCTCTAGCTGTGCCAAAGCCATCATTCCAGTGTTACGCACAACTTTACGAATGCCCTGTAGATGATTCACATGCATTTTATGCTCCTAAGTGCATGGACCGATCCACATGACCATCTACATGTGAAAAAAACTGAGGAAGTTTTAAGGTTTACATCCGACTAAGGTTGTTTCCATCATTTTTTAGGTCTATTATATGAGGCAAAATGTGATTCAGTTTCATCGCTCCGGTTTAAACCATAAAAGCTCAAGCTCATGAAAAAACATCGGGTTTGATGCTCCATGAAATAAAACTGAATGGAGTCATGATCTGGTGTATTTAGGTCAGTTTTAGTTCTCTGTAGTTTGTTTTCGATTAAAAAAGTTTGCATGGCTGGGGCACATGTTCACGGCAGGTCAAAAGTTTGAATTACCTCAGACTTTCACGCAACATTCGTTTTTGTACATACTGAGTTGTGTGTAAAGCATTGCGCTGCAATGTTTTTGTGCATAAGCACAATTTGTAAATGAGGCCCCAGGAGAGCTTCAGCGCTCCCCTCTCTACGTCAGCAGTGAGGAGGTAGAGAGAGTAGACTTTTCTTGGCACTTACATCACCAAGAATCTGACATGGTCACTGATTACAGCTGACCTGGTAACAAGGGCCCAGCAGAGGATGTTCTACCTGAGGAAGCTGAAGCAGGCTGGTCTGGCTCCACAGCTGCTTGAAAACTTTTATAGAGGCACCACAGAGAGCCTCCGCTGTCAAAGCTGTAAAGTGTGGTGGAGATGCTCAGAGCAGAAGACAGGATCTGTCCTGTGTGATTAAGGCCGCACAAAAGACTGTGGGAACTGAGCACCCGGACTTGGACTCTGTGTATGTCGACTGCATGCAGAGGAGAGGAGCACCGTCTATCTGCATGGACAGCAGCCACCCAGGACATTCCCCTTTTGTTCCACTGCCATCTGGGAAGAGGTACTGCACCATTAAAATATGGACTAACAGGCTGAAGAACAGCTTTTTTCCCAGAGCTGTATCCTCCATCCCCCCTGCCAGCCTCGCTTCCCCACTGACCCCGTGTGATGAATGCTGCACAGAAAATTGTAGGAACCGAGCTCCCAGACTCTGTGGATGCTGAGCCCAAATATACGCACACACACTCACATTCGAAGATTTACGTTCACAACCCGAAGCGGAGCTCCCCTGCACCCCCATCCCATACTTCTTAACAGAATATAAAATAAAGTGCAATAACTGCAGTCTCTATCCGAACACTGCCTGCACTTTCACTTATTGTTCAACCTTTATTGTTTTTCATATTTTTGCATTGTTTGTATATATATATATATTTTTCCTAATTTCTTTAAAAAAAATTTGTCATGTGCCACAAACATTGTTTTTCTTAGCCATACAATGACAACATCCTTATGCCATTATAAAGGAGCTCTTTCAGGAAAGTAGCGACCCTGATCATCTTGCATGCCTTTCTGATTTAAATCTCATTAAAAACATATTGGGGATGGAAGACAAAGGATGTTTAAAAAACTAGATGTCCGGTCCAGACTGTGGTAGCCCTTCATGAAGCCACTTTCACCACATGGAGCAATGTTCCCACAGGCCTACTGGAAACAGTTGCATAAACAAAGTATACATAAACAAATTTGCGAGGTGATCAACAAGAACAGTATGGTTACTCGCTACTGAGCATTTTCTGACACTTTGTTATATTTAGGCTTTCTTTTTGTGGGTGCATGGGGGGGCAGCTCTATTATAAGTCTGAGGTCAAATGTTGCTTTTAATAGGTTTCTATTTTATAATTTTATCTTTTGTTTCTTCTTTTTGAAGCTCAGCTTACAATGTAGTTGTGATCCAGCAGCGTGAACTTCTAATACTTGTAACTTTTTCCCTATTCTTAAGACTTTGATCAGGAGTGTATAGCAGTGCCTACTCACAGGAGTGAAAATGTGCTATGGCCATCAAAAGCTAATCTTTTAATTTATAATTCGTTGCTTTTATTTGTTAAAAGCCTCACCACAGCTTTGATAGTTTGATGCCTCATTTTAAATGAGCTTTACATCTTTATGGAAAGCTGTTGTTTTATTCTTGAAGTGGTTTATAGATAAAACTGATTTTGAGAGGGTCTGAATGTGTTTCAATGCTACTTGATGTTCTTAGCTCAAGAGTGAACAAGGGAAAAGAACTAAGAGGCTATTAACGTCCACCTTGCTTCACTTGTCACTGGTTATTTGGCACCATTTTAATTAAAGAGGGTCTATCACTGGCGTTCATATTTGTTTTATTTACAAGTGCCTCAATCATGCACTTCAGCTAGAGGGTTCAAGGCCTTCTGGGTAGCTATCAGGAAATTTGGTCTATATATAAAACAAGCTTCTCTCCTGTTTTATAACACGTACTGGGGGAACTATAGAGACAGTGCCTTGCAAACATATTCATACACCTTATTTTTTGCATTTTGTCAAGCTACAATCACAAAATTAAAGCTAATTTAATAGGATTTTATGTGATTAGACCAATGCAAGGTAGCACATAAACTGTCAAGTGGAAGGAAAATGATACTTGATTTTATTTTATTTTGTTACAAATAGAAATCTGCACAAGTGTGACATGCATTTGTATTCAGAACCCTTGGGTGTCAGTTTGTATGACCAAATTTTCGCTACAGCAAGTATCTTAGGCTCCATCTGTACAAGCTTTGCACATATTGCAACTGTTAGTCATATAAAACAGAGCGCGTCTGAACACCAATTTTTAAGTCGTACCACAGATTGTCAAATGGATCTAGGTAACTGGGTCATTCTAACACAGGAGTGTTCAAAGTGTGGCCCGGGGGCAATTTGTGGCCCCTGGACTGATGTTGTGTGGCCCCCCGACTCCAATTCAAGACTGACACAAATTTGGCCCGTTTGCACAGGTGGATTTGGCCTGTTTAGGTGGGTGATGCAGATGGAGAGATTAAAATTTTTAATTAGGGCGATATCATTACCAACCAATTAAATTCTTCTTATAGGCGTGATGGTGGCTCAGAGGTAAAATGCGCGACCCATATTTATAGGCTTCAGTCATCGAATAGCCTGTCGCTGGTTCGATTCCCGGCCCAGGCGACCTTTGCTGCATGTTTTTCCCCTCACTCCACCCCTTTTGTCAGTTTACTCTTGAAAAAATTTGAAGAATAAAAGCCACCAGTGCTGCAAAAAAACATTTAAAATCTTCTTAGGGAACACATTAGGTGCAACACACAGTATTTGTCTTTCAATAATCCCTTTTTATACACTTTAATTTTATGGTAAAAAGGACCACATGTTGCCAGTGACTGAAAAGCAGACTTTGGTTAACCCAAATCTGCTTTTATTTAATTTATTAAAGTTGAATAATTACTACAAATGGGCCTCAAAAGAGCAAACCCTGTACTGATTGCTGAGAATTGACGAAACTTCTTCAAAAATGTTTCATTTTAGCCCAAATTTGCAAACTGGGTGCCTTTCCTTTTAATGATTGCAAAGCACTTTTTTTCATTTTTGGATGATTTAAAAGTACATTTACCCACCAAGAAAATAAAACTAATATATTTTTTATTAAAATGGTGCTGGTAAAAAAAAAAGAACACAATTCAGTTTTTTGTTATATTATTTTTAATATATATATTTTTTTTATATATTTTTTGACCCACACGTACAGTTGACATGATGACTTTGGGGACTGTGTCAAAAAGTTTGGACACCCCTATTCTAACACATTAATGTGCTAAATCTAAAACATTCCATTATTATATTTCAAGATGATGAGGTACAGTGTTTTTTTGCCAAGCATTGTGTTTTGCACATAGGGAAAAATATAGAATTTTGCTCTTATCTGGCCAGGGCACCTTCTTTCATGTTTGCTGCCTCTGTTATAAGGCTTGTGACAAACATCGAAAGAGACTTATTATACCCGTCTTTCAATAATGACTTTCTTTTTGCCACTGTTCCATAAAGCCCTGATTTGTTGCGTGAACAACCAGTAGTTATCCTGTCAACATATTCTCCCACCTGAGCTGTTGATCTCTACAGCTCTTCCACAGTTACAAACGGCCTCTTTGCTCTTGCTCTAAACCTATCTACAACTTTATTCCTGACCTGTCTGCTGTCTTTCCTGGTCTCAATGATGCTGTTTGTTTGGCATTCACAGACCAGCTGAGATGTAATCATAAACACCTGGACTCCATTTGCTAACTGACTAATCAGTTACTTTATTAGGTAACTTCTGAAGGCAAATGGTTCTATGGAATTTTGATAGGGGTATCAGATTAAAGTGTGCTGAGTACATATACACGGATAAACATGTATTGTGTCTTTTTATTGGTGACAAGCGATGTTTTATTTTCCCTTCACTTTACAATTGTGCACAACTTTATTATATATTATATTGGCTCTAAACATAAAATGGCAATAAAATACATGGAGGTTTGTGGCTATAACATGACTAAATGTGAAAAAAATTCAAGAGTTCTGAATATTTTTGGAATTCACTATAAAGAGATCCATTCCGGGCTGCATTGTGGAGCAGTTGGTAGCACTGTTGCCTTGCAGCAAGAAGGGTCTTACTGCATGGAGTTTGCATGTTCTCCCCGTGCATGCGTGGGTTCTCTCCGGGTACTCTGGCTTCCTCCTACAGTCCAAAGACATGACTGTTAGGTTAATTGTGCATGGTTGTTAGTGTGTTGCCCTGCGATGGACTTGTGACCTGTCCAGGGTGTACCCCCCCTCCTGCCCATAGACTGCTGGAGATGGGCACCATCTTCCCCGTGACCCACAATGGAAGAAGCGGTATAGAAAATGACTGACTGACTGAGATTCATTTCTTGATTTAAAAAAAAAAAAAACGAATGTTTGAGCAGAGGTGCACACATTCATGTGATTATATTGTTTATTTTAACTTTGTAAATGTGCTGCTGCATTATCTTTATCATTTTCTTGCTGTTTTGCTTGTCCCTCTGCAGCACATCCATCCCCGGCCAAAGAAACCCATGAGTCTGAGAATTTATGAAGCCCATGTTGGTATCGGGTCCCCAGAACCGAAGATTGCTTCGTACACGAACTTCACGCACAATGTGCTTCCTCGAATAAAAGATTTAGGTAAGATGTGAAAAAGCACCATAGATGGGTTTATTTCCCTTCGTTGGGCCTCTTAATTATTTTGTTATTCATTCAGTTTAAAACTCTTTATGTTGAGTTATAATTAATTACATCTTCTCAAGCCAGGGAAAAGGTGAATGTAAACAAGTGATTGTAAAACTCCATTAACATACACAATTCTCACCCACCTATCTGCTAAGAAAGCAAGAAATTTAGAGAGTTTCCACTTCTGCTTCTTTATCCTTTGTTATTAATAGCTGCCATTGTTTCTGTCAGCACTGACTCATAACATGGCAGACAGGCTTTAGTGCAGTAAGTGCCACTGTTCCTCCAGGAGCAGTATTTCTCTGTCACAGACCTTTCACACTCCCTGTGCATAAAATCACCTAAGAAAGCCTATATCCTGTGTACTGACATGACCTAAAGGGATCACTGACCATTGGGCAGCATTTTATAAAAAGGCATTTGAAGCTCAAGTCACAGCACACAGCAAAACTGACAGTAATCTGGGCACAAGGACACGAGGGCATGAACAATTTTCTTTATATGCACAGAGAACTGTGTGCTGTAATTTGGAAAAGATTCCTAAATTAAAGAAAAAGAAACTGGAATATCTAATATGTTAGTCAAAGCCTACATTGGATGTTTTGGACTTAGCTGCTGAGCAAAAAGAAAAGAACACTGCCTGGTTTATTTTTTAATTAATTTCAATAGGAGCTATGATTATCAATAGGGGATTTATTGTAGGCATTTAAAGCAAGAAAACTGCAGGAGAGATGGTCTAGGATGGACAATGAACTAGGATTGAGAGACTATACAGTTGGTGGGAATGTTTCCTGCATACATGTGGTAGGAGATATCAGAAATAGTTTGTATGCAAGCTAATGGGAGCATATTAAAATAATAATTGACTCAGAGCTGAAACTTGCTGAACGCCATAGGTTAGAAAGGCAGAGATAGAAGAGAAATTGTTCTTACCGAGATAGTCGTATCGGACAGAAAAGTAGAAAACCAGTGTAATGCAGAGCCAGACCAAACAGTCAGAATTTGGCCTGTTTAGTAAAGGTTTAAGGCTGAGGGTATGAAATCCTGCACTAAGATAGAATAGGACCATTAGGGAACATTTTCCTGTATCGGCAACAATTAAAAGATCATCGGTCAAAAAGACAAAAAGGAAAAATGCATATACTTTGGTGTGAAAACAACAATTTTCAAAAAAAAAGTGGCATTCCAGTTTTAGGAATGCAGAGGAACTAGCTATATTATTATTTTTTGTATGTTTCACTACAAACTATTCTTTCTATTTTGAAGAGCTTCATATTAGAAGATGTCAAAGAAAATTTGAAGATTAAATAAGGGCGAGCTTTTCTTGTTTAAGGTTAAGTTAGAAATCATTTTGCTTGTCCAATTTTCTAAATGCCAGAACAATGAGAGAGATTTTTTTGATAAATTAGTATTTTTTCCAAGGTCAGAGGTTAACATCCATACCTTTTTAAACAATTTGGAAAATCCCAGATGATGATGCCAGGGCTTTGTAAACTTCTGAAAGGTTTTATTCACAGTTGCATTAAATGAAGGTGCACCGGTTGCTTGATTTTAGTTCAAAACCTTAAACATAGTCTGTGGAATCACAAAGAAAAAAATCTAAGAAATCAGACAAAATATCAGGAAGATGATTGCCCACCTCAACAAGTCTGGTTCATCCTTGGGTACAATTACCAAATACCTTGAGGTGCGAGGTTTACCAGTTCAAACCATTATCTGGAAGTATGAACATTATGGAAATGTCCAGCTATCATAAGTTTCAGGAGAGAGACGTGTTTCGTTACCCGAATATGTGTTTTTACAGTGAAATGTGTAAATAATACCCAGAACAAAAGCAAAGGAAACGGTGAAAATGCTGGTTGAAGTCAGTAAAGAAGTTTCATTATCCACAGTGGAACAAATACTGAACAGGCTAACAGGACATTCTGCCATTTATCGAGGAGCAACAAAAAGAGACAGATTGGTTTGCAATTGCAGCTGGGGATGAAAGCCCTTAATATTTGGGGTCATGTCTTGTGGTCTGATGAAACTAAACTTGAAGTCTTTAGCCATAATGACCATTGTTACATTTGTAGAAAGATGGCCGAAGCTTGCAAATCTGAGAGCATCTTTCCAGCTGTGAAGTACGGGGGTGGCACCATCATGCTGTGTGGATGTTTTGCTGCATGAGTGACTGCTGCACAGGAGGGACATTTTGTGTAAATATTGAAGCAACATCTCAAGCTATCAGCCAAAAGTTCTGGCTGGAGAAATGGACCAAAATTCCTGTAACCTATTTTGAGAAGCTTGTGGAAAAATATCCAAAATGTTAGACCCAAGTCATACAATTTCAGAGGCAATTCTAGCAAATACTAAGAAAATGAATGGAACCTTTTGACTTCCAGGAAAGTAAAAATACATTCTCTCCCTCATTATTCTGGCATTTAGCAAATAGAGATTATTTAAGTAATCCTATCTGACCTAAAGGTTTAGTCTGATTCAATGTCAGACAGTGACAAAAAATACAGATATTTGCACTGTATTAAAAGACCACAGAAATATCTGCTTTCAACTGTAAAAATAAAATTGTACAGGTATTGAAATATATTGGGACTCATACCACAATGAACAAATAATTTGTGTAATAAGTGAACCTAAATATAAATGTCATTAGTTAAATTCACTGATGGTGTTGTCTTGCAGCTCTACATAAGCTTTGTATTATTTTGTATGTTAGCACCAATATGAGTGGTGCAGCACGCCAGGAGACGTGTGACAAGGGTTAGGTTGTGTTATCTTGTTTAGCGGGTAAAGAAGCTACCAGATTAAATGCTGTCAAAGAATCCACCTGCAGCAGCTCAGGGATTTTGCACAATAGGATTCACTAGGAGACTAAATTTCATCGTCTCCAGTGATGGCTGACTCTGCCTGCCATTTCTTTTTTTTGACTGAGGAGGGTGTACATATATAAATATAAAAAAGAGAAACTTCCTCTCACCCTAGTGCTTTGTCACACTCCTTCAGAGGTAAAGTTTTCTCCTTCCCCCTCTAGCCTGAAAAGATATATATAAATAAATGTGCTTCAGACAACAATGAAAAACCTTGGGGCCTCCCAACGGAGTGCTCAGTGGCACTTTAGAAGCCTGTAGTTCTCTTATTCATAGACACTGTTTTTCTAGGTCTTTTGAAATGTCGTACACGACCTCCTAACTCTAATAGACGGTGTTTCCCTTTTGCCTGAGCTTGTATGAAGGTGCTAAAGCTGGTGTCAAAGAGAAAATGCCTGGAGCTCATTAGTACACTTCGACTGGCACAGGTCACATAGAATCAGGGTTTGCAGAAAGAAAAGAAACTAGGTTTTCAGGTGCTTTCTGTGTTAAATTAATGCAGCTAAATGCATCCAAAAAAGGGAAACTGTCAAATGGTACTCAGGACACTTTCATAGCAGCTTTGCACTGCTTCCTTTTTACCGCGTGGCCAATTTACTGCATACTTGATTTGGAAACGATTCTAGCAGCGGGTGCTGTTAAATTAATCATATGAATGGAGAAGCTGACAGGACTGAGACCCACCCCCACCAATTTTTACATGAGAAGACGAACATCCAAATAGAAATGATGTAATGGTCTGAGCTCTTTCATGCTGTCAAACTTATTCAATTTTTATTTTATTATCATACATGATTTAGCAGTTTTACCCACATTATCTGGAAACGATGTTCCATACAGTGCTCTGCAAAAGTGATCTTTTCCATATTTTGTCATGTTACAACCACAAACTACAATGCAGGGCAAAATTATAAATTTAACTTTTTGCCCTACACAATATATGTGGCAAAAAATGGAAACGTCACATCAACTTGAACACTCCATCCTAGACATGAACCTTGTCAGAGTTGATGGCAATATCGATGGATGGAAAAGTCATGAATTTGGGCAGAGCTTTGAAAAAGTAAAAATTTAAGATACTAATCAATGTCAATAATTGACATTTGAAGAAATACATACCTATGTATCTATTTCAATAATATAACTTAGAAGCCCCTCTACTGAAAAAGACATGCAAGTGTAATCACCAAATCATAAACTCACACAGCCTTTCGGCAACATGAACTGAGTTTGACCTGAGTTTAAACTTTATCTCAACTGCTGTAGGGAAGGCAGTGAATAAACAGAAAGTGCATCACATCGGCCTTAAAAAGTGGAGATGCTGCACATTTGCGATGCACATGATAAGGCAAGCTTTGCTTGGCTCACCTCTGTTTCGGGACTAGAAGTATAACGTTATTGTTTTACTGATCCAAGACGTGTTTAAAATGAGAGAGATAGAGTTTATCAAACCACTGGGGGAAGATTTTATGCAGCTAGTAATGCCTATATCAGTTTGCCTGAGGAACTCCTTGTCTTTCGCTTGTCATGTGTGGGGGAAAAATAAAGCCTGCTATTGCATTCGATTTTGTTCAGTCTTCTGAGTTTTTCCATAACATTTTACCCTCTGATTTTGTTCCTACAAGAGATCAGATTTTTTTTTCAAGATTTTTATCAAGCAAAGATAAATAATTTTCTCAGACATCTGGAAGCAAAGAAATAACACTTCTTCAGGGTCCTCTTCCACCAGTACAACGTCCCCAAATATGCAGCCAGATCTACAGTAGAATGTTAAAATGGCCTAGTAAAAGTCCAGCCCTATAAGTTAAGAAGAATCTGTGGCTAGACTTGAAAATTCTAACCCATCCAATTTGACTGAGCTTTAGCTATTTTGTAAGAAGAATATGCAGAAGTTTCAGTCGTTGAGAAAATAATTTAATAACTTGCCAATAATTTTATAAGTTCATTTTAACCAATAACATAATATATTTTATAATGTAATCATTTTTACATCAGTAGCTAGTTAACGCCAAGCAAGCACTTGTAGGTCACATAACCATTGCTCTCTTCCTCAATTTTTGTGCATTTGATCTAAGTACCACATCCTCTTTGTAGTAATTTATTAAATAATAGTCCTCCATACATCAAATTATAAATGCACATAGCTAAGCAAATGAAGATTATGGCTCTTAAAACCATAATTAATGCGAGTGAGTGCAACACACAACACACCCTTGACAAATGAATATGACTGACGTCAACCATGCCTACTTTTGTTGAGCCACCTGCACAAAAACAGCTAAATAAATCAACTTTCCATTACATTTTCAAATGATCGAACTGTTATAAAACAATTCTATTCTTGGCCAATGTTTATATTGTTATTGGCCCAAAAATTAAATAAGTAAATAGAATTTTGGAGTTATTAAGTTATTGCATTATTGACCTTATTTCATTTAAAATGGACAAAATGATTACGTTTTTGGCAGATGTTATTGACCGTGATTATATTACTGGTTGCTACATGGATCTACAAAGTATTTACTTAGATAGGCTAAATTCAAATACCAGCAACACTTATCTGACTGTAAAGAAAATGTGAAATAAAATGCAAGGTGGATTGTGGTTGTAACATTAGACTGAGTGGTTGTACAGCTATGGCTCTTTATTTAGAGTCATTGTCCAGTTTGAGTTGAACCTCTGCATCAATCTCAAGACATTTGCAGAATTGCCTTGTATTTTAGCTCCAACTAGCTTTCCATTAACTTGTATTAAACTCCCTGTCAATGAAAAAAAACCTCCCTTACAGCGTGATGCCGCCACCATGTTTTCATGGTTCCTTCAGGGTGAGGTGCATCCTTACTTTTCCACTGCACATATCCTTTTTCATGTACGCCAATAAATTCAATTCATAATCATGCACAGCACTGTTAGTTGTCAAATAAAGTCACAATAAAATACCTTTTTGTTGTATTTTTTATGTGACAAAATGTGAAAAATGTCGAGTGCCATAAATAATTGTGCCAGACACTGTATATGGAAAAATTATTAATGACTTTTTAATCTCAATTTCTTCTTCATCCAGGTTACAATTGTATTCAGTTGATGGCGATCATGGAACATGCCTACTATGCAAGTTTTGGATATCAGATTACAAGCTTCTTTGCTGCTTCCAGGTAAAGCTTTATTTTAATATCTGTACTGTTAACAAAGTGAATTATTCTAAATTATGATTTGTATTGTCTGCATTCTTCAAACTGCAATAGATATATTATTCATTGGATTCTTGTTTGGAAATAGAATTAATATGCTCATATATAGTGCAGAAACTCATCCATATTCACATTTCATATCCTTCTGCAGACGGCATTTGTGCATTAATTCAGAAATTACCATGCTGAACAAGATTCCCCTGTCATATTCTGACCAAAAAGTAAATAAAAATAAATAAATGCAGTGAGATGAATCTTCTGAGCCACATTTGTTTGGCTACGCTATAGAGATCCATGACCTGCTTCAGTAACCACAGGTGTTAGCAAATCAGCCAGGAGTGAACTATGAGGGATTAGAACTCAAAGGTGTATTTGTTGCAGAGTTTCCCCATTTATACAGTTTTATCCGCTCCATGTAGTATCTGTAACTGCACTCTGTCATAAACTGAGTGAGCCGCTTCAGCGCAGTCACCTCAAATCAAGGTTAGACAGTCTGGCACCATCAATAATCTCTCTGTAAACACGTTTGCTGTTAATCCATATAGTGGGGGGATTCACAGATAAACACAGACCAGTGTGAGTCTTTATCATCTTTCAGAGACCCTCATTCCTTCTTTTTATCCAGCATCATTGAGGACACAGTATATTGTAATTTCAGTCTTTAATAATCTGATAGGCAAATTTAAACCCTTAGTGACTATATACTGAGACAAGGGGTGAAATTGTTTGTCCTGTTTTTCAAGAAAGCTGATTTTGTGATGATTTGAAGAACAGAAAGAGGGCAATCTGAGGAGTGTATGCAAAAAGTATGTAAGGTGTATTTTTAGTTTAAGGACCGTGAATAAGTCATTACACAAAATGATCAAATGTCTTTATAATGTTTTTGCTGGTGTGTGGAATAAAATATATCCGTATGTAGACCTGAACTTGTGTTTGCACAGGACTATTTACGGCGGTTTTGTTGCTAGTGTAGTTACAGTGCCTTGCAACAGTATAATAGTAATGTTACAGCATTCATTACTGCATTACTATTCATTGCCCTGTGTCAGTACTTTTCTGTCATACCTTTGACTACTAGTCTTTTTGAGTTTTTCACATCTAGAGAAATCAGAAATGTTTGTCCATTCAAAATTCCTCAAGCTCAGTCAATTATGAGGTAAAGCGCTGTAAACATCAATTTTTAAGTTTGGCCACTTACTTTCAATGGGAACAAGCTTCTGTCTAAACCTTTTCATTGTAGCTCCTGCTGTGTGTTTAGGGTCATTGCCCTGTTGGAAGGTAAGCCTCTGTCCCCAATCTCAAGTCTTTTGCCGCCTCTGTTAGGTTTTCTTTCAGTACTGCCCTGTATTTAACTCTATCCATCTTTCTGTTGACCCTTACCAACTTCCCTGTCCCTTCTATAGAGAAGCATCTCCACAGCATGACGCCACCACCAACATGTTTCTTAGCGGAGATGGTGTGCGTTGTTAGCTTTCTGTTATACAGCATTTTGCTTGTAAGCAAAAAAGTTCTGTTTTGGTCTCATCTGGCCAGAGGAGCCTTCTCCACATGTATGCTGTATCTCCTACATGGCTTTATTTCAACAACAACTTTCAGTCAAAAGGTTTTCCCACTTGAGCTGTGGATCTCCGAAGCTCCTCCAGAGTTACCATAGGTCTCTACCATAAATGTTCTTCTTGCCTGGCCTGTCTGACGTTTTACTGTTTTCATGGAATAACTGCTTTCTTCTTGCCACTCTTTCATAAAGGCCGCATTTGTAAAGAGCATGACTTATGGTCCTCCCACTAATGACACTCTTTGTTCACTTTCTCCAGCAAACCTCTGATGCCGTCACAGAACAGCTGCTTTTATAATTATGTTATGACAAAGGTGGTGTTGATTAGTTATTTAACGTCACTGATTAAAATTACTTTTGCAAGGCGCTGCAGGTCTAGATAAAGAAATAGAATGCGTGTGATGTAAACATTCCTATGTTCTTTTTAAAAAAAAAAATATGTATACACTGACTACGATTAGTGATACAGTGGAGATTAGATTGTGTCATGGATCAGTTTTGTGTAGTGAAAATCCAATCTTAATTTAAATATTTTCATTCATTTAATCTATGTGTCTGTCCTCTATCCATGTAGTCGCTATGGTACCCCAGATGAGCTGAAGGAGCTGATTGATGTAGCTCATTCAATGGGCATTGTGGTGCTGCTGGATGTGGTCCACAGTCATGCCTCCAAGAACACAGAGGATGGCCTTAATGGCTTTGATGGATCTGACTCATGCTTCTTCCACTCACCGCCGAGAGGGGAGCATAGTCTGTGGGACAGCCGCCTCTTCAACTACGCCAGGTAGTTACACTACCAGTAACTAACTCATCTTCATGCCTTAATGAAATCTTTAACATATTGTACATGCCTTTTTGGATTAGATTTATTGATTGAATAATGAAACATTGCAGTTATTTGTTGTAAATATATGAAAATTATGAAAATGGCAATGCCCTTTATATGTGGTCTAAGTATAAACTATTTCCATTAATTTCCATTAATTACACATCAGATTTGAAAGTGTCCTTATAGTTTCTTCTAAGAGACCCAACGTAAAGAAAAGAGATATCTTTTGGTGTTGACGTGCAGTCATTTGTATCTGAACTGAAAAATAATTGCAACTTTTATATTAATAATTTACTCAAATAAAAGCTAATTGATTGCGATTTAGGAAAATAAGTTATTGCCCTGTATTTTTTAAGAGATGAGCATAACAATATTACTTACAAATAGCAACAATCTAGCCAGACAAAAGCCGTTAGAGAACCATTATATTCAACATTTTTGGGCTCTTTCCAGAGTGTAGAGGCAGTTTGCTACCTGACCAAAAAACTGGTTTTGTTTTTCAGATGTTCTTTTTCTCTTTTAAATAGAACCTAACTGGAATTTAAAGGGAGACGAGGGTAAAGCCCTCTTTCCGGGTGCTTTTTAGCTGCTGGGGCTCAGGTGGCTCAGGTAGTAGGGGTTCATCCTGTAACCGATGGGTTGTCGGTTTGAACCCCCGCTCCATCCTTCTCAGTCGCTGTGTCCTTGGGCAAGCCTTGCCTGCTTATGGTGGTCAGAGGGCCCGGTGGCACCCCCACATCTGTCAGTCTGCCCCAGGGCAGTTGCGGCTACAATGTAGCCTATTACCGTCAGAGTATGAATGCGGGTGGATGAATGATTGTAATGTGAAGTGTTGTACAAGTGCAAGCTATTTACCATATTCAACCTCTTTTATAGAATGAGTAGTAGTATGAACTGTTATGCTGTAGCTGCTAAGCTATACCATAACAGCTTATAAAATAAAAATTGCACAGCCTCAGGCAAGATATGCAGTTTTAAGGTCAGTGTGTAAGGAAGTGGGCTCGTACAGAATAGTACATTATGAAGAATTACAGTAGTTGCACTAGTTAGAGTCTGGTATGAACATGTGCAGAATTTACTCAAAGATCACTTTGTTTGCACCCCAAGTGAATCTTACAAAAGGAAGAAAGGTGTTTATTTTAATGTGGAATCCACTTGTTTATAATATGACTGTCCCAATATGGATTATTGGTGTCCGACCCAAGTCATTTTGGAATTGGTGTCCGACCCGAGTCATTTCGGAATAGGCATTTACAAAATGTGGTTCCTAATTTAATACATCAGAAAAATCTGTGTCATAACTAATGCTACCAAGTTTTAAATTATACAACCAATAAAAAAAACAGTTTCATCAGTATTACATTACACATGAGCATTGAGAGTGTGCCTAAAATGCCAAGACAGGACACATGGTGGGGGAAACATTGTGAGTGTGTCCTACTTAGCTCACACACTAATTACATTCTGGATGCAAAAGCATCAGTTTTTCTTGACAGGTATTTTGTCTAAACTAGAATTTCTGTAGGGGAGATTCCTGTTTCTAATGATATATCTGATTTAACACATACAGCAACTGACTTCAATAAACTGGCACCTTGATCTTCCTAATGTTGTTTTTATTCAGAGCAGCTGGATATGGTTGTACCCTAACGCTCGCTTCTGTACTCTCTTGTTTTGAAGTAACTGTTTCTTAATTCAGCTCATAACAGGTTTTAATACAGTTTCAGTAAATACTCTGTGGACAAGTGGCAGCATCCTATACAGTCTCTTTTTCACTGTGGATGTCATTTTAAAGGTTTAAAAGCACCTGCTCCATCATACCATCACTCATGAGCAAGATACTTAAACTCCTACGCAGGTAAATACCTGACCTTCGACCTGGAAGGACCCGGAAGGAGCAATCCACCTTTTTTTCTAGCCATCCATTGATTTTTCTATACCTGCCTAATCCTTCAGGCTCATGGGGAGCTGGTGCCCATCTGCAGTCATTGGGTGAGAGATGGGGTACATCCTAAACATGTGTCAGAGCATCTGATAAGATGAATCAAATTAATGGAGTAAAAAGAATAATGACTATGTAGTTTAGGGAGAATAAACAAGTGAGGGTTTGATTGACTGTTAATTTTACAAGCATAAAACTTTATCAATTGATTCCAAATTCTTATTATCACAGATTAGCTTGGATTTTTTTTTTCCAAAATCAGTTATTAACTCAGAGGCACAAGTTTGTAGAAGCTAAATGCTTGTAAGCCAAATGCTTGTAAAGAAGCTGGTCTGCATTATAGACTTGCTGATATGTCAGAGATTAGACTGAAGTCTGCATCTTGAACTCAAACAGCACTGAAGCCACATTTAAAAAAGCCATTAGACCTGACTTGTACTTGTTGTCTAAAGACTAAAGATTCGACCAAGACTAGGTCTAGGACTCGACTTTCATTAACAATTTTTAACTCATATAATTATGAGCGACTGTAACTCGTTAAGTGTAGATTTGAGTAGCTGATGTTACTGTATTGTGTACAAATGACTGGTCATCATTGTTATAGACATGTGCACTTTGTAATGTTTCTTGACAGTACTTGCCTGTGAAACAAGTTAATAATAAATTCCAAGTTAATCTGTTTTATGTAATGCTGCCAACAAGCAAACCTTTAAAGTAAGGAAGCCACAGACGGCTTTTTTTGTTTTCTTCGTAATGGGTGCATTTGATTTATATTCCAGGGATATTCGCCAACTAGTAATAATTCATAAGAATTAGAGCTGCGCAATATATTGGCTCGCAGTTGTCATCGTAGTATCAATTGTATCTACATCAACCTACATCAGTTCTGTGTTTCAGGCAAATAAGACGGCATGCATCTGATGTAAACACACTAATTTGAATTTTTTAGACTTCAGACTTGATTTGGTGCCAACGCCTTGATATTTGACTTAAGGGGGATGATGACTTGTAAACCTCTTATATGTATATCCAGGCAGGAAATAAGCTACATCACATGGTTTTTCCTTGTTGGTTTTGAAAACTTTGAAAGGGTCATTTGAACTTTTAAATGGAGAACTTGAAAAATCTTCATTAACTGATGCATACAGGTGATGTTGGCAGTAGCTGTGCATTTAACCAGCGCAGTAGACTTTCTTTAATATTTCCCTTTCATGTTAACCCCCTAGAATATTAATTTAATTATATCCATTTTTCTGGGTTTTTAAGTGCAATATAAAAGCAAGGAAACCATCTTTGGATTGCCGCATTTTCGACGACTCAATTATGTTCTTGCTGGGGGAGATTAAGAGCAGCATCCTAATGTTACACATCACATTCAGCTCATGAGGGATATTTAAAAACCTGCCCTGGTTACATCAGATGTGTAAACGAGTGCAGTCGTTTTACTGTGGTTCATGATGTAAAATGAAAATGAGCAATATTTAAACAGGCTGAGAAATGAGGCCAAATGGGAGCTGACATACCACTCAGACTGTCTGATACAGAATGATATGTTGAAGGTCAGAAGCACGATACGATCACTAAGATGACAGCAAACTGCTCTCAAAATCTGGCCAACTGTCTTTCCGATATACACACTTAACTAAACAGGATACTAAGGGTGAATTTTCCAGTTATTTTGATTGTTACCTCTTAAACCCATGACATGGCAGGTGTTGATTTTAAACCACCATGAAAAATCACGGCTAATACCATATTGGCAAAATGTAACTTTTTAACATTTTCTATCTCTTCCAATATTCAGTGTTCAGCCACTTTGGTGGCTGCTGTTGTTGTCGGCCCTATTAATTTGATGTGTCTCTTGCTTTTGAACCCAGAAAATAATCCCAGCATACATTTGGGAGGAACAGGCACTGTAGAGTCTATCAAATGCCTTTTTGAACTCACTTTTTAATAAGTGTGTGTCACTGTGCAGCAGTTTCCAATACATTATACAATGCTTAGTGTCAGCCGTGTGGGCTATAAGAGAACAAGATTCTCCTTTCATTAGTTATTGAACCGTCCTCCTATCAGAAGCCCTCATTAGACAGGGTGCAGACATATGCTGCGACTAGGAGGCATATGAGGAGTCATTTGTAAAAACCCAAAGGACCACTGCAGTGTCATAACCAGTTCATTTGTCTTCTTTGCTTGTCAGAGGATGTTTGGACGTGTCGTTCGTGTCAAACATTCTGTAACTCACTTTGGAGGGAAATGAACCTCAGGGGCAAACAGTGAACCCAGCATGAAATGGTGTGTTTTTAATCAAACATCCTTTCTATGAACCATAGCACTCTAACCATGATGTTCTTATTAGGTCTGATACAGACTGATGACATTATTTCCCTTTTTGCTGTCTGCTCTACTCTGCCTTTGCTGCTGCATCTTCATCCGGACAACACCTTTATTTTTCTTGTAGTCTGTAGTCTGCATTTCACTTTACCTTTTCCTCATAAAACATTCAACGCAGTCCTGGGAGAATGCTTTTTAGATAGATGCCTGCTATCCAATTTGTTAACTTGCGTTGCCTCTCAGTCAAATGTATTGGCATTCAGCGTTATAAACGTCTGGCTTTGCAAGCATTGGTTCCAGGCGGGGGAAATGCCAAAATTAGTTTTGCTGCTGTTGAATACCAACAGATGGGGGAGGGATTTGAACAGTACTAAACCTTGTTGGGACAAGTAAACATGGGTGTCTGAAACAAGATGTCGTATGTAAATAGAGATTTACAAAGCAAAAGCATGATCTGCCTACTTGTTAAATTTACAAATAATGGCAGAGAATATGTTGCTTATTTGTTTTTGTTTTTTATCTTAGACCTTGTATCGGAAATCTGGAGGTATTTAAGGCTTTTCAAGACCTAAAAAGGAAGTTATTTATTGTTCAGATTTCAAGATCAAAGGAGTTTCAGCTTTAATTTTTTCCAGTTCATAAATGTTTTTTTTTTTGAGTAAACAAACTTTGTAGGGCTTATTAAACTCCATAAACAGGCTCCTTTATTGCATGTTTATAAAGATAAACCTGACTCAACACTTTAAGCCCGTTTTCCTTGAGTACCTACTCAGTGCACTCAACTTGGCTGTACTCTGTTATTAGGGTTTTCCATATTAATAGTTACTTTGTATCAGCTTCTTTTTACAAGCCCGTTCCACTAGTACCCACTCAGGGTGGCTCGACTCAACTCTACTCTGTTATCAGGGTTTTCCATTACTAATGCTTACTTTGTACCACCTCCTTTTTTAGTACCTACTTGGCTGGGGCTCCAAGCAAGCTGAGCTGAAAATCCAGCTTCAGAAGACTGTCGGTCTCTGATTGGCTAGGTGAGGGGCTAAAAGGTACCAGTGAACACCAAAGCGATGTAGTGATTCGAACCAAATTAATTGGAGGTCGTTTGACCAAAGGACTCCAATTATCGGACCCGGCAGGCGAATAATGTGAAGGAGAGTTGATTCGCCTCAGCCACTGTTTCTGGATCCCATTGTGCTTTGTGACTTCAAGCATATTTTATGTAACTCATTCCATCGGTGGGAGTTACCTTGTCTGTTCAAAGTAAGCTTTGATCAAACAAGGATTTTCTGAAATTAACGCTGTTGTCTCCTTCACAGCCAGTTAGTATCAATGCTAAGAGTTAGCACTGATGCTAACTGGCTGTGTTATTGTCAGTGCTAACTCTTTTAACATTGGTTAGAGTTAGCGCTTACGATAACACAGCCAGTTAGCATTAGTGCTTACTCTTTTAGCATAGCCAGTTAGCATCAGTGCTAACTCGAATCAATGCTAAAAGAGTTAGCACTGATGCTAACTGGCTATGTTATCGTCAGTGCTAACTCTTTTAACATTGGTTAGAGTTATAGCTTACGATAACACAGCTAGTTAGCATCAGTGCTTACTCTTTTAGCATAGCCAGTTAGCATCAGTGCTAACTCGAATCAATGCTAAAAGAGTTAGCACTGATGCTAACTGGCTATGTTATCGTCAGTGCTAACTCTTTTAACATTGGTTAATTTAGACCATACAAGCTCTCCTGCTACTGCAGGTTGTTAGCTAGCTTCCACAGTGCAGTTGCCCCGTTCTTCATTAAGGGCACACATTCGCTTAAAGTTTTATCTTATCGCTGCAGAGCTGTGTTTGTTGCAACAGGAAACAAATTATTGATTCATACTTTTTCGCTGTGAATTCAGGAACAAAAATATTCCTCCACTGGGATGCTGCCAAACTGATGGTATAGAGTGACAAAATTGCAACAGGACAGCCATCTGAAACATACACAGCATACATCTTACAATAACTGATATATTCAACCATTAAATCACTGTACAGTCGGCTAATTGTGTATATGACCACTATAGTAAGCTAGCTTACCCTCATGCATCGCCTAACTTAAACCCTGTAGTTTGATGTTAGTTTAGCTCAATGAATTCCCACGCTCTCCACTGCTTTTCCAGATTATTTTGTGCTGACCCAAACTATGTAGAGTCGTTTAGAGCCAAGTATATAGCTAGATTGCTTGGTGAACTCTGAAAATCTGACAATGTGGAGAAGTTCTAGGGTAATGTAAGCATGTTCACTGGGGATGTATCAATACTATGGCAGCCGATTTTCAATCTATGGTTTCTGTAAAGATTGGAGTTGCAAATGCAGATTTTTGATGACTGACCCTTTCTTTTTACCAACATTCAAAATGTTTTTTAGCCTCAAGTCCAATGCATTCTTGGCAAAAGAGCTGCCAGACTTAAGTGTCATCATTCTGTTCTTGCAGTCCTGGTTTGGGAGTTCTTGCTTGTTCTTGACACACATGCTAAACTTGTTTTTGTGTGTGATCTGTCTGACAATTCTTGTGTTGTTTGTAAGAAATTTGAAGTGGTCATGGTAACACTGACAAATGCTGCAAAGGGTCAGAGCTATTGGGATCTCACAGTTCTGCATTTAAGGTATTTTATCCTGTCCAGAAAGAACTTGGTTGTTTTTGTTGTTGTAATCTCAAGTGAAAGAACCATTTTCTGTTCTTGTGGAGTATATAAAGACCTTTCACTGATCTGTCATACATTTGGTTTATATTAGGAGCAGAGGTTTAACAATTTAAAATGATGGCAACATTATTAGAAAGTTGATATTTAGAACTCTCTTTAGCATTTCCAACATGATCCATGACAAAACCTTTGCAGTACTCTATTCATTCTGTTTGATCAGCCTTATGTTTTGCTCTCTCTTGCTGCCTGGCAGCCTGCATAAACATAAGTAAAGTTTGAGTATGTATTCCCCTTTGTTAAATAAGCTGTAATGTCAAAACATTCAAAAACTATAAAGGGAATAGACCCATTTTAGTTATTCTGATATAGGATATCTATGCATTGCTTTTCCGTTAAAGATTTATAAAGTTTTTTTTTTTAAAGAAGTATATCAAGGCAGAAGTACTAACAAGGCTAAAAGGCACGAACAAAACACCCACAACAGTAACTTTTTGCACCCTTCCTTTTTTTCCATTGAGTCTTTTTTTCTACAATGTTGCTTCTGCAAATGAAGTTTTACAATCCTCTTTTTCAGTTGAGTTGTCTTTTGTCCTGTTGTTACTGATGGAAAGAGTGCATAAATGTGTAAATTTCTCATATGACCTGGATTCTTTCCAAGAAGTTATTTGTTTGTTTTTCAAGACATCATGGGAGGCTTGCTGCAAGCAGTGAAAGCTGGCTTTTAAGATTGCTCCTTACCTTTTTATTACAACACGTTTGGCTGTAAACAAGGAACAAAAGAATTGTCCTTACACTGAAGAACAAAGTCTTAAGACACACATGTGAAATCTACTTAAATTACTGAAACAGACTGAATACAGAGCTAAGCTGCCCACCTTTAAGATTTTAAAATGAGGCCTACCTTATTTAAAGAGAAGCTCACTCCAGCGACTTTTCTGGGATGAAAAAAGGTTAATAACCAGCTCATTAAAGTCAGGTGATCTCTGGATGAACTCCTGCTAAACAGTGCAAGTCCAGCCTTGCCTATCCCATGTTACTAGAGAAACGACTTGATCCTCTTCAAAGTACTGAAACACCTTTCTGACTCTGCAGATGTCATCAGGGTTGTGATGGCTATTTGCGTTAACTTAAGGCTCTCTGAAAAAGGGCTCTGAAGATCGTTCTCTGTCGGCATCCTCAACAGTGATAGGGCAGAAGTTAACCCTTCAAACTCCGCATTGCTGTACATCACCATCAGTTCACCTTTCAGTTTTCCATTGCAGATCATCGGGAAATGCGGTGTCCAATTGCTTCTGTGGAAAACAGGTGTTAAAATCTGAGAACAGATCTGGGTTAATAAGTTCAAATGAATTTAAATTTCAGACCTTCTCAAAGTGAGCCTTTGACTGCTCAATCATTACTTTGCAGCACTGAGCTACCACCGTGTTTGGCCCAATGCTGAAATTTCCCTGCTGCACACTTCATCCAGGACAGTAGTTCTTTTAGGGCCTTGGAAAAAAATGTTCCAAAAGCTAAAAGATTTGCAAAAAATATTCTGACATGTGTACGTGATTATCATGCCTGTTAAATGATCAGGTTTAACTGATGGGCATAATAGTGCACAAAGTGCACATGAGGAAAGGCTTCCCGCAGCGTAGCCTGCAAACCAGAGGATGCACCACTCATCATCGCAGCTTCATCATAAGTCTGGGCAATTCGTTTATTTTCCAGTTTAAATGGTTGGAGTGCTTCTTTCAGAAGCTTTTCAAATCCCTCTGTAGACCTGTCTTCTAGCAGGACAAAGCCCAGGAATCTCTCCACTGCGGTGCATACAGTGATGTACCTGAACACAATCACACACTGGCTCACACAAGCCACGTCTGTGGTTTCGTCTGCTTGCACCGCCACAAATGGCGCTTCTAATATTTCATCCCTAATTTTTTGTTGATAAACCTCTAAAATGCAATCAAGTATTCATTTTGACTGGTTTTAGAGGTATATTTGACAACTGATGCGACCCTAGTTGGTCACCAGCCAGAAACTAAAACAAAATCTTAGTACACATATATAAAAAAACACTAATTGTTTCAGTCTGTGTAGTTTGTAACTTAGGCTACATGTTTTTTTTAACTGGTGTGCTAACTGGAACCTGCAATCTTGAGAATGTATTTATAAATAAGTTGAATTATCTGTTGTCGGATGGAACAGACTGTGTGCATACGTTTGTGCCTGATTAGTGGTTCGCACTAAGCTGGCCTGCTTGATGACTTAAGCCATTAAACTAATCAGGACGTATGGTTTACGCTTACACCAGACAACTCTATGTGAGTAGAAAGACTTTATAAGAAATGTGCATGGTTTAGTCAAAAAACATTTTTTTTCAAAGACATTAAAGTAACCTTGACACAATGACCGAGTGAATGGATCCCACGCTTCTCTAAGTAGAGGGTTGGCAACCAGAGGAGTTTAGCCTTTTTGCAGATCAGTGCTTTGAGTGGTGAGTACTGAGCTTTCTGTGGAGCGTGATGTGGGCCTTTTCCATAATCCCCCACATCTCTGAGGATCATTTGCATCCAGTTTTCATCAATCTTTGTGTCACTTCTTGAGACATGAAAAACAGGCCCAGGGCCAGCCTCTTTAATAAATTTTTTTACTCTTCTTCATGTTCTTACGCTGAGAGATCAGCCGTGCCTTTGAGGACCAAGGCAAAATATTTCTTTGACAAGATTTTTCAATATGTGGACTTGAATTCCATTCAGATGTGTTTAATAAGGGGTACCTTTGTTAATAAACAGATTTTAATGCTTTCTTTTGTTTCCGCTAAATCTTAAATTAACTGGTTTAAATGACTTATATAATGCGTTTAGCAGCGATAAAGTATGTTTTACATCTTGGCAGTACAAGGTGGACGGAAATTGTATTTTCTATGTATAATAAAGTCTTCAAAACAATAATCGATTAAGGTTTGGTTGCAGATATGATTTTAGAAGACAGAGAAAATTAGGTGTCTGTTCCTTCTTTCAATATTTTTTTTTACATACTTTGACAAGATTTAGATCATATCAAATTTTAGAGTTCTGTTTGATCAATCACTAAAGTCAAACTTAGACAGTTGGCTCGTTCCAGTATTTAGCACTCAGCATTTAATTCCTCTGCACCATCAAATCATAATGAAAGAGGAAGATTTTTTTTTTTGCTGTCTGGGATGCTTCAGTTAATGAGCTGAACTTAGAGTTAGGTGTGATTGGTGGCTTGTTGTGCCTATACTAGGTGGATTTATAAATACATTTTATTATTTACCATAACTATGCTGATGACACACAAGTCTACATTGCAATGTCAAAAGGTGAGTATGAACCCATTCAAGCGCTGGCTAGATGCACTGAACAAATGTATGTGTGGATGTGCCATTGTTTTGGCACAAGTAATTATTTTTGAAGCAAAGGAGGAGCTAGAAAACACTGATCAGGCCTGAAACCTGGGTGTATGATGGACTCCGACCTCAACCTCAAGAGGCACATAAAGACAATTACTAAGTCGGCCTTCTATCGTCTGAATTTCCAGAACTAATGTCCCGGCAGGATTTTCAGAAATCTCAGCCATACGTTTATCTTTAGTCGAACTGATTACTGCAGCAGTGTCTTCAGAGATCTGTCTAAAAAGTCAGACAGCTGCAGCTGATCCAGAACACTGCTGCCCACGTCCACACTAAAACTAAGAAAGTAGAGCACATCACCCCAGATCTAAAGTCCTCACACTGACTCCCTTTACCTCAGAGAATAGACTGATTGCCTTGGTACCAAAAAACATTCAAGATTTGTTGTTGTTGTATCAACCTTCCAGTCTAGTTGGGTCGTCTCTTTAATTCTACTCTGCATCCTCAGAATCAGAACCAAACACAGAAAAGCAGCATTCAGTTCTTATGCTCTACTAATCTGGATCAAACTTCCGTAAAGCTGCAAAAATGCTGAATCCCTGAGTTTTTTTAAATCAAAATTAAAAACCCCGTTTGTTCAGAGTTGCCTTTGATTGTTCTATTTAAACTATTAACTGAAACATCATTAATTATAGTCTGTAGTCCAACTTTTAATATGATTATGTTTCCTTATTCAGTGTTTTCATCATGTAAAGCACCTTGAATTGTCTTGTTGGTAAAATGTGCTCTATATATAACATATATACATGTATAAACTTGTTTTGTGGTGATGGAAGATGCAACAGGTGGAAACATGCAATTCACCACTCTCACCACTTGTACACTTACAAACCTATGTGGGGTACCAGAATACAGTCTCATAGCAGTGATGTGTAAAAAAATTAACACACCTATAACACATTTTAAAAGTAGAATATATATAATTATTTGGTGTTAACCTTTTTGCAATTTAGATTGAGTTAGTCATTTACACAATTACTCTCAGACTTGCTGTTTCTCATAATACTAAGACATAATTTAATAGTTGATAGTTTATTTTTAACCTGTTCTTAAAATTGAAACAATTACTTTGTGATTCCATTCATATAAGTGGTAATAAAGGGGTGGCCTACTGGCTTTGGTACTTTTTACCTCGGCTCAATTAAACTCAACTCATAAAGCACTTTTCAGGTGATTAGACATGTTGAATTGCTCTACCAGGCAAACACGATCAAGCTATATACTCAACAAATGAGATTCAACAATAACATAACCTCTGACATCAGTTTGGAAACAAAAGACAAAATACTTAAGGAGTTAACGTGTTAAACAATGCATTAAATTGTATTGCTGTACAATAATTAGGGAGTTAAAAATGCAATTTCTTAAGGTAAGAATTAAGTTTTTATTTTGACAACAGATAAGGAGCCTGCATTTCTGAATCTGAAGGCTTTGCTTCCAGTTTTTGAACAGGAAATTCTTGGAACAATTATAAAGCCTGTGCTTTGACACCAACATTTTCTGGTGGGGTTATAGAGGATAATGAGATCTTTAAGCTCAGGTGCCACTAGTATCAATTAAAGCTTTATTTGTGGTAAGAATTTTCAGAACAGAATGTTACCCCTTCCTCTAGACTTGCAGCAATAAGATGGCGAACAAGCTGGCTAATTAAAATTTTTCTGGAAACCTGTCCAAAGCACCTTCCACAGTCATTGGTATTCTGGGAAGAATGTGGACAAAACACTTAAAATAAATTGTTGTTGTGTCTCCAATTCTCTAACTGTGAACTTTGGCACTTTCTTACCTACCTAACCATCCTCCCCGCTGTGTGTGATGGCAAGATAAACTTGGGTCCTTATTCAGCCCCAATTCCAGTTGTTTTAATCTTGGTTAGATTTATGCTAGTTGCTACTTTTTTGTAGCCGTTTCCTTTCTTGTGAAGATCATTACATATATATATATATATTATTTCAATTCCATGTTCTCTTGTCTTTCCTATTTAGAAGAGGGGTTAGGAGAAATGAGCTGCTGTGTCATATTTATAACACAGGTGATAGACTTAAAAGTACATTTTGTAAAAATATTTATGTACCATGAAGAAATGTTGTTATTAGGCTTTTTATTGAAATTTACCATAGATAACTGTAAAGGGCCCTGTATAGTGGGCCTTTTTAGCCAAATAGTCATAGTATTAAAATAACTTAATTAATTGTTTGAGAAGACAAAGCTTCTCGATATTATACTGCTGCAAATATAAAGTCCATTGGATAACACTTAAAAAAAATACAAAAATAATGACAAGCTGCAAATGATTTCTAAAAGACAGCAAATACAAAGATGCTAATTACAGGTTGCCAAATGTATAATCTCAGTGACAGCAAAGGATCCCTTTTAGGATTCCAAGACAAAGCAGGTAGCTGCCAGAGAGTTTAAAGAATGACAGACAAACAGTAGACATATAACACAAAGCTTAGCAAAACAGCAACATCTCAGTGAGAGTTTTTCCTCTAAGAGGACGCCAATATTACAAGATTTTTGTTGTTCAAAATGTAAACGTTTGTTTCTCTAGACCAGTATGCAACACATATTTCGCTAACTCAACTGTAATTATAACTACACTGCTCAAAAAAATGAAGGGAACACTCAAATAACACATCCTAGATCTGAATGAATGAAATATTCTCATTGAATACTTTGTTTTGTACAAAGTTGAATGTGCTGACAACAAAATCACACAAAAATCATCAATGGAAATCAAATTTATTAACCAATGGAGGCCTGGATTTGGAGTCACACACAAAATTAAAAATTAAATTGGAAAAACACACTAGAGGCTTATCCAACTTTGATGTAATGTCCTTAAAACAAGTCAAAATGAGGCTCAGTATTGTGTGTGGCCTCCACGTGCCTGTATGACCTCCCTACAACGCCTGGGCATGCTCCTGATGAGACGGCGGATGGTCTCCTGAGGGATCTCCTCCCAGACCTGGACTAAAGCATCCGCCAACTCCTGGACTGTCTGTGGTGCAACGTGACGTTGGTGGATGGAGCGAGACATGATGTCCCAGATGTGCTCAATCGGATTCAGGTCTGGGGAACGGGCGGGCCAGTCCATAGCTTCAATGTCTTCATCTTGCAGGAACTGCTGACACACTCCAGCCACATGAGGTCTAGCATTGTCCTGCATTAGGAGAAACCCAGGGCCAACCGCACCAGCATATGGTCTCATAAGGGGTCTGAGGATCTCATCTTCTGAGAGATCTGAGGAAATGCCACCCCACACCATTACTGACCCACTGCCAAACCAGTCATGCTGAAGGATGGTGCAGGCAGCAGATCGCTCTCTACGGTGTCTCCAGACTCTGTCACGTCTGTCACATGTGCTCGGTGTGAACCTGCTTTCATCTGTGAAGAGCACAGGGCGCCAGTGGCGAATTTGCCAATCCTGGTGTTCTCTGGCAAATGCCAAGCGTCCTGCGTCCCCAACCCCCATTTGTGGACGTCGGGCCCTGATACCATCCTCATGGAGTCGGTTTCTAACCGTTTGTGCAGACATATGCACATTTGTGGCCTTCCGGAGGTCATTTTGCAGGGTTCTGGCAGTGCCCCTCCTGTTCCTCCATGCACAAAGGCGGAGGTAGCGGTCCTGCTGCTGGGTTCTTGCCCTCCTACGGCCTCCTCCACGTCTCCTGGTGTACTGGCCTGTCTCCTGGTAGCGCCTCCAGGCTCTGGACACTACGCTGACAGACACAGCAAACCTTCTTGCCACAGCTCGCATTGATGTGCCATCCTGGATGAGCTAAACTACCTGAGCCACTTGCGTGGGTTGTAGAGTCCGTCTCATGCTACCATGAGTGTGAAAACACCATCAACATTCAAAAGTGCCCAAAACATCAGACAGAAAGCATAGGTACTGAGAAGTTGTCTGTGGTCCCCACCTGTAGAACCACTCCTTTATTGAGTGTGTCTTGCTAATTGCCAAAGATTTCCCCCTGTTGCAGCTTACCTGCAACGTTGGGAAAACAAGAATCTAAATCTTTTTTCTTCCCAGTCATGACAAGTTGCCATGATCCCTTATGGAAAATCATCATCTGGAAACACATGTTTTGATGTCTGTTAGCCACGGTGCCTTGCAAAAATATTGTTAGAAGTGCAAACTTTTGTGCATCCTATTGGGATTAGCTCAGTCAGATTGGCTACATAGTGTTTGTGAACACCAATTTTCTGTGTTGCCACAGATTTTAAATTGGTCTCAAGCCTGGACTTTGACTGGGCCATTCTTACTCACGAACATGGTTTGATCGATCCTGTTCTGTCGTAGCTCTGGCTGTATGTTTATGGTTGCTGTCCTGTTGTAATGTCAACCCCTGCCCCAGACTCAGGCGTTTTGCTGCACCTAATAGGTGTTTTCTAGTATATCCCTGTATTAAGCCCAACAACATAATGCTACCACCACCATTTTTACCTCTGGACACAGTGGTTTTAGCGTGATGTCCGCTGTTGGTTGTTCACCACACTTTGCATGTGGGTCAAAATGTTTTATTTCCACTTTCACATGTCTGTAGTTTTCCACAAGCAATGCAGATGACACAACAAACTGGGCTTCTTATAGCTCTCTTTCAACCATCGATTTCTTCTGGCTAATCTTTGATATAAGCCAGATCTGTGGGGTGCATGACTTATATTTGTGCTGTTGACTGATTCCCCCACCCTAAATGTGGATCTCTGCAAATACAAATAAAATACATTTAGGTTCTTGGCTGTTACCCAATAAAATCTGAAAAATGTCAAGTAGTGTGCACAGTATAAAGTCAGTTCAGCTTAAAATGACATGTTTTTTTAATTTGAGCCACAGCTTTGGCCAGCACGGGGAGAAAAAGAGTTCCGTTAACAATCATAAAATAGCGACTGTGGGGAAAAATCTTCTTTTGAATTAACTTCAGGTATTTGTCATAGCGATGTTTGTGTGCTTGCATGTATAACAGGAAAACATGACAGATTATCTTATGTTTCTTTACAAGCAGCAATATTAGGGCTTTACTCTATTAGTGCTCGCTAACTAGGTTTCACTGTCACTGCTGCGCTTTAATCTAAGGATGCTGTAATGTGCAATTTGCTTTTATATTAACACCACAGACCAGCTGATAACTTCATGGCGCTGCATAGATAAGCAATGTGTTGCATCTGGTATAGAAATCTACCTTTCACACTGTAATTGGACCTGATGATGAATGGCATTGTGGGTCCTAATGTGGCAGCATGGTTTCATCTTGGGCCTCTGGCTCTCACTGGCCATTATCTCCATCCCGTGAGGATACATTGTGTCTGAGCCTTTGTTGGCTCTGCGCACTGAAGTGGAGGACCTAATCTATTTATCACAGGGTCCGCGTGACCACCCAGCCAGGCTGCTATATCGGATCATACCAGGCTCCCTTGTTCTGCTCCTTCGGGGAAGAAGGAAGCACAGATGTAACATGCGGCTTCACACCTGTCAAACAATGCAGGTGCTGGTCATCCCTGAAGAATGGAGCACTGGAGGGAAAACATTTAAATCTATTTTTTGTCATGGCTTTCTTTTTCTTGAGAAACTGGGATTTTCTCTCTTGACATTCAGAATGTACAGGAACATTTTTTAAAAATCTGAAAATCGTGAAAAAGTATTTTTGTCACCCATTTTAGAAAGTAAAAGTTATATACATTCATTACACATGGCGTAAAATATTTCTTTATTTCTTACAGACAATACTAACCCAAAATTTTGTGTCTCAGAAAATTTGCATATTACATAACACCAATTAAAAAATATATTTTTAATTTATAATTGTTATGTAATAGCCATTTCCTGACTTTAGACGAACAACATAGACCTGCCTTACTTGAAGTCATGTCTTCTTATCATTGCCATTTAGAAGAATAGCTGAGAGAAAAAGGCCTGATGTGTGACATCATATCAATACCATAAGAAAACAGGAAGACATGGATTCCTACTGAAACAGTTTTAGATACTCTAATCAACTTAAATACGTTTAAATTAAAGCAAAATTTAGTTTTTTTGTTTTGTTTTTTTTTTCTCCAATGATTATGTATTCTCTAACATTTTCTGTGCAACTTTAAGCAACAGCAACAAACATTTATTTTTTGGAAGGTTGTTTTTTTACACATTTTTACCTGAAAATTAAGTGAAAACAGGTGTCATAAACGTCTAATGAAGAACAGAGAAAATGTATGATTTGACCGTTTATGTTGAACATATATATATTTATTCTTTATATTTCTTTGCTCTATAATCACTGTCATTTTATAATAATCATAATTATAAATGAAATTAAAAGCAATATGTTTGTGAATTTTTTTTTGATCCATTAATGCATTTAGCACATATCGGTATGTGAACTGAGAGCACACTGTAGATCCGAGTTGGGTCGTTCAGCCTTGGCAGAGGCAGCAGTTCACTCTTAATCAGCATCTTGAATGTGTCATTCGTCTCACATCCTTGGTGCTTTGCTTTTGCCCTACAGCGCTGCATCCGAGTACAGTGTTTCATTTGGTGCTTATTACGCGCACTGCATGGAGACGACCAAATATTGAGTTTTTGCTGACGTTTCCATGGCGACACGCCACTAAATGGGACGAGTTGAGGTGCACAGTGTACTTTGCCTTGAGTGACTGTATAGAACCGGATGACTCTTCCAGTCAGGATAAAGGATGGAGGCCATTTTTGGAATCCACCTCCTCCAGCCTGCAGCCAACAGCCACAGCACATTTGTGTGTACACTGACAGCTACAAAACTGTGCCAACCTGCATTTGATGTTTAGTTAGTTTGCTGAGTTCATGTACAGTTTTATAGTATTTACCCAGGTGCATGACAAACACTGAAACCCGTTATATGTAAAGCTGAAGACAAATGATTTATCCCATTTCCAAGTAAGAGGGCGTAATTCTCCTGTCCAATAGTGGCATGAAATCCCATCAATTCAAATGCAGCGGGATGCCTTGATATACATAATATTTGCTCCGTGAGCTGATGGAAATCAGAAAGCCAACAATTTTTCATCATGTCATCTTAATATGTGAAAGACATAGTTCCCTCTATTGTTAATATAAGGGCCATTTGCTGTCACTGCCACTCCCTCCCAAGAGCCTGATGTCCTGTTTTTAGGGAAAAATTAATCTTTGGTGTCTAAAATCCATGGTGAGATGTGTGTGTGAATAATTCACAGCCTCTTGTTTGTCTGACCTTGAATTGTTTTTGTTTGTGTATTTGTGCTATTTGTGTGTGCATCCTACTAGCTGGGAAGTGCTGCGTTTCCTGCTATCGAACCTGCGCTGGTGGATGGAAGAGTACTGCTTTGATGGCTTCAGGTTTGACGGCATTACCTCCATGCTGTACCATCACCATGGTATCGGTAAGACTGGTTAGCCTGTGGGATACCAAAGTGAGGCTGGCTCTTTTCTGTAATAAATTGTGCACTTTTTACTTCAGAATGCTGAGAGGTGGGAAACAAATTTAAAACTGGTTTATCTAACATATAGCTTGGGAAAATACCTACATAAAATAATCCAGTGTAAAAGAAAAAAAAAAATCTGGTTTGGGGGGGTATTCTTTCAGATATTTGTTTGTTAAAATAAAAATTAAAAACTATCATTTCCTTCTACTTCATTATGTGCTGGTTTGTGTAGGTCTGTCCCATACGAACCCAAGTAAAAGTATTTAATTTAATTGGCACTTGATAAACAGAGGAAGTGAAACTAGCTGTATCACTTGAAAAATGATCCGGTCAGTTTGGAAGTTTGGGTGGAAAGCATGATGAGTGTTCACTGTGTGGGTGTTTACCCTTCAGGCACTGGCTTCTCGGGGGACTACAGTGAATACTTTGGCCTACAAGTTGACGAAGAATCTTTGGTGTACCTGATGCTTTCCAATCACATTCTCCATACCCTTTATCCAAACTGCATCACTATAGCAGAGGTAAAAACACATATCGACATCCACATTGCAAAATGCGCTGCCTGTAGCTATTATTAATTAAAAGCACTTATTAGGCAGGCATATCATACAATTTTTTTTTTTGTAATTAAAAGTTTATGTAAAAAAGAGATCTAAATCAGTGGTTTTGGGGAATTTTTGTAACTTACACATAAATTATGCAGCCTGTAGTGATGGGATTTGGGTTTGCTTGGAGGGAATAACAAAAAAGTAACATTAAAGAGTAAGATATCTCTGCAGGATGTGTCAGGGATGCCTGCCCTCTGCAGAACAGTGGAGGAGGGAGGACTGGGCTTTGATTATCGGCTGGCGATGGCTATTCCTGACAAATGGATTCAGGTAAAAGGATTTTGTTCTCTTAAATACCCTTTTTTTTGATAAACTACCTCTAAAATCCATGCTAAAATCCCATAAATACCCAAAGAATTACCCTAATGTCAGTTCAAATTCAAGAAATTAAGGCCGTCATACTACTTAAGAGAAATGTTATAAACATTAAATTTCTTCCAGGCCTACAATGGTAGATTTCATGTATTTTTGTCACATAACCACAAACCCTGATGCATTGTATTGGGATTTTATGTAGGAGATCAATACAAAGTAGGGCATAATTGTTCAGCGGAAGGAAAAGAACGTATAGCTTTCCATGAATATTAGTTAGTTTAAACCATTACATTGTTGCTCTGGATTGTTGCTGATGTATATTTAGGGTCATTGCCCTGTTAGAAAGGGAACTTTCTTCCCAGTCTGAAGTCTTTTTCAGCCTGTAAAAGGTTAAGATTTCCCTGTTATTTGTTCAGTCCATCTTCCCTTCAGCTTTCGATCAGCTTCCCAGTGTCTCCTGAAGAAAAGCATCCCCACACCATGATGCTGCATCCACCATTTTTTACAATTGAGATGGTGTATTCAAGGTGATGTGTAGTGTTAGTTTGCTGCCACACGTAGCGCTTTGCAAGTAGGTAAAAAGCCCACTTGGCTTTCCTTCAACAATGGCTTTCTTCTTGCTACTCTACCCTAATGTCCAGATTTATTGAGAGCATGACTAAAAGTCCTATCAAAAGATTTTCCCACATCATTCTCCCACTTGAGCAGTGAGACCTCTCCAACTCTTCAAGAGTAACCATGGGACTCTTTGCATTTGTTTAATGTTCTGCTTGCCTAGCCTGTCAGTATAGGAGGGCATACATGTCTTGATTTGCCTTTCTGCCATGTTTTTTCAGTTTTTTAAATAACAGGTTTCATTCAGAGGTATTGGAGTGAATGAAGAATACTACAAATGCATGCCAAAAAAAATCCAAACTATTTCTTTTTCTTTAAAACTTCACAGTTATTCACTACTTTGTATTGGTTTTTACTATAAACATTAAAAAGATACCTAGGTTTGTGGACATGAAAAATTGTGATAGAATCCAGGGCAGTGGTGTTGGGTCTAGGAGGCCTTGTACCATTTTAAATAAGTGCTGTTTTTCCATGAATCAGATAATAAATCTGTTTCTTAAAATCATCATACAACATCCTCATTGATACAGATGTATTCACGTCATGTTAACCTTCAGTGATTTTATAGAACAAGTGATGTAAAACCATGTGTTGATCTGCATATTTCCTCCACAGCCCTGAACCAAAAGGGTTGAAGTGTGTGCTCTATTAAAAGCTCTGCTAATTTATTTTTCCTTTTTCCTCTGTTATTCCACCTGCTGTGCACTAACATTCTTTACCCTGCAGGGACAGTTATGAATAAATGACTGACACATGTAATTGTTGTTAAAAATAAAAGCAGAGGAATCACAGAGCCATTAAGATTATATATTGTTTGATCACCAATTTCTTCCCTTGCATGAATGTAATTTTATGTGAAGAGGAAGAAAGAGAAACTTTTTTATGTTAGCATGAAGGTCATCTACTTTCTGATCCACACTGAGATTTCTTTGTTTGGAGCTCCGAGAAAG